>JAOANR010000006.1:37441893-37641893 GCA_030278955.1 Hygrophila difformis | reverse complement strand
AAAATACTATTTATTTTAAAGTTTAAAAAAATTAATTTTTAAGGGTATAGGGTTAAGGGTTTAGGGTTTAGGGTTTAGGTTTAAAAAAAGTATCCATAAAGATTTGATAAAAATTATAAATAAAAAATACTATTTATTTTAAAGTTTAAAAAAATTAATTTTTAAGGGTATAGGGTTTAGGGTATAGGGTTTAGGGTTTAGGGTTTAGGTTATAGGGTTTAGGGTATAGGGTTTAGGGTTTAGGGTTTAGGTTATAGGGTTTAGGGTTTATCCATAAAGATTTGATAAAAATTATAAATAAAAAATACTATTTATTATAAAGTTTAAAAAAGAAAATTAATTTTTAAGGGTTTAGGGTTAAGGGTATAGGGTTTAGGGTTTAGGGTTTAGGGTTTAGGTTTAAAAAAATTATCCATAAAGATTTGATAAAAATTATAAATAAAAAATACTATTTATTTTAAAGTTTTAAAAAAAATTTAATTTTTAAGGGTTTAGGGTTAAGGGTATAGGGTTTAGGGTTTAGGGTTTAGGGTTTAGGGTTTAGGGTTTTAGGTTTAAAAAAATTATCCATAATAAATTTATTAAAAATTATAAATAAAAAATACTATTTATTTTAAACCGCAGGGAGATTGGTGGTTTGTTCGGCCCGAGGGACAGGGATGCGCCCCTCACCTTATTATGTACTTTAGAGCCCTAGTTCTCCCGATCATAGTGCATGAGTTGCAGGAGACTGACCCGGATGGATTAGCGGAGCTCCGGGCTTCATGTTTTTCATATCTCTACAGAGGAGCGACTCACGAGAGAGGGCCGCGTTGGTCTGATAGCGTTATGGCGGCTCAGGCCATGGCCGAGATTTTACACCGTGAGGTGGCGTTCCGCTTCCCTGCCGATGGTGAGGAGTGGGGTGAGGACGATGCTGTCTGGTTTTTTCTATGCGGGCGATTTGTGCGATACGGCCGGCAGGAGCACGCTTTGATTACTGGTTTGCGGTATGGCCGGTCTGAGTTCCAGCTATACTCGGACGATGGTCCCCCAGCCGAGACCCTTCTTCCTCTCCGTAGTCTGGGTCGTCCGACTCGTCCGACTCGGCCGACTCGTCCGACTCGTCCGACTCATCGTCCATCGAAGATCGCCATTCTTCCTCTTCACTCCCCTCTTCACTCTCCTCTACCTGCTCCTCCTCTTCGGCGCCATCTTCTCCCATGCGCTCCCCTTCATTGGACTCCGGAGGTGGGATGTTTTCTGCTTGCCCTGCATTCCCCTGCCCGTATTCATCTCCATACATGTTACTCCATCCTCCGTGCCCACTCGTATATCCGGGTACATTTCCCATGTTGCTTGCACCATACGCCATTTCCCCTCCGTAAAAAAACTCGCTGTTGTTTGCTCCAACATTCGGGTAATCGTAAAAATTATGCATCGGTTGTTGCCCGAATATCGCATCTGTCCAGCTTCCCGGCTGTGGAACGAATGGATAATTGAATTGTTCGTTATAATTTGTAGACGGTTGTGGAACGTCCGTACCTAAAAAAATTATTTAACACGTATTAATATTCATTAACATGTAATGGCACCTCCCAAATAATCGAAATTAAGCCCATATAGAAAAGCTTACGGTTCATGTCTTCCGGATCTCTATTACCAGTGGTGGAATCTCCCTCGAACCAATTGGAACCGAACCAAGACATTGTTCCGTCTCAAATAATACACCTGTCAGCAATTTGATTCACAAAACTACTTTTAATAACAATAATCTAACAATAACTGTATACATTTGTTATTTATTATACCAAATATTTTTAATATAACGAAAAATGCTTATAATTACTTTAGCATTTCTAAGTACAAATAACAACAATTTCCATCAAATTAACTACAAACTAAATTAATCACCGTTTAATTTACTAAATTTAAACTTAATTAACCTACAAATTCAATTAAAATGCAAACAGAAAACTTTACTAACATTTGTGGTACATATATCATCGCATCTACACTTCTTAAAACAAAAACTTTAGAGTATATTTCAAAACATAAACAAAAATAAACATTTATTAATTATAAAAATAATTGACCATAACTTATGCAATATAAATTTATAAACTTACGAGTTATGCAAAATGACACAGGATCCGGGCCTTTAAGAACCACAGTAGCAATTCCAAGAAGCACAAAATATATTATCTAAATGCAACTTGAAGAAAGTAGTGGAGCAAAGAAAGAGATGAATGTTTCGTTTGTGAATCTAGATCTGAGATGCAACTTGAAGTATATTATTTGAGCTGTCCACCAATAATTGAGCTGTCCACAGCTGTCCACCAATAATTGAGCTTCGATCGGCTATTTAGAGGTTCGATCGGACCGATTGATATGAATTGGATGACCGAAGTTTTCAGCTTCGGTCGGCCATTTATGCTTCGGTCGGCTATTTTAAACTCCGACCGAAGTCCAATATAGCCGATCGAAGGCTACTTAATGATGTTTAATTACGTTAATCAGCTACTCACTTCGGTCTTCTATTTTTTCTTCGATCGGTCCGATCGAACCTTCCGACCGAAGGGTTTTTCGTCATTTCGGGTAGAAAAGATAACTTTTAAGCGGTGGGTGTGAAAAACTTTTTTGCTATGTCTGACAGGGTACTGCGGTTTGCATCCCATGCCATTAAAATCCCATAAAGCAAAAGTGGTCCTTGTACTATCTTGTCCCTTGCTAAATACCAATAACACCCTTGAGATATATTAATTGGATCAAAAGTGAACCTCCAAGAACACTTTGAATATCACTTGAAGATTGGATGAACACTCTCATGAACATGAAGAACACTATGAAGAAACCCTAAATAACTCTAACCCAAAATATTGATCCCAACTCTCAAAAACACTAACACTCTCGGATTAAGCTTGCATAATAACCAATTAAGCATACAAACCAATAATTAATGCAACTACAATCCACAAAGTGAGTGAAAACAGAAAATCACAAGATCAAAAAGGCAAAATATGGAGATTTTTCGGATTTTTGGACAAGAACACCAAGAACATGCTAGAATCTTCAAATGGCCATAACTTTGGCTCCCGATGT
The DNA here is from genome assembly GCA_030278955.1 of Hygrophila difformis. Lineage (NCBI taxonomy): Eukaryota > Viridiplantae > Streptophyta > Magnoliopsida > Lamiales > Acanthaceae > Hygrophila > Hygrophila difformis. Next base: position 37,638,812 of record JAOANR010000006.1, on the reverse strand, counting down.
CCGTTTTTGATGTTCTTTATATGCAAACCTATGTATTCGACGAGAGGAACAAGATGACGGAGTCAGATTTGCAAAAATCCAAACGACCTGTTACCAGAATTTTCGGACAGAAGGCAGCTTCTTAGTTCTAGGGTTTGGAAATGGATTTTTGGTGAAGGAAATGGATTTGAGAAAATTTGGGCAGCATAACCCCTTAGAAATGGATGATTTATGATTGCAAAATGGAACGTGGTTCCAAATGGGGAGGTGAAAAGTGTGTGAAAATGGAGGAAATGGATGAACAACAAATTTTTGGTGAAAAATGACCAAGAACTTCAAAAATTCATAGAAAATTGATCCCTTGGCCAAATCGGAAGAACTTTATATGAATCTCTATGTAATCGACCCAACAAAACCGAATGTGAACTCAGAATTCAGAGTATGTGGCCTGAGCAAAACGGCTGAAGGATAAACAGTACACAAAAATTTATATTTTGGATTTTTGGAATTTTTGGAATGAGATGGAAAGTGTAAATCGATCCAATCTAGGCTCTGATACCAAGAGATGCCATGGATCGAGGATTGGATACGATTTACAAACAAGAACAAGATGAACAAAAATAAAAAGATAGGGAGATTTCCACTTCGGATACTCAACCTTGGAATCGATTGCACGGTGGTGTCCGATTCCCTCAATCGATATCCTAATGGTGTCAATACGATTGAGCACACCTCAATACTCAAAAGGAATTCAACCTATGTGGAGGAATTCATATGACCTTTCAAACAATTCATACAACACTCTCCAAGTGTATTCAATATGCATTCATTTCAAAGGTGAATGGCAAAGTGTTGGGAATGGCCTATATATAGGCATTCCAAAATACAAGCAAATAAGCAACTAGCAAAAGCAATTAAACAACCCTAGGAAAATAAGCAAGTGTTGAAAATAAAGCTCCCATGTCTTGAAACAACACAGGTCGCTAGGCACAAAGAAATGAAGGGATCACGACAGGAAATTGGATTTGGGATGCATTCGGGTCATTGCGAAGAAGAGGACGGGACCTCGAGGTCCGGAAGCTAAACTTCAACATTGTTGCACTGCATGACCAAGACTCCCTGGACCTTTCGAACGCGTGTGCAAAAGGAGATGCAAATGGAGGGATCCTGTCGCTGTCGCGTACCCTTCCTGTCGCCATGGCTGCCTCTCGCGACACAGCTCCGCGACACAGCTTTGCTCCGCGCCTTGGGCTGCTCCGCGACAGGGACATGGCCGGAAACAAGCTTGGCCGGAGAGGGAAAGGAAGATGTTGGCCGCGGCTTGCAGACGTCGGGGAAGATGACCGAGAAGGTGAAGACTGGCGGCGGCAGTGGCTGGAGTGGGATGGAAGCTTGCGGCGGCGAATCGGGGTTTTGCTCTTCGTCCAAGCTTCGCTTTTCGGGGTTGCTCGGAATAATGGTGTTGAGCGGCTGAGGACGATGAACGGAGCCGGTAGCTGCTTCTTTTGATGAGGATGATGGCACGGACTGTTGAGGAGATAAAACGAGGGTTTTCCCTCGCCGGAGGAGCCAATCGGCGCGATGGCTATGCTGTCGGAATTGCTGGAGACAATCGGGGAGAGTAGCAGCGGCCTTCGGAGGTTCATCCTCCGTTGGAGGGGCGAGCAGATAACGTGGGCCTGCCGGAGCTGTCTGCTGCTATCCAATTGGTTCGCCGGAGAAGGTGACCGGCGACGTGAGGGTGCGGGAGGGAGCCGTCCGGGCGTTGGGCTTGTTCCTAGGTGGAGTTGGAGTGGGCCGGACTGGGCTGGTTTCTTGGAGAGCCCATGGGGAATGAATGGGCCAATGGAATTATGGTGATGGGCCGAGTCCTTGGCCCATGTGGACATGTGGGAGTGTAGGGTGTAAGGGAGGTTGGGCCTGGACGGGTATGAAATGGGCCGGACTGGTATGGGTTGGATTAAGGAAAAGGTGGATTGGGCTTGGTTGGACCTTTTAATTACTTGATTTATTTTAGCCCACATGCTAGCAATTCCTAGCCCAATGACTTCAACTCCTTTTCTCTTTGATCCATCGGAGCTGGTCGCTGATCGGCGTTGACTCGCCGGAATCCGGCAGGTTTCCGGTGAAACTCCGGTGGGATTCCAGCGATCTTCCTATATGCGTCTTTTCCATGATCGGCTTCAATTCTTCCACTTTCTTGATAATTAATTCTTCCGGATGATTAAAAATATTATTCTTCATGTTCCACATATCCGGATCGGTTCGTCTGTCAGACGGGTCGGGTTGGTTGATCCGGGCTCCCATGGCACCTAGTATGTCATGTCCTAACTCACATATCATATTGAAATCATATCTAACAAGACAACATATACCTCAAACTAAACTAGGTTGTTTTTGGCCTTGTAATGAAAAACATGGTAGACATGTCCCAAGTCTTGTCTTTTCTCCTTTAAAGCCTCTTTCTTCCTCCTCTCTTGTCCAAACTTGCTCATCTCTTCCATCTAGCTTCTTGATGCCACCTTGGAACTCGGGTGCCGCCATGTCATCATGCGCCACGTCATCTCGTGCCACGTCATCACCTCTCTCGAATGCTCCTTCATGCCTTAAAGCTCCTTTGAAATGGCTTCCAAATGTGTTTGCATCCTTCTCTTTCACATTTGAGCTCACCACAAGTAGTTGCTCTTGTTTGGACAAGTTTGTCGGACTAGACGTCCTCGTCATCGTCCCGTTCAAATAGTACAAGATCTGCAACATTGAAACTAGGATTAATGTTCCCATATTCATCAGGCAATTCCAATTTGTATGCATTGTCATTAATCCTTTCTAAAACTTTAAACGGTCCATCTCCTCGTGGAGATAGTTTGTTGCGTCTCTTCGCTGGGAATCTCTCCTTTCTCAGGTGAAGCCACACCCAGTCTCCTGGTTTCAACACCAGTTTCTTTCTACCCCTGTCATGATATTTCGCATATGACTCCGTAGACTTGATTAGGCTATCTTTAACATTCTGGTGCAGGTCCTTGATAGCTCTAGCCCTGTTCCTGCCATTAACATTAAGATGCTCATTGCTAGGCAATGGCAGAAGATCAATTGGAGTCAGGGGGTTAAAACCATAAACGACTTCAAAAGGGGACATGTGAGTTGCACTATGAATATGCCTATTATATGCAAATTCAATGTATGGTAGGCATTCATCCCAGCTCTTATAATTTAAAGCAGTAATAATACGAAGTAAGTTACCTAACACCCGGTTGACAGCTTCAGTCTGGCCATCGGTTTGGGGATGGAATGCAGTTGAGAACAACAACTTCATACCGATTTCGCTCCAAAGGGATTTCCAGAAGTAACTAATAAATCTAACATCCCGATCAGACACAATGGACTTTGGAATCCCATGTAATCTCACAATCTCCTTGAAAAACAACTTCGCAACATGTAGTGCATCGCTTGTCTTCGTGCAAGGCAAGAAGTGTGCCATCTTCGAAAACCTATCTACCACCACAAATATTGAATCTTTCCCTCTTGCAGTTCGTGGTAGACCAAGCACAAAATCCATGGAAATGTCTAGCCACGGTCCAGACGGTACAGGCAAGGCATGGTACAATCCATGAGGCTTGACTGTAGACTTAGCTTTTAAGCACACGATGCACTTAGCAATAAAATCTTCAACTTGTTTCCTCATACCAGGCCAATAAAACTTCTCAGACAAGATCTCGGCTGTAGCGTTCTTCCCAAAATGTCCCATGAGATGTCCATTATGGGCTTCTTGAATAAGCAACTCTCGAATTGATCCCTTGGGAATACACAACCTATTTTCCCGGTATAGAAAACCATCCAATCTAGAGAACTCTCTCCAAGCATGTAACTCTGTTTCTCGGTATGCTTCTTCAAAGTCAGGATCCGTTGCGTATAAAGACTTGATATGTTCGAATCCCAAAAGATGTGTTGTGGCATAAGCAGCAAGGGTGGACCTTCTTGACAAAGCATCTGCGACCGCATTATCTTTCCCCTTTTTGTATCGAACTACATAAGGGAATCCTTCAATAAACTGGCTCCATCGCGCATGACGCTTACTTAGCTGTCATTGACCCCGAATATGCTTCAAGGTTTCATGATCTGTGTTGATTACAAATTCTCTACCTCGAAGATAATGTTGCCACACTCGAAGAGATCTTACCACAGCATAAAGTTCTTTGTCATAAGTAGAATAATTCAACTGCGCACCTGAGAACTTTTCACTGTGATAGGCTATCGGACGTCCTTTCTGGATTAACACTGCTCCCATTCCCAATCTTGAAGCATCACATTCAATCTCGAATGGTAGATCGAAGTTTGGTAAGGCAAGCACTGGAGCATGTATCAACTTCTCTTTCAAAGATTCAAACGCCTTTTCTTCCGTTTGCCCCCACTTAAAAGGTTTGTCCTTCTTAAGTAGCGTTGTGAGAGGCGCGGCAATGACGCTGAACTGTGCCACAAAACGTCGAAAGAATCCACAAAGACCTAAAAACTGACGTACCTCTTGCACATTCTTTGGAGGTGGCCAATCAGAGATGGCTTTGACTTTAGCTGCATCAACTTTAAGACCTCCTTGTCCAACAATGAATCCTAAGAAGTTCAGCTCAGATGCATGAAAAGTACACTTATCCTTATTCGCGTATAGCTTGACTTCTCGCAACCTGTTAATCACCTGTTGGACATGAAAAATGTGATCAGATTCGTTGGCACTGTATATCAAAATATCATCAAAATAAACAACGACAAATTTGCCAATGAAAGAACGAAGAGTCTCATTCATGAGACGCATAAAGGTAGACGGAGCGTTGGTAAGTCCGAATGGCATCACGAGCCATTCATATAGGCCAAATTTTGTCTTGAAGGCTGTCTTCCACTCATCCCCTGGTTTGACTCGGATCTGGTGGTAGCCACATCTAAGATCAATCTTGGAGAAGATGTTGGCATATCCAAGCTCGTCTAACATATCATCAAGGCGCGGAATGGGATGTCGGTACTTGATGGTGATGGCATTGACTGCCCTGCAATCGACGCACATTCTCCACGTTCCATCTTTCTTCGGAACAAGAATAACTGGTACCGCACAAGGTGATAAACTCTCGCGTACCCATCCTTTATCTAACAATTTCTGGACTTGACTTTGAATTTCCTTCGTTTCTTCGGGACTCATACGGTATGTTGGCCTATTAGGAATAGAAGCCCCTGGCACAAAATCTATCTGATGTTCAATACCACGTAGTGGTGGTAGTCCAGCGGGTACTTCGTCAGGAAATACATCCTTGTTTTGCTCCAGCATCCTAGCAAATTCAGAAGGAATTTCAGTTGCAGTATGACAAGTTCTTTGAATAGATTCAACAGGTTTATAATAAGCAAGGAAACAGTGACCTGTTGTGTTTTCGCCTTGAATTGCTTGGTTGAATTCATTCTTTGTCAGCAATAAGTAAGGTTCCGATGCTTCGGAATGGATTTCCAATCTAGAGACTTTTGCTTTGCCTAGCTGTTTCGCTTTATGTTCTGCCTCTTCTTTTTTCATATTCTCCCGCAATCGCTCTTGGTCAATCTTTATGATTCTCGGCGGGAGCGGCTTTACAGTATACTTCTTTTTACAAAACATGAAAGATAGAGAGTTGTCCTTACCTCGGTAGGTCACATCGTTGTCATACAACCACGGTCGGCCTAAAAGAACATGACACGCAGTCATTGGGACAGCATCACAAACGATCTTCTCAGCATAAGAACCAATTTTGATAGGAACTTTGGCTCTCTGGTTCACTTTTAGGGTTCCATTGTCATTCATCCAATGAAGATGATATGGCTTCGGGTGCTCTTCTGTTGGTAGTCCAAGCCTGCGTATCACATAAGTACTAACCACATTAGTACAACTACCATTATCAACAATGACAGAAGCCAAATTACCATTAATATCACAATGACAATGAAAAAGGTTCTCCCTTTGTTCATCAAGTAGTGGATGGATCTTGTCAGCACTAAGAGTTCTCATTGCCACAAAGGTGGTTAAGACTCTTTCTTCTTCTTCAATCACTTCATGATCATCATCCACTTGTTCCGTTTCACAGTATTCAGACTCCTCTTCCGACCCTTCTTCTTCAGATTCCAAAACTTTCAAATGACCACTTTCTAGTACAGCGACTCTCTTGACGAAAGGACATTCATTGGCATAATGCCCCTTTCGTTGACACTTGAAGCACATGACATCCTTGATGTCCCGCTTGGGTCGCACTGGTTGCTCCTTTGGTGCTTGAGGTTTGTATGCTTTGAACTCCTTGGCGAGTTCAAATCCCTTTTGTCTGTTGGGCTTATCCTCGGGTTTCGGCCATGCTTTACCGGTCCAATTCTTTGCAGGCCACGGCTTGCTAGGACTGGATGAACTACTTCCAAAGGTGATCCGCGGTGCCTTGCCCTTATGTTGAGACTCAATCTTGGCTGCAAGATGTACCAAATCTTCGGTATGCTCATAGCCTCTTAAGTCAACTTCATATCGGATGTCTTTTCTCAACCCTTCCATGAATCTAGCATTCGTGATCTCCTCATCTTCTCTAACTCCACAACGAGTCATCAACTTTTCCATTTCCTGGTAGTACTCGTCGACTGTCTTACTTCCCTGAGTTAGAGTTGTCATTTTATGGTACAAGCTCTTCCTGTAGTAAGATGGTACAAATCTCTGCTGCATTAGTCTGATAAGATCATCCCATGTCTCGGTTGGTCTGAATCCGCGTTCCCTGATTTCCTTTGCGGTTTTCTGCCACCAAGCTAAGGCATAATCCTTGAATTGAGTAACTGCAATTTGTACCTTCCTTTTCTCAGAATAGTTGTGGCATGCATATCAGCTCTATGGAATCTTTCCACTTTATGAACTCAGCTGGATCAGGAGTGCCCCTAAAAACTGGAATGTCGAATTTAATCCCTTTGATCTCTCCTTCATCATCATCATGATGGTTGTTATTGCGCCGACCTCTTTGCGCTCGTGGTCCTCGAGGTACTGCTGCCGCAGGAGGGGGTACCGGTCTACCTCTTCTAGCATTTGCTGGTGGTCCCCTTTGTCTATCAACTTGTCCCTCGAGCTCTTCTTCAGCCTCGGCAATGTCATCATTGGGATCATTCTCACTATGCTCGCTATCAGGAGTGTTGTGTGGAACACCGGGAGTTTGTGGCTCCACATCACCTATCAGTCTTCTTTGAACCATCCTAAGGGTGTGTGTTTCAACTGCCTGTCCGTGCACCCTTAGTTGGTCTGTAACTTCTTGGTGGATGCCTTCAATCTGACTATCAACTCTGTTATTTATATCCTCGATCTTCTTATCAATGTTTCTGAATTCAGACTTGAAATTCATATCCATGGTCTCCATTTTCTGACTCAGGGATTGGAGGATATTGATAACATCGGAATTAGAAGATCCTGCCATGATTAACAAAGTACACAAACTACAAGTATATATATAAAAGGGTTAGTGAAAATAAAATAAGAAGTATCACTCGGGAAAACACTCGAGTCTCACCACCAAATATTCAGCCTTGGATTTGTCCACAACGGTCCAATGCCTCCGCAATTGATTCCAATTAAACCTTGACAGTGAGGATTGAAGATAGAATTTGCGAACGCACAATGCAAGAACCGATTTGCAATTGTTCGACTCGATTAAAGAAACGCACGGAATGTATGTAAAATGCAATGCAAGGATTATGTTCAAGATATTAATCAGTTATTGATCCAAATATTCCAAATCCTCACAAATTGAAAAGTGAACTCACCAAAATATGAAAAGTGTAAGCTCACACCGCTCGACTCCCGTGCACCAATCCCAAGTTTGGAAATGTACTAAAGATCAACACACGCTGAAATGCCACGAATAATAGGAATAAAGCGTGCACCAATAATGAAGCGTGGGAATTTCAATGGCTTCAACAGCTCGGTTTCACTTGTTAGAGAGGAATTCCACTATCAGTACATTGCCTGATGGAACTTCAACTCTGTGTTCTTGACACAGTCAGAGGAACCAAGTGCCAGCTATTTATCCACTTTAATTCTCACCTGCTTGCTTGCAATTAAATTGGCACACAACTTTTGACCAAGTCCTATGTTCACACTTTACTTTCCAAATTCCCCTAACTTGATCAAGTATAAGACATGTGAAGGGGTAATTAAATGGGAGGCTAGAAGCACACTTATCTTGACCCCTTTCTACCTTTCACACTTGGAGGACAAATCTTTGCAAAATTATCTCAAAAGTGGCGTGACAAAGGGGAACAAAGTGAATGATATTTTTGACTCTCTCTCTCTTTTTTTTTTAATCTTTTACTAGCCCACAATTTATCACACACTTCAAGAAATGGTGGCTCAAGAAGATAAGTTGGAAGACTTATCCCAAACACAATGATGATGTTTCTAAGAGCTTATCCCCTTAACACTTTAAAACATCAACTTTATGGATCAAGAGGACAACTTTTTCAAGAACAAGATGAACATGAGCAAGAACAACTTGAAGATATGGATGAACTCTCAAGAACACTGATAAACACTCAAGTCACTCTTTTGGAATTTCAGATTCAATTCACCAATTAAGCTCAAGAACAAGTTTCCATATGCAAAACATAAACACACAAGAGGACAAAATGTATGAAAACTAAGGACAAACACGAAATTAACAAGATCAAAGACCAAAAGTGGTAGAATTTTCGGATTTTTGCTAAGAACACACAAGATCATCAAAGATTCATAACTATTACATACGAACTCCAAATCAAGCACATGATATATGAAAATTCATCTACTCGACGAGAGGAATTCAAATGTATGATCAGATTTCAGGAATTCAAAGTATCAAGTTCGTGAAAGACCAAAACAGTCCGCTGTTCACTTTTTGATTTTGAAGTTTTTCGATTTTTATGAGTTTTTGAGATTTGATCACAAGAAAGTTCCAACAACAGCTCTGATACCAAAATCTAATAAACTACTGCCATGGATCTTGCCGGAAACATTCTTGTAAAAGATGAAGATAAAGACATGGACATGGAAAAGTAAAGATAGGGGAGCAAACCAACAACAAGAGCAAACATGCCATGGATCCCTTGGTTACTACTTGCAAGAACAAGAGGGAAAGGAAAGGATAGGGAAGCAAACCACAACAAGAACCGAAAGGGGAAGCAACCAAGGTGTTTAGAACCGTGACCTCATCCCAATCCTCCAAGCTCAAGCCTTGGTTTAATAATCACAAGGATGCTTCAAGTCCAAAGTGATGAATGTTTCCCAACAAGCATTCAAAGGTGTTTGTGAGAGTGTGTGTAAACTCACAAGGTGATCTTTTGAGAGAAATATCAAGTAGATTTCATTCAAGACAAAAGATGAGTCTTACAAATGATGGGGGAGGCATATATATAGTGCCAAAGCCCCTAGGAACACTTACAAAGGAAGAAAAATGAAAAAGGGACGAAAATAAGGCCTTGGGCGCTAAGCGGGCGATTTGGGCGCTAAACAGGACTTTGTCCCTATGCATGGCATGGCGACAGAGCATAGGGACAGAGCAGTTTTGTCTCCAAGCATGGCTTTGTCTCCAAGCAGTGCATAGGGACAAAGCAGTTTTGTCTCTAAGCATGGCTTTGTCTCCAAGCAGTGCATAGGGACAAAGATAGGGACAAAGTAGTTTTGTCTCCAAGCATGGCTTTGTCTCCAAGCATGGCATAGGGACAAAGCATAGGGACAAAGTAGTTTTGTCTCCAAGCATGGCATAGGGACAAAGCATAGGGACAAAGCCTTCTCCCAAAATTTGAAGTCTTATACTATTACATTAATTTCTAATATTATCCGACCATCTTCCGACTTTGACCAAAATTTGTCCGGCGACCGGCGGTGGTTCCGGCCGACCTCCGGCGAACTTCCGGTCAATTTTCCGGCGAGCTCCGTTTGACCTTCCGGCGATGCTCCGGTGCTCCGGCGGCTTCTCCGGTCACCTTCCGGCGACTTTCCGGCGACGGCCAACTTTCCGGCAAGCTCCGTTTGACCTTCCGGTGATGCTCCGATGCTCCGACGACTTCTCCGGTCATCTTCCGGCGACTCTCCGGCGACGGTGATGGCTTACTTCTTCAAAATTGGGGATCCCATGGTTGGAATCCCTCCGGTCTCATCGAGCTGTATCATGATCAATGCTTTCGGATTGTGGCCATCTTCTTTGTTGATTTCGACTTGGAATTCCTCAGACTTGAGAAGGCTTGCAATCCGGTCAGTGAACTTCTTGGTCCGGCTCCGGGAGCATGGTCCAGCTGGGATAATTAGTGTCGCAGATTTGGCTACCACGCCATCCCCTCCCCCTTGAGAAGGTTGAGCCATCAACCGATCAAGCTCTTCACCGTCCTCCTCGTAGAGGTTGAGATCTGCAACATTAAAAGTAGCGTTAATTCCATACTCAGGGGGCAACTCTAATCTGTAAGCATTGTCATTAATCTTTTCCAAAACTCGGAATGGACCGTCCCCCCGTGGGGAAAGTTTGTCGCGTCTCTTCATCGGAAATCTCTCCTTCCGCATGTGGAGCCAAACCCAATCTCCGGGCTTCAACTGCAGTTTCTTTCGCCCTCTGTTGGCATATTTCGCATATGTCTCTGTGGCCTTCTTGAGGCTTTCCTGGACGTTTTTGTGAAGCTCCTGTATAGCTCGAGCCCTGTCCCTGCCATTAACATTAAAATGCTCACTGCGGGGCAATGGCAGCAAGTCGACAGGTGTTAGTGGGTTGAAACCATAGACAATTTCAAATGGTGACATGTTAGTGGCACTGTGGACGTGTCTATTATATGCAAACTCTATGTAGGGTAAACACTCGTCCCAACTTTTGTAACTGGAAGCAGTAATAATCCGCAGCAGATTACCCAAGACTCTATTGACGGCTTCAGTTTGCCCGTCTGTTTGAGGGTGATAAGCTGTGGAGAACAAAAGCTTCGTGCCAATCTCATGCCACAGAGATTTCCAAAAGTAGCTGACAAATTTTGTGTCCCGATCTGACACAATAGTTTTCGGGATTCCATGGAGACGCACCACTTCCTTGAAGAATAATTTGGCGATGTGGTGGGCGTCGTTGGTCTTCGTGCAAGGAATAAAATGAGCCATCTTGCTGAATCGATCTACCACTACGAATATCGAATCCTTGTTCCGTGCTGTCCGTGGTAGTCCCAACACGAAGTCCATAGAAAGATCAATCCATGGTCCCTCGGGAATTGGTAGAGGCATATATAAACCATGTGGCTTGGAAGTGGATTTCGCCTTCAGACAGACGATGCATTTGGAGATCAAGTCATCCACTTCTTTCCTCATTCCCGGCCAGTAAAAACGTTCACTCAGAATACCAAAGGTGGCAGTCTTTCCGAAATGTTCCATAAGGTCTCCGTTGTGAACCTCCTTTATTAGAAGTTCCCTGACCGATCCCTTGGGAATGCACAGTCGGTTCTCATAATATAGAAATCCATCAAGTCTTGAATACTCCTTGAACCCGTGCTTTTCGGTTTCTGCCCAGAAATCCTTGAAGTCTGGATCAGTGGCATATTGATCTTTGATATGTTCAAAGCCAATCAGGTGTGTCGTAGCAATGGCCGCCAAGGCTGTCCTTCGGGATAAAGCATCTGCAACAATATTTTCCTTCCCCTTTTTGTACTTGAGCACATACGGGAAAGTCTCGATAAATCCGCTCCAGCGTGCATGCCTTTTTCCCAGTTGTCCTTGATTCCGAATATGCTTGAGGGTTTCGTGGTCCGTATGGATAATGAACTCACGACCCCGGAGATAGTGTTGCCACGTCTTTAAAGCTCGGACCACAGCGTAGAGCTCCTTGTCATATGTAGAATAGTTCAACTGTGCGCCAGAGAACTTTTTGCTGTGGTATGCCACCGGCTTTCCATTTTGTAATAAAACTGCACCCATGCCCGTTCCTGATGCATCGCATTCCACTTCGAATGGAATGTCAAAATCTGGTAGGGCTAGAACCGGCGCATGAGTCAGTTTGGACTTCAGCTCGTCAAAACTCTTTTCTTCAGACGGCCCCCACTTAAAAATAAGTCCTTTCTTAAGCAGTGAAGTTAGGGGTGCCGCAATCAAGCTAAAATTCGGGACGAATCTCCTGAAGAACCCACACAGACCCAAGAACTGTCTAACTTCATGCACATTCGTGGGTGGCTTCCATTCAGAGATTGCCTTTATTTTTGCTTCATCGACCTTAAGACCACCACGTCCCACAATGTATCCAAGGAACGAGAGTTCAGTCGCATGAAAAGTGCATTTCTCCTTGTTAGCATAGAGCTGAACTTCCCGCAACCTGTTTAGTACCTGTTGGACATGGGAAAGGTGATCAGACTCACTAGAACTATACACTAAAATGTCATCAAAATATACAACAACAAATTTATTAATAAATTGGCGAAGAGTCTCATTCAAAAGTCGCATGAATGTTGAAGGTGCGTTCGTCAGTCCAAATGGCATAACGAGCCATTCATATAATCCGAATTTGGTCTTGAACGTCGTCTTCCATTCATCTCCCGGTTGCATCCGGATCTGATGATATCCACTTCGCAGATCAATTTTCGAGAAAATGCTGGCGTGACCCAGCTCGTCAAGCATGTCGTCCAACCGCGGGATCGGGTGCCGATATTTAATGGTAATTGCGTTCACGGCTCGGCAATCTACACACATGCGCCAAGTCCCGTCTTTCTTGGGAACCAACAAAACGGGCACGGGACACGGCGAGAGGCTTTCTCGGACCCATCCTTTATCCATCAACTCTTGAACTTGTCTCTGCACTTCTTTAGTTTCTTCCGGATTCATTCGGTATGCTGGCCGATTAGGAATTGACGCTCCGGGCACGAAATCGATTTGGTGCTCGATTCCGCGCAAAGGTGGAAGACCAGCGGGGACTTCATCCGGGAAGATATCAGAATTTTCATCCAACATCCTGGAAAAATTAACAGGAATATTAGGTGCAGCAGTGCAAGTCCTATAGATATCATCAACAGGTTTTGCAAAAGCAAGGAAACAGTAACCTGTGGAACTCGGTGCGCGTATTGTTTGTTCAAAATCGGTTCGAGTCGTCAGCAGACAAGGATTGGTTGACGTGCTCTCAATGCAGAGGGTTTTGCCTTTATCTTTCGATTTTCGCTCTGCTTCGTCCTTCTTCATATTGGCACGTAGGACTTCCTGATCCGCCCGAACCATTTTTACGGACAGTGGCTTGACATTTATTTTCTTTTGTTTAAAAATAAAAGATAAACAATTGGCACGACCCTTGTATTTGACATCGCGATCATATAACCATGGTCGGCCTAACAAAATGTGGCAAGCTGTCATTGGAATGACATCGCAAATGATATTTTCAGAATAGGACCCGATCTTGATAGGAATTTTGGCTCGTCGGTTGACTTTCAGGTCGCTATTGGCATTCATCCAATGGAGGTGGTAGGGACTCGGATGCTCTTCAGTCGGGATACCTAATCTGCGAACAACATAAGCGCTCACAGCATTAGTGCAACTTCCATTATCCACAATTACTGAAGCAACATTGCCCTTTAAATCACAATGACAGTAAAATAAATTCTCCCTTTGTTCGTCAGAACGAGGTTTTTCTTCTGTTCGTTCAGCACTGAGAGTCCGCATAGCCACCAGATTGGTCAATTTGCGATCCTCTTCAACTGTTTCCTCGGCTGCGTAGAATTCATCATTGTCATCGGAGTCCTCATTTTCTTCTCTCTCAGCCTGTTCAGGTTGTTCATCATCAGAGTCTATAATTCTCCAAGACCCGTCTTCCATGAGTGCAGCTCTTTTGGTGAAAGGGCACTCAGGTGAGTAATGTCCCTTCCGACCGCATTTGAAGCACGTGACTTCTTTCTTCCGATCCTTGTCAAATTTAGGCCTCTCGATGACTGCGGGTTTAGGACCTTCCGGGCGGTAGGTCTTAAATTCCTTGGTCATTTCGAAACCTTTTGGCTTGGGCTTATCGTCCCTTGGAATGAATGTCTTTTGACCCCAAGGTTTCTGCGAACTTGATCCGGAATCCTGTCTGTACTTCTGCACTCGAGGTCGCTCATCTGTTTCAAGCTTCATGGCTAGCTCCACCAAATCGGACAAAGTGTCATATGGTCGCAGCTTAGCCTCCTTTCGGATCTCGATTCGGAGTCCTTTGAGAAATCTAGACTTCGTGATGCCCTCGTCTTCAACTACTCCGGCTTTCAGTAAGAGAGTCTCCATTTCCTTATAATACTCCTCTACCGACCTGTTTCCTTGAACAAGAAATACAAGTTTATCATATAGGTCCTGACGGTAGTGAGATGGTACAAATCTGTTCTCCATGGCCCTTGTCAGCGTGGCCCAAGTTTGAATAGGATCATAGCCATTCCGGTGGATGTCATGAGTCACCTTCTGCCACCATACCAACGCATAATCTTTGAAAGCACAGACGGCCACATTGACCTTTTTGATATCTGCGTAGTTATGGCAGTTGAAAATGAGTTCCATCGAATGCTTCCATTCAAGAAATTCATCCGGATTGGATGTTCCTTTAAATGGGGGAATGTCGAACTTGATCCCTTTCAAGTCTCGGTCGGGCTCGTCATTACGATTATTTCGGCGGGGGTTTCTGTGGTACACCTCCTCGTCGGGATCTGAATCGGAATCACGTTGTTGATGTCTGACTGGTCTGGGTGGAGCAGGTACTCGTGGCGGTTGTAGATTCGCGGGTGTCTGAGGTACAGGATTGTTTCGACCAGCGTGTCGGGGTCCCTGCTGCTGGGCCTCGATCTCGGCTTCGGCCTCATCCATTTCATGGCTTTGTACCCCCTGGGGTCCACTTTGATGGCTCCGAGGGGTACTGGACGTTGCAGGTGGAGTGGCCTGTGGCGTTGTTCGGTCAAACACCTCCTGTATCTTCAACTCAAGACGCCTCATGGTTTCCGATTGTACCGCGTTACCATGCATGACCATGTCGTCTTTGAAGGTATCAACCCTATGATTCAAATCATCTATCCGCCGATCCATATTATCCAAACGGGCAGTCATTCTTTGCAACATGTCCATCAAATCCTTGTTAGAAGGTTGACCTGAACCTGCCATTTCAGAAAATTGAACAAGAAGAATTAAGTAGCACCTGCAAGGAAGATGAAAATATTATAGCTAATAATAATAATAAAATAAAATAAAAGATGGAATTTATTTGGATCACTCGGTAAAATCACTCAGTTTGCTCACAACCCGATGGCTGAATGCTGGGTTAATTCACAACCTGGTATAAATCTGCAGTCCACAGTGATCACAAACAAATTTCGAGTGGTGGAGAGTGAGGCCTGAATTTACGTACGCACAATGCAAGATACAAATGCAATGTTCGACTCTATCAACAACCGCTAGGAAATATGTGAAATGCAATGCAATGAAATTATGTTACGATTTTAATCGGCAATTGCAATCCAATAATTCCAAGACCTCACAATATAAAAGTGAACTGCCATGGATCTCTCAATGATATCAATAGCATGAACAAGAAAAATAAAATGGGATAGGGAAGCTCCTCACAAAGGATGGTTTGTTTGAGGTGTAAAAACTTGGTTTCCCCACCTCTTCACAAATCTCCTAAACAAGGTGAATCAATTTTGGATTTGCTTCAAGAATCCAAAATAGTGCACTTAGCTCAAGCTAAACAAAAGTTGGGTTTGAGTTTTTGACTCAATGGGATTTTAGGCTTCCCCAAGCTCTCAATGATCTTTGAAAATAAAGAGAGACATATTCTCACAATAATATTAAGCAAAGATGGGATACAAAGTGTAGGGGAGCCCATATATATAGGCAAAACCCTAAGTACATAATTAGCAAAACCAAACAAATAATTAGGGGCTTTAATCAACCCATTACAATAATTAAACAAGCTTAACTAAATTAAACAAGTGTTGAAATTTACTAATCCTGTCGCCAAGCAAGGAAGCTGTCGTGATACTCTCTTTCGCGACACAGCCCTTGCTACGCGACCGGGGCGGCCCTCTTGCGACACAGCTCCTCCTCCCTCTTTCTACCAACGGTGGTGACGGAGATTGGTGGTGGCAGCTTCGGTGATGAAGATGGAGGTTGCTGGACGCCAATGGTGATGAGAGAGGTTGGTCGGGGAAGCTTTTCGGCGGCGAATCGGAGTTTTGTTCTTCGTCGTAGTTGCGGCTTTCGGGGGTTGGCCTGAGAAGGTTGATGAGCATAGCAGCTTCCGGGTGATGATCGGGACAAGATGCAACGACTGCTTGGAGAGGTGGAGGCTCGCCTGAGGATAATTTGAGGGTTTTCTCATTAATGGCCGGAGGTGGTGCACTGCTGCCCGGAGACGAAGGTCGCTGGGGAGGTGGACGCCGGAGAAGATGAAGACGACGACGATGTTGATGATGAGGAGACGAAGCTGATCGGAAATGGAGAGAGGTGGACAACGACGACTGCTGCGTATCCGGGCTCCCGACGACGAGATGGCGCTTGGCCGGAGTTGGCGAGCTTGGTCGGAGATGAAGGATCTTGCCCGAAGGGATGAGATGCGGCTGGAGCTCATGGTCGTGATGGAGATCGGAGCTGTGGCAGCACGACGACAATGATTCGACGGAGGGGATGATCGGAGAAGGTGGCCGGTGATGCAATCTCCGTTCCGGCTGCTGTTTGCGTCGAAGGGAAGGAGATGGGTTGGGGAGAATTGGGCTGGTCCGAAATAAGGGAGACGGGCTAGTGGATGTTGGGCCGAAAATAAGGGAATTAGTTCTTGGGCGGGATGTTGTAAGCCCAACAGCTTGCCATGGTTGTGTTGTGACTTGATTGGCCCAATACTCCATTCTATCATCCCTTGGGCTACTGCTGCTAATTGGGCTCTTGGGCTAATACTAGAATTAATTAATTTAGCCCAATCACACTTAGGCTTGTACACCATCCTTGAATTAATTTGATAAAGCCCAATAACTCTAGTCCATTTTTGCTTTGATCCGTCCGCTGTCGCCGTTGACCGGTATTGACCGGCAGAATTCCGGCCACCCTCCGGCGGTGGTCCGGCGAATTTACGGCGGACTTCCGGCGACTTTCCGGTGACCCCTATTTGACCCGAATTCATAATCGGGTTGATCCGGACTTCCACGTCATTCCCTCCCCCTTGAGAAGCTTTGGACTCCAAAGCTGATTGAAGAGACATTGCAGGAGGAATGATGACAGTACCCTGACCCGAAAAACGATAAGCTCTCAGTTGTACCCTGATTCCTTTCACTCCCAAAGTTTTGATCAAATAACGCATGTGGCTCAAAGGAATTCTCCCAACGTATTTGAATTTACCATCATCAGTATCCATTCTATCTGGTAGGATCAACTTCTCAAGTAAGTGCTGATGATACTGACTCGGCCTCAGATTTTCAGCATATTCCCAGAATGGATCAATGAATTCAGAATTTAATTCTGGACTGATGGAAATATCCGGCAGGCTCAAATTTTGCTCCATCACTTTAGATCTCGGGGCCATTTCCAAAGTAGAAAAATGGAGAGATCTTACTCTTGGAGATCTTTGGCATTGCTAAAAAATGTAACCAGTTGTGATCACAGTGCTGGGTTCCACTCCCTTAGAATCATCAGTGGCAAACTTGTGCAATTTTCCATGTAGCTCTGAAGAGAGACTAAGATTTTCATTTTCAATTTTGTTGCTCACTTGTTTCTTGTGACCTGCAAACTCGTCTTTTAGAGCATCAAATTTTTCATTGAGCTTGGCATCAAAGTCCTGCTTCATGCTTTTCAAAAAGTTCATCAGCTCAGCAATATCAGTTCCTGCCATCTCAGAAAAATATTCTAATATATGTATAAAAAGTTAGGAAATAAAAATAAAATATTTTTGGGTGGAACCTCACTAAACTCAAACCTTTGTGTCGGATGTCTTGAGTTCAGGCACAGCTTGGTTCCAAACTTTTCCAAATAAATTCACCAAGTAAGGAGCAGGAAGATTTGGGAAATGAGTGATAAGACGCGCAAAGCACGAATGCAAAATGCGATGCTCGACTCTATCAAGAAATAGGGTGACGCGCAAGGCAAGAAACAAAATGCAATGCTCGACTCAATCAAGGAAAATGATAACTTGTGTGATCAATCAAGCACAATTTATGGTTCCAAGTTTTAATTAGTTAGTGTTCAGGGATTTCGATTCCTCACTATTTGGAAGTGAAAAATAAAAATCTCACAAACAAAAACTCTCAAAACAAATTTAGAAGTGAGAAATTAAAACCTCACAAATAAAAACTCTCGGAAACACATACAATATATGCCTCACACAAATATTCCCAATTTAATTTAACCCAATTGAACAATAAAAATAATTGCCCAATTAAATTAAATCAAATTTTTAATCTAGTCCAATTCTTCTTGAGACCCACTTGTTGAAATGAGAGTACCAATTGTTGGAATGTTGTCCAACCTTCTTTGTCCCACGTTTTCCTTTCACTTTTTTTTTTTTTTTTTATATATATATATAATAATGGGCTTGGTCAACAGGCGGAGCCCACGTTGACCTTGCAAATGGCTACGGGAATTTGATCAAGGCTCTCCCCTTCCCTTTTCCTCGTAGGGAACAACCTGTGTGCTTTTAATTTTGAACTCCAAAATTTTGATACTTGGTCCAGGGACACAATAATCCACACTTTTCCAAATTCATACAAGCTTTGTACTGCTGGACGGGTCTCCTGTTCGTGTATACCACAATTCTGGTAAGAATTTGGGGTTTTAATTAAGGGGTTCGGACGTCCCTTTTCCCCCAATTAATGGTGTGTACCAACGGGCAGAATGTGTCTTCTTCAATTTTCCTTTAACACCCTTGATGGTTGCTTTTTGGATCAATAAGATACCTCCAAGAACTTGTTGAAGATTGGATGAATATCTCAAGAACAACCAAGAACACATGAACACTATGAAGAAACCCTACACTCACAATTTAACCCAAACACTCAATTGGCACTCAACACTCTCGAAATTTGACACAATGATGTCTAATTAACACTTTAAACCAACAATTTGTGCCATTATAACCATTACAAGCATTGGACTTGAAAAATCAAGCAAGAACAAGCAAGAACACCAAGAATTTTCAAATGAGCATAACTTTCACATCCGATGTCCGATTTGAACAAACCACATATGTAAAGTCATCTACACAACATGAGGAATCCAAATATGCAATTTGTTTCCAAAAATTCCAAACGGACAGAGAGCAGAAAATTCGAACAGTGGGCAGAAAGTTTGTTTTTAGGGTTTTTGAATGGATTTTTGGTGAAGGATGGAGATTTGGAAAAATTTGGGCATTATAACCCCTAGAAAATGGATGATTTGGGTTTGCCAAATGGAACGGTGGTTCCAAATGGGGAGTGGTGGTGTGTGAAATGGATGAACAAAGAAGAACAAGAAGAAGAACAAGAGTTTGAGAAAATAAGGCCAAGATCTTCAAAAATTCATAGAAAATGATTCCCTTGGCCAAATTTTTCAAACTTTATATGAATCTTTAGTAATCGACACAAGGAATCCAAATCCGAAGTCAGATTACCAAAATTTTCAACGGATCAAAATGAACTGGTGATGAACAGTAACCAGGGAACACTTTTTTTTTTGAGATTTTGAGATTTTGAAAAGCTATTGAATCAATGAGTTGCTCTGATACCAAATTAAATAGACTGCCATGGATCTCTCAATGATATCAATAGCATGAACAAGAAAAATAAAATGGGATAGGGAAGCTCCTCACAAAGGATGGTTTGTTTGAGGTGTAAAAACTTGGTTTCCCCACCTCTTCACAAATCTCCTAAACAAGGTGAATCAATTTTGGATTTGCTTCAAGAATCCAAAATAGTGCACTTAGCTCAAGCTAAACACAAGTTGGGTTTGAGTTTTTGACTCAATGGGATTTTAGGCTTCCCCAAGCTCTCAATGATCTTTGAAAATAAAGAGAGACATATTCTCACAATAATATTAAGCAAAGATGGGATACAAAGTGTAGGGGAGCCCATATATATAGGCAAAACCCTAAGTACATAATTAGCAAAACCAAACAAATAATTAGGGGCTTTAATCAACCCATTACAATAATTAAACAAGCTTAACTAAATTAAACAAGTGTTGAAATTTACTAATCCTGTCGCCAAGCAAGGAAGCTGTCGTGATACTCTCTTTCGCGACACAGCCCTTGCTACGCGACCGGGGCGGCCCTCTTGCGACACAGCTCCTCCTCCCTCTTTCTACCAACGGTGGTGACGGAGATTGGTGGTGGCAGCTTCGGTGATGAAGATGGAGGTTGCTGGACGCCAATGGTGATGAGAGAGGTTGGTCGGGGAAGCTTTTCGGCGGCGAATCGGAGTTTTGTTCTTCGTCGTAGTTGCGGCTTTCGGGGGTTGGCCGGAGAAGGTTGATGAGCATAGCAGCTTCCGGGTGATGATCGGGACAAGATGCAACGACTGCTTGGAGAGGTGGAGGCTCGCCTGAGGATAATTTGAGGGTTTTCTCATTAATGGCCGGAGGTGGTGCACTGCTGCCCGGAGACGAAGGTCGCTGGGGAGGTGGACGCCGGAGAAGATGAAGACGACGACGATGTTGATGATGAGGAGACGAAGCTGATCGGAAATGGAGAGAGGTGGACAACGACGACTGCTGCGTATCCGGGCTCCCGACGACGAGATGGCGCTTGGCCGGAGTTGGCGAGCTTGGTCGGAGATGAAGGATCTTGCCCGAAGGGATGAGATGCGGCTGGAGCTCATGGTCGTGATGGAGATCGGAGCTGTGGAAGCACGACGGCAATGATTCGACGGAGGGGATGATCGGAGAAGGTGGCCGGTGATGCAATCTCCGTTCCGGCTGCTGTTTGCGTCGAAGGGAAGGAGATGGGTTGGGGAGAATTGGGCTGGTCCGAAATAAGGGAGACGGGCTAGTGGATGTTGGGCCGAAAATAAGGGAATTAGTTCTTGGGCCGGATGTTGTAAGCCCAACAGCTTGCCATGGTTGTGTTGTGACTTGATTGGCCCAATACTCCATTCTATCATCCCTTGGGCTACTGCTGCTAATTGGGCTCTTGGGCTAATACTAGAATTAATTAATTTAGCCCAATCACACTTAGGCTTGTACACCATCCTTGAATTAATTTGATAAAGCCCAATAACTCTAGTCCATTTTTGCTTGGATCCGTCCGCTGTCGCCGTTGACCGGTATTGACCGGCAGAATTCCGGCCACCCTCCGACGGTGGTCCGGCGAATTTCCGACAGACTTCCGGCGACTTTCCGGTGACCCCTATTTGACCCGAATTCATAATCGGGTTGATCCGGACTTCCACGTCATGAACTCACCAAATTTTGAAAAGTGGTAGCTCACAACACTCAACTCCCAATAAAAACCCAAATTAAAATAAAATAAGAGAAAAGGAAAATCACACTGAAATACTACAAGTAGGAAGGTAAGATATAGGGTGGCTATGTAGTGGCAGGACTTGCTTTTACTATGGCTTCAACAGTTCGGTTTCACAGCTAATTGAGAGGAATTTCAATGTCTGTAATTACAGATGAAACTTCAACTCGGAGTTCATAACAAATGTTAGAGGAACTACTGTGCCAACCGTTTATATCCAATTTGTTTTTAAGCAAGTAGGGAGTGCCAAATAAATAAGCAAGTAGGTGGGACCCCAAATATTTGATACATGGTTTGGAGGCTTCCTTGAAACAATGAAATTCTAGTGGGGTCCACGCATGGGATAATTCCCTTGTTCAGCCGCAAGTTTGAAAATGAAGGGATGGAGAATTCGAGTGGGACCCGCCGTAGCACACAATTTCTCTTCCCTTGTGTGGCTCAAGGCAAGCTAGGAAGCTAGCATGTCTCTTCTCCAATTTTCTTTCCAACTAGTTCATGATGGTGTCTCCCTTAACACTTGCAAATATTCAGATTTTGGATTCAGATTTTGATGTCCAAGAAATGCATGAAGATCATATAACTTGGATGAAGAACACTTGAAGCTCTCAAGAACACACAAATTCACTCACTTGGAATTTTTAGTTGCATATTATCCAATTAATCACATAAACACATTCCAAATGCATACATTCACATATGAGAATCAAAATATTGGAAAACTAACAACAAACACAAGAAAACACAAGATCAAGGAGCAAAGTATGGTGATTTTCGGATTTTTGACCAAGAACACACATAAACTTCAAACTACCATAACTTTGTCATACGATGTCCGTTTTTGATGATCCACATATGTAAATTCATCTACTCAACATGAGGAATCCAATTATGTGCCCAGATTTGCAAAATTCAAAGTTATTAAGTCCGAAATGGTCCAAAACAGATTCTGTCCAGTTTTGTATTTTGGAGTTTTTGAGTTTTTGATGGTTTGTGGAAAAATTTGGACAGCATATCCCCTTAGAATGGATGAAATGGATTTCCAAATGGAAGGGTGCTTCCAAATGGAGAATGGTGAAGAACAAGTTTTTGGGATTTTTCAATTTTTATGGAAAACAAGTAGAACCAAGTGTAGCTCTGATACCAAATAACTTAGGATGCCATGGATCCCTTGGTTACTACTTGCAAGAACAAGAGGGAAAGGAAAGGATAGGGAAGCAAACCACAACAAGAACCGAAAGGGGAAGCAACCAAGGTGTTTAGAACCGTGACCTCATCCCAATCCTCCAAGCTCAAGCCTTGGTTTAATAATCACAAGGATGCTTCAAGTCCAAAGTGATGAATGTTTCCCAACAAGCATTCAAAGGTGTTTGTGAGAGTGTGTGTAAACTCACAAGGTGATCTTTTGAGAGAAATATCAAGTAGATTTCATTCAAGACAAAAGATGAGTCTTACAAATGATGGGGGAGGCATATATATAGTGCCAAAGCCCCTAGGAACACTTACAAAGGAAGAAAAATGAAAAAGAGACGAAAATAAGGCCTTGGGCGCGAAGCGGGCGATTTGGGCGCTAAACAGGACTTTGTCCCTATGCATGGCATGGCGACAGAGCATAGGGACAGAGCAGTTTTGTCTCCAAGCATGGCTTTGTCTCCAAGCAGTGCATAGGGACAAAGCATAGGGACAAAGCAGTTTTGTCTCTAACCATGGCTTTGTCTCCAAGCAGTGCATAGGGACAAAGCATAGGGACAAAGTAGTTTTGTCTCCAAGCATGGCTTTGTCTCCAAGCATGGCATAGGGACAAAGCATAGGGACAAAGTAGTTTTGTCTTCAAGCATGGCATAGGGACAAAGCATAGGGACAAAGTAGTTTTGTCCAAGCATGGCTTTGTCTCCAAGCATGGCATAGGGACAAAGCATAGGGACAAAGCCTTCTCCCAAAATTTGAAGTCTTATACTATTACATTAATTTCTAATATTATCCGACCATCTTCCGACTTTGACCAAAATTTGTCCCGCGACCGGCGGTGGTTCCGGCCGACCTCCGGCGAACTTCCGGTCAATTTTCCGGCGAGCTCCGTTTGACCTTCCGGCGATGCTCCGGTGCTCCGGCGGCTTCTCCGGTCACCTTCCGGCGACGGCCAACTTCCGGCCAACTTTTCGGCAAGCTCCGTTTGACCTTCCGGTGATGCTCCGATGCTCCGACGACTTCTCCGGTCATCTTCCGGCGACTCTCCGGCGATGGTGATGGCTTACTTCTTCAAAATTGGGGATCCCATGGTTGGAATCCCTCCGGTCTCATCGAGCTGTATCATGATCAATGCTTTCGGATTGTGGCCATCTTCTTTGTTGATTTCGACTTGGAATTCCTCAGACTTGAGAAGGCTTGCAATCCGGTCAGTGAACTTCTTGGTCCGGCTCCGGGAGCATGGTCCAGCTGGGAAAATTAGTGTCGCAGATTTGGCTACCACGCCAAAACGATGGAGAGCAAACAAGCCCCTACGTCTTGTCCTCAACTCCTCACAAGATCAAGGTGATGGTTGAAACAATCTTGGAGTGCTTCGGGTTCCAAGTTGTGGAGGTTGCCCAAGATGAGCAATGATGTGAGATTATGAGTAAGCTCACAGGTGACCTTTTGAGAGAGAACTTGCAAACTGTGCAAAGTATTTTCATTCAACAAAAGATCATACAAGGGTGTGAGGGAGGACATATATATAGAAGTCCAAGTGGCCCCACACTATCCTATATTTTAAGCAAGCAAGTGCACTATCCTAACATAAGCAAGCAAGTGCACTTATTAAACTAGAGAACATCAAAAGAACAAGGACCAAACGATATGTCCGGTTGTGTCACAAAAGAGGGCTCGGGTCAGCTACTACATGTGGGGTCCATGTGGCTAGATCCCGGGCTTTCTTCCGGATGGTATTGAAGCAGCATCTTTGGTCCGGCTTGGCTTCCTACGGCCTTCAGCATCTCTTCCTCAAAGCTCTGCTTCAATAGATCAGCAACTTGACTGGTGAACTTCTTAGCACGATTCCTCGAACAAGGACCAGTGGGAAATGTAAGAGCTACAGTTGTGGCTTCCATGCCAGAGTCCTTTTGTCGAACTCTTCTTGCAATTTTAGCTCTACCCTTCTCAAAACATGCGACTCAATGGCTTGGGCCCGCATGATCAACTTGTCCTCGAAATCGTCTACCAAGGTGATGATTCGCTCATCCAGCTTTTTGATAATGGCCAAAATTGACCATTATTTCCAATCCATTTCCGTGTCTGAGACGGACATTTTGATCGTGTTTCCATCTTATTGTAATAAGAAAGCAGTTGAATTTGACAGATTAATGCTAGTTTGTAAAAACATCATGCCGGTAATGAAAAGACACAAAATATGCAATTTTTAATTGTATTTGTGTTAGGAAAATCCAAAAACATGAAAAAAAGGAAAAAGAAAAGAAAAAGGAATGAAAAGATGGGCAAAAGAATAAAAGAGCCCACAAAAATCCAAAAAGATGGGAAAAAGATTGAAAATCCCACAACTGAAATTTGGTTAAGTGTTGAAGCACAATTCGAATTGTGCAATTCGAATTAATTCGAATTGCACACAATTCGAATTGCTGAAGAGAACAAAGAAATGGTTAAGTGTTCGAAGGGATGCAGAAGCCTAATTCGAATTGTTCAAGTTCGAATTAATTCGAATTAGGAAATGAAGATGCCATGGATCTAACATTAGAAACAATATTGGAATGGAAAATGGAAGCTTACGAAGATGAACATGGAGATGAAGATGAAGATGACAATGGTGATAAGAGAAGCTACCAAACAAGGAGACCCGAACTCGAGCAGGGAGACACACTAAATGTGAAACAAAGCTCCTCCTTCAAGTGCATGCTTGGTTGATTCTATTCAAGTAGCTTCAAGACCTTGAATGAGTGAGATTAGCCAAAGGCCAAGTTCACAAAGGTTGAGAGCAAAATGCTCTCGGGTGACTTTGGGAGTGAATTTGCTTAACTTGCAAAGTTTGATATTCCAAAAGTGAGAATACAAAGGGTGGGAGGTCATATATATAGGCCCCCACATTACATTAGTACAAGGTAGGCTACTAGTGCCACATCACACAATAAAAGCAAACACAAAATAAATTAAAAACAAGTCCGGCAACTCTTGATCTCTTTCTCGTGTTTACTCCATTATGCTCTTTTGTTCTCGTACTTGCATCTGGAGGTCTTTCTTCAGCTCGTGGTTAGTCTTGGGTTTCCGGATCCATCTGGATGGATTCCGGGCCTTCTTTCGGTTGCCTTTGGAAATGGATCATTAACATGCTCTTCATGCGGATTGACCCTGGTTCACGCTCATTGTTGATCTCCTCCTCCTCGAGCATTTGTGCAATCTGAGTTGTGAATCTATTGGCTCTCTGCCTTGAGCATGGGTGGCATGAATGCCCGGATCAACCAACCCGATAATCCGAACCCGGATTTATTTAGGCTTGGACTGATTAAATTGAGGAGAAGAAGCCTGGCCCAACTGGATCAAAAGCCCAACAAGGAAAGAATGAAATTGGCCCAGCTACCAGGATCGCGGGATCATCTTGCGTTAAGATTTCAGTCTCGGAGTACCCTGTCAAGGAAGCCCCTGTCGCAGAAGAGGAGCCCTTGTCGCGGAAGAGGAGCCCTTGTCGCGGAAGCCCCTTGTCGCGGAAGGCCCCTTGTCGCGGAAGCCCTTGTCGCGAAGGCCCCTTGTCGCGGAAGCCTTGTCGCGGAAGAGGAGCCCTTGTCGCGGAAGCCCCTTGTCGCGGAAGGCCCCTTGTCGCGGAAGCCCTTGTCGCAGAAGAGGAGCCCTTGTCGCGGAATGCCCCTTGTCGCGGAAGCCCTTGTTGCAGAAGAGGAGTCCTTGTCGCGGAAGCCTTGTCGCGGAAGAGGAGCCCTTGTCGCGGAAGCCCCTTGTCGCGGAAGGCCCTTTGTCGCGGAAGCCAGTATCGCGACTAGGCCTTTGGATCGCGACAAAACCCGTTAGGGACGAGTAGTTTTAGGGCTTCTTGTTATTTCCCTTGTTTATTATATTAGGGTTGTTTAATTGTCATTGCTAGTTGTTTATTTCCTTGTAATTTGGGATGCCTATATATAGGTCATCCCCAACACTTTGTCATTCACCTTTGAACATTATGAAATATTGAATGCTTTATGCTTCATTTTCTCTCAAAGGCCAATTAGAGTTTGTGGGAACCGAAAACCCTCAATCGAGCCCAAGGCTCAAAACAATTTCGTGTCTAGACTCGAGCTAGGTGCATCACGTCGGAATCCCGAAGCAATTCCGGAGTGAAATCAACCATTGATGAAGAACATGGAGGGGATGGGTCTCTAGAGGTTCATTCCAAAATCGACTTTCTCATTGGTAGCTTCCTTATCCCTTTTATTTGTTGTTCGATCCGATTGACGTTGGGAAGTTAGATCCGTGGCAGATTATATTTAAATTTGGTATCAGAGCTAGCTTCCTATGTCAATTTTGTTTTTGAGTTCATCCTTATTTGAAAAACTCCAAAAATAGCTTATTGTTCTTGTTCTTGTTCATCCATTCACACACCACCACTCCCCATTTGGAACCACGTTCCATTTGGCAATTATAATCATCCATTTCCTAGGGGTTATAATGCCCAAATTTTTCCAAATCTTCATCCTCCTCCAAAAATCCTTTTGAAAAACCCAAAAATAGAGTTTCTGGTTACTGTTCCATCGAAGTCCGAGCCACAAAACTTGGAATTTTTGAAATCTGATCCTAGATTTGGATTCCTTGTGTTGAGTAGATGAATCTACATATGTGGATCATCAAATTTGGCCAAGAAATGAGTGAGATATGACCATTTGAAGTTTTTGAGTGTTCTTGAGAGTTCTTGAGTGTTCTTCATCCAAAACTCAAAAAGTTCATATACTTTGGTCTTTGATCTTTAAGTTTTTGTGTTTTTGTGCTTGTTTTCACTTTTTGAATCTCATTGTGTGGATATTGCATCATTCCCTTTGCATTTGATCATGGTTTGCAAGATTGACAAAAACTAGTGCTTCCATTTGCTTCGATTTGAGACAATCTGAAAATTTGGTTGAAGGAGACCTTGATATTTCAGACCTGCTATATTGGGGGCATCTTTTTCCACCATTTTTGGGTGTTAGCTTTCATTTGGAAGTGGTTTGGAGGCAATCTGAGGTCATTTGGGGGTCGAAATCGCAAAAACAAAATTACTGCCTGTGTGTGTCCGCGAGAGCCCTTACTTTGAGTGTTCATTTGAATTTGAAGATCTTCATCAAAATTGATGAATCTTATATGAACAGAAAGATCTTCAAGTTAGCTTCAAAAAGGTTTTTGAATCAATCCGTTTGGATAAGAATTGAGGGTGTTATGGTCATTTTAGTGAAAGGTGTCAAAAACTGAACAAGGACGAAAGGACGAGCGCGTGTGGGCGCGTGTGTGGTCCAAAAAGGGTGATTCTTGTGCCCAAAGTTTCCTATTTCGAAGGACTATCTTATCCTTCATTGGCCTGTCGCGATACCAACGTTTGGCGACACAATTCAGATCATATTTGCACCTGCGTTGCAAGACCAAAAGCTGTCCCAATTCAAAAATTGCAAAAGTGGGCTTTCCATTGTTTTGGGCCACTACTACCTTCATACTTCACCCATACATATCAAAGCCCATATCCAAACATCCCCTACCTTATATTTTTGAGTGTTTACAATAAAGTGGATATTGGACTGGCACATTTGTGAAACCTAGCCCTTGAAGCCACTTGAGTTATTTAACAATAAAGTGGATATTGGACTGGCACATCTGTGAAACCTAGCCCTTGAAGCCATTTGAGTAAACCGAGGTATTTTCTTGAGTGATATTTCCCTTGTGAGTTCTCTCTTCATAATTTTGGGTGGGAAATTTTCTCCTTTTCAATCAAGGATCGAATTTAGCCAAAAGTGAAGATTGGATCAAATTGATTGCAAATTGCACTAATCGGTTTTGCAAACCTACATCATTTTGCATTGCATATCATACACAAATCTTGTGCGGTTTTTGAATTGAGTCGAGCATTGCACTTTGATTCGTGTTTTTGCGCGTTTGCTATTCAATTCCCAATCCTCCACTGCATCTTTGGTGATTTTATCTGGAAAAAGCAAAGGAACCAAGCTGTGCCCGAACTCAAGGCGTCTGACACCAAGGGTTGAGTTCAGTGAGGTTTCACCAAAAATATTTTCTTTTTATTTTATTTTTATTTTATTTTCTCTAACCTTTTATATATATCTAGTTCTCTACTCTCTGAGATGGCAGGAAATCCCAATACTGAACTGATGGAATTCTTGAAGGGCATGAATGCCAACATAATGGAGATGAAGCAGGACTTTAATTCTAAATTTGAAAATCTGGATCTTAAATTTAACAAAATGTCTAGTGAATTCACAGATCTTAAGGAACAGGTTGCTCAATTGGATCAAAAGCTGAACACCAAGGTTCAAGGACTTGATGATAAGATTGAAAGGGTCACGTTTGACCTGGACCAGAAGATAGAGCAACAAACCTTGGATGTGCACGAGAAGCTCCTGGAGATCGACCTTCGTAGTGATATTACATCTGAAAATATCCAAGAACAGAGCCAACAACTGGTGGAAGATCTGCAGGATGAATTTGAGAAATTCACTGGAGAAACAGATGGAAAATTGGAGTATGAGCTTGAACAAATTGAGCAAAAGCTGGAAGCTCAAATCCTGGAACGAGCTGAGGAAGTCTCATGTTCTGATTTAATTGCTAGTTGCTCTTCCAAGTTAACACAAGATATTATCCAAAACCGGGAAGAACTTTCTAAGCAATTGCATTCTAAAATTGATACATTGTCTGAGAATCTCACATCAAAAATTAATTTTGTTGCAGAAGAAATGGAGCATCGAATTGTGGAACCGCAAGACATTTATGATCAAGTCATTGAAACGGTGAAGCAAGAGTTGCGGCATACTTTGGATGTGAGGATTGAAGATATTTTTGAAGAAGAATTCAACTTCAAAAGACAACCAAGTAAATCCTCCAAGTGTCAAGATGATTATCAAACAGATGGAAGGAGACCGGACCACCTTGGAATGAAGCAAGTATTTGACCGCGGTCGAGAATCAGTCACGCCTGAGCCTCCAAAATCAGAAAATAGTTCCCATAAGTTTCTAACGGTCACTGTTGGGCCGGAATGGAATCGAATGTTTTGGAGAAGAAGGAAGACCACACTACCTGGACTTGGACTTCAGGCACCCGAACCGTACAATCCATTGGCTCATATTGTCTTTCATGGAGACGAAAGCCCTCAGCAATACTTGAAGTGGAAGGAACGCATCGAGCATGAATTAAAAGGACATTTTTGGACGGACGTTGAAGTTTTTAACTTTGCCACCTGGAGTTTTGGGAAGACGGCCAACAATTGGTTGTTACAAATTCAAGATTGGTATCGAAAGAACTCATATAGTCCCGTCAGTACATGGCCCGACTTGGTTAGAGTAATGGATGTCCATTTCCTGACAGACCCGATCCAAGCAGATGCCAGTGCGAAGTACAAGGCTATAGTACAAGGCGACAGATCGGTAAAGGAGTACCTCAAGCAGTTTACTGATCTCAAAGGGCAGGCTGGCATACATGAGACTGCTGAACAAGAAGCGCATCATTTTCTAACAGGCCTTTGTGGTGAAATCTACAGAGAACTGTCATTGTATAAGTATGGAAGTATTGATCAGGTAGAATGTGATGCATTGATGTGGGAAGCATATTTGCATAGCAAGTCTAAAAGGGCTGTGACAAAAACCACCCGGAGAGATGAAAAGAAAGCAAACCTCAGTGGTGCAAAATCATCAAGAATCCCTTCGCAATTACCCGCTTCTGTGAAGATCACCACCAGCAAGGAACAAAGGCAACAGAATTCATGTGAACGTTGTCCTTCACCTAAGGCACGAGCTACTTATGCCGAAATCTTGGAAGCTGACAGTTCACGCATAAGGGAAAAAGGAAAGGAAAAGATTATTGACGTCAGCGATACCGAAGAAGAACATATCAAAGAAGACGGACGCCAATTGTCCACCTTTGTGGTGACACGGACACCTGACACAACTACAGGAGTTGATCCATCTGCTAACGGTTTAGAACAAAGGGAAAATCTGTTCCATTGCCACTGCGAAATTTTAAATAATCTTGCATCTTTAATAGTGGATAATGGGAGTTGTTCTAATGTAGTGAGCCTGTATGTTGTTCGCAGATTGGGCCTACCGACTGAAGAACACAAAGAGCCCTACAGGTTACAATGGGTTAACGATAGCGGAATCGCCAAGATCACCAAACAGGCGAAGGTCCCAATTGCTATCGGGACATATTTTGAAGAGATAATGTGTGATGTGATCCCGATGAATACTTGTCACATTTTATTGGGACGCCCATGGCTGTTTGACAAAGATGTGACCTATCAAGGGCGTGCCAACCTGATCACCTTCACACATGAGCACAGGAAGTACATAATCAAGTCGTTGTCTCCGAAAACTGTTCAAGTTGACCGAGACAAATTAAAGGAGAACATGCGAAGAGAAGAAGAGGCTTATAAGGCATCTCAGTCAGAGAAGTCCAAGAGCAAGCAAGCCACTAACAAAATTGCGAAACAGGCTTCTGAGGGCCGAACAAAATTTTGTTCTTTAATTTTTCGCAATACTGATAATTTTTACAAGCTTAATGAATATCATGGATCTAAATTGGTTAATTTTTCTGCAGATGTTGAAGAAGATGGTACACAGGAATTCCCTTATGAACCAGGTGAACTTGCTCCATATTTTCATAAATTTAATTTTAGTTCAAATGGGACACCTACTACTGCATCTGAAATTTGCCATTATTTTTGCAGGAAATTAAAATCAAGAGCTAAAGCAGAAGGCTGTCTGAAATTTATTTTTGAAGCTGACTCTGAGAAATATATCTGCTTATTGGATAACATATCTGATGAATTTCTTTCTAAATTCTGTTACTCAGACCTAATGCTTAAATGTGATACTTACAAACTTTCGGTTTGTGCAGGATTGAAGTGTGAGGTTGATCCTACTGATATGACTTCCTTTTCAGCTTTGGAGTCCAAAGCTTTTGAAGGGGGAGAGGATGGCATGAATGCCCGGATCAACCAACCCGATAATCCGAACCCGGATTTATTTAGGCTTGGACTGATTAAATTGAGGAGAAGAAGCCTGGCCCAACTGGATCAAAAGCCCAACAAGGAAAGAATGAAATTGGCCCAGCTACCAGGATCGCGGGATCATCTTGCGTTAAGATTTCAGTCTCGGAGTACCCTGTCAAGGAAGCCCCTGTCGCAGAAGAGGAGCCCTTGTCGCGGAAGAGGAGCCCTTGTCGCGGAAGCCCCTTGTCGCGGAAGGCCCCTTGTCGCGGAAGCCCTTGTCGCGAAGGCCCCTTGTCGCGGAAGCCTTGTCGCGGAAGAGGAGCCCTTGTCGCGGAAGCCCCTTGTCGCGGAAGGCCCCTTGTCGCGGAAGCCCTTGTCGCAGAAGAGGAGCCCTTGTCGCGGAATGCCCCTTGTCGCGGAAGCCCTTGTTGCAGAAGAGGAGCCCTTGTCGCGGAAGCCTTGTCGCGGAAGAGGAGCCCTTGTCGCGGAAGCCCCTTGTCGCGGAAGGCCCTTTGTCGCGGAAGCCAGTATCGCGACTAGGCCTTTGGATCGCGACAAAACCCGTTAGGGACGAGTAGTTTTAGGGCTTCTTGTTATTTCCCTTGTTTATTATATTAGGGTTGTTTAATTGTCATTGCTAGTTGTTTATTTCCTTGTAATTTGGGATGCCTATATATAGGTCATCCCCAACACTTTGTCATTCACCTTTGAACATTATGAAATATTGAATGCTTTATGCTTCATTTTCTCTCAAAGGCCAATTAGAGTTTGTGGGAACCGAAAACCCTCAATCGAGCCCAAGGCTCAAAACAATTTCGTGTCTAGACTCGAGCTAGGTGCATCACGTCGGAATCCCGAAGCAATTCCGGAGTGAAATCAACCATTGATGAAGAACATGGAGGGGATGGGTCTCTAGAGGTTCATTCCAAAATCGACTTTCTCATTGGTAGCTTCCTTATCCCTTTTATTTGTTGTTCGATCCGATTGACGTTGGGAAGTTAGATCCGTGGCAATGGGCCTTCTGGTATTAAGGCAAGCACTGTTCCGGCATCCATGCCATCCCCACCCCCTTGGGGAGGTTGATCCATCAACCGACTAGCATCCAACTCTTCGTCCCGTTCATAAAGTGATAGATCTGCAACATTAAAAACAGGATTAATAGTGTATTCAGAAGGTAATTCAATTTCATACGCATTGTCATTAATCCGCTTCAACACTCTAAACGGTCCGTCGCCTCGAGGGGAAAGTTTGCTCTGTCTTGCAGCTGGGAATCTTTCTTTCCTCATATGTAGCCAAACCCAATCACCAGGTTGCAATAGCAGTCTTTTCCTTCCTCGATTGGTGTATTTGGCGTACATCTCGGCTGCTTTCACAAGGCTATCATTCACATCTTTGTGTAAGTCCTTAATTGCTCGTGCCATGTCCCTGCCATTAACATTTAAATGCTCACTGCTAGGCAGTGGCAGCAAATCAAGAGGGGTCAGTGGGTTAAATCCGTATACAACCTCAAAAGGAGATTTACGTGTCGCGCTATGCACATGGCGGTTGTATGCGAATTCAATATAGGGGAGGCACTCGTCCCAGCTTT
Source organism: Hygrophila difformis (assembly GCA_030278955.1). NCBI lineage: Eukaryota > Viridiplantae > Streptophyta > Magnoliopsida > Lamiales > Acanthaceae > Hygrophila > Hygrophila difformis. The sequence continues at coordinate 37,605,679 of JAOANR010000006.1, read as the reverse complement.
TGTAACTTGAAGATGTGATGATTCGCAAAAGATTTCCTAAGACCCTGTTTACAGCTTCTGTTTGTCCGTCAGTCTGGGGATGATAGGAAGTGGAAAACATCAACTTAGTCAAAATTTCTCTCCAAAGTGATCTCCAGAAGGAACTGACAAACTTCACATCGCGATCAGATACAATGGTCTTAGGGACTCCATGTAGACGCACCACCTCTTTGAAAAACAACTTAGCCACATGGTGAGCATCATTGGTTTTGTTGCACGGGATAAAGTGAGCCATCTTGGAGAATCGATCCACCACAACAAAAATGGAGTCTTTGGCTCTAGCGGTCCTTGGTAAACCCATAACAAAGTCCATTGACAGATCTACCCAGGGCCCTTCCGGAATCGGGAAAGGTTGGTACAACCCATGTGGTTTAACCGTTGACTTAGCCTTCAGACAAACTAAACACTTAGCAATGAAATCCTCCACATGCTTTGGTAGCCTCGGCCAGTAGAACTTTTCACTTAGAACCCCTACGGTAGCATGCTTTCCAAAATGCCCCATCAAATCTCCATTATGGGCCTCTCTGATTAAGAACTCCCGAATGGATCCTCTTGGAATGCATAGCCTGTTATCATAGTAGAGAAACCCATCCAGTTGAGAGTACTCCTTGAATCCGTGCTTTTCGGTTTTGGCATATACTTCTCCAAAATCAGGATCAGTTGCATATAAACCCTTTATATGCTCAAAACCTATCAGGTGTGTGGCTGCAATAGAAGATAACGCCATGCGTCTTGAGAGTGCATCGGCCACCACATTGTCTTTGCCCTTCTTGTACTTGATCACATAGGGAAATGTTTCAATGAAAGCACTCCAGCGAGCATGTCTTTTGCTCAACTGGCCCTGAGCCCTAATGTGCTTTAGGGTCTCGTGATCACTGTGAATAATGAACTCTCGGCCTCGGAGATAGTGTTGCCAAGTTTTCAGTGCTCGGACCACAGCATATAATTCCTTATCGTACGTTGAATAATTCAATTGTGCTCCGCTGAACTTTTCACTATGATAGGCAACAACTTTCCCATTTTGCAGTAAGACAGCTCCCATACCTGTTCCAGATGCATCACACTCAATCTCGAAAGGTACTTCAAAATCCGGCAGTGCTAGAATTGGTGCGTGCGTGAGCTTGTCTTTCGATTCCTCAAAAGCCTTCTGTTCTTTTGCTCCCCACTTGTATTGTAAGCCCTTCTTCAACAAAGATGTAAGCGGGGCGGCAATGATGCTAAACTGTGGTACGAAACGACGGAAGAAACCGCAAAGCCCAAGAAAACTTCTAACTTCTGGCACATTAGCTGGCGGCTTCCAATCAGATATGGCTTTGATCTTTGAATCGTCCACTTTCAGTCCTTCTTTCCCAACAATGAATCCCAAGAAAGTTACTTCAGGAACATGGAATGTGCACTTTTCATAGTTGGCGTACAATTGAACTTCCCGCAGCTTGTCCAATACCTGTTGCACATGCGAAATATGATCAGATTCATTGTAGCTATAGATTAAGATATCATCAAAATAAACAACAACAAATCTCCCGATAAACTTTCTCAAGGTCTCATTCATCAGTCGCATAAATGTGGAGGGAGCATTCGTCAGTCCGAATGGCATAACGAGCCATTCATATAAGCCAAACTTGGTTTTGAAGGCTGTCTTCCATTCGTCACCAGGTTGCATGCGAATCTGGTGATAGCCGCTTTTAAGATCAATCTTGGTAAAGATCGTTGCTCCTCCGATTTCATCAAGCATATCATCAAGCCTCGGAATGGGGTGCCGATATTTGATGGTTATCGCATTGACCGCTCGGCAATCTACGCACATACGCCATTCCCCATTCTTCTTTGGCACTAACAATACTGGCACAGCACACGGGGACAAACTCTCCCGAACCCAACCCTTGTCTAAAAGATCTTGGACTTGGCGTTGTACTTCCTTGGTTTCATCCGGGTTCATGCGGTATGCTGGCCTGTTTGGGATAGATGCTCCTGGTACAAAATCAATCCGATGCTCCACTCCTCGAAGTGGAGGCAGTCCCGCAGGTAGCTCTTCCGGAAAGATATCCTTGTTCTTCTCAAGCATCCTAGAAAATTCAATACGCAAATTAGGCGCAATATTACCGTTCTCAGATACAGAATTAACAGGTTTAACAACAGCTAAGAAACAGTAACCTGAATATTCAGTGTCTTGAATGGCTTGTTGGAATTCTTTTCTTGTCAGCATCAGGCTTGGTGTTGCCGTAGAGGTAGACGCGGAACCAATAGATTGGTCGATTTTGGCCTTTCCCGCAGTCCTCGCCTTGAAGTTTGCTTCTTCCTTCTTGATATTCTCTAGCAATCTAGCCTGATCTCGCTTCACAGAGCTTAAGGACAAGGGCCTCAAAATATAGGATTTTTGGCCAACTTTAAAGGACAAAGAATTGGCCCGTCCCCTATATGTAACATCATTGTCGGACATCCAGGGTCGCCCTAAAAGTACATGACATGCATTCATTGGTACCACATCGCACAAAACCTTTTCAGAATATGAACCTATGGTGATGGGTACTCGGGCTTGCTGGTTCACTTTGGTCTTGCCACTTGCGTTCATCCAATGTAGCGTGTACGGCTTGTTGTGTTCCTCAACAGGAAGTTGTAACCTGTGCACAGTGTAAGTACTCACAACATTAGTACAGCTACCATTATCAACAATTATAGTGGCATCATTACCCAAAATTTTACAATGGCAATGAAATAAATTCTCCCTTTGTTCATTGTCGTTTGGCTCTTCACTTCTGTCCGCATTGAGTGCTCGCATGGCCACTAGAACATTTACTTCTTCTTCTCCCTCTTCAACAATTTCAGGGCCTGGATTGCCATCATCTTCATATTGATCGGGGTCATCTTCGTATTCAGACTCAAGAATGTGTAATGCCCCGGTTTCAAGAATAACAGCTTCTCTTTCTTCTCCAGAATCCAACATAGCAATCCGCCTCATATTTGGACACTCAGTAGCATAATGACCTCGGCGTTGACATTTAAAACAAGTGACATCCTTCTTGTCCCTAGCTGGCCTTGGTCGATCAACTTCTGGTGCCTTGCCTCTATCGTCCCTTCGGTAATCCTTAAAATCTTTAGCCATCTCAAATCCTCTTGGCCTGTTCGGTCTCTAATCCCTCACTGGTGGTGACTGCTTGTTCTTATCTTGCCATTGCTTAGTCAACCACGGCTTGTTTGCACTAGACCCAATAGTAGATCTGCTAGCTGGCGTGGTAGCCAGATCAACTGCAACTATGATACCGGATGGACCATGCTCCCGAACCAGAGCTAAAAGATTTACAGATAAAATTGCCAGTCTCCTTAGAACCGCAGAGTTCCAAGCCGACATCAACAGAGAAGAGGGAAGCAGTCCGGAAGCATTAATTCTGATCCAGCTTGAGGAAATTGGGGATCGCCCATACATGCCATGCATGGGCTCTCCAATTCTACACTGAAGAAGGAGGAGTACAGTCAACGCCGCCGCCGGAGAGCCACCGGAGAGCCGCCGGACGTCACCGGAGCTTGATCGGAGTTCGCCGGAAGTTGACCGGAACTTGGCCGGAGTTTGGTCGGCGCCGCCGCCGTCGCCGGCCGGAGACCAGTCAATGATCGGAAGTGTTGAACTGTTATTTTGTTTAATTCAGACTTATTCTAGTTTAAACATGGCATGTAATAAATTAAACAACTACTGTGGGGTCCGCTCTAGACTTGTTGGATTTTTTAGGGCTCCTGTCGCTAAACCACCTTTGGCGCGAAACCGTGCTCCGCGACAAAGACCCTGTTCCGCGACAAGGTTCCGCAACAAAGACCCTGTTCCGCGACAAGGTTCCGTGACAAAGGCCCTGTTCCGCGACAAGGACTCTGTTCCGCGACAAAGGCTGTTCCGCGACAAAGTCTGTTCCGCGACAAAGACTCCGCGACAAAGGCTGTTCCGCGACACAGACCCAGTCGCGATGCCATGTTCCGCGACACAGACCCAGTCGCGATGCCTGTTCCGCGACACGGATCCTGTTCTGCGACAAAGTCTGTCCAGAAGGCCATTTTTCATGTTTTCTAGGGTTTTTCATGTATTTTTCTTTCCAGTTTTACCCTTGTAAGTTGGAGGCCTATATATATGTCCTCCCAAACAATGTCTCTCATCTTTTGTTGAATTTAATATTGAGAACACTTCTCTTATTTGTTGCAAAAGATCACATTGTCTCAAACCAAGTTTGAACAATACCCCTTTGAGTGTTTATTGGGAAACCCTCACCATTTTGGAATTGAAGCATCCAAAAATGGTCACTAATCAAGGTTATTGGATGGTTAGCTTGAGTTGAGGACAAGGTCTTCATACCTTGTTTAGCTTCTCCTAACCCCCTTTAATTGTGATTGCTTCCATATCCCTTTTGTGTTCTTCTTTGTTCTTGTTTTTTTTGGTTTCATTTTCCCCTATTGGCACCACGTGTCAATAGGCAACACCTTCAAGCAATATTGTGTCCAACTACGGTCCGTTCGTGGCATCTTTAATTTGGTATCAAAGCCAAAGTTGGATCATATTGTGTTCATCTTCATCAAAACCCCATAAAAATTCAAAAACCACCAAAAATACCAAAAATACATCCACTGGTTACTGTTCACAGCTTTTCCGAATTTTTATGTTTGAAATCTTTGGAATCTAAGTTCATATTTGGATTCCTTGAGTTGATTACATAGAGATTCATATAAAGTTTGAAAAATTTGGCCAAGGGAATCATTTTCTATGAATTTTTGAAGATCTTGGCCATATTTTCTCAAACACCTTGTTCTTCATCTTGTTCTTGTTCTTGTTCATCACTCTTCACACACCACCACTCCCCATTTGGAACCACGTTCCATTTGGCAACCTCAAATCATCCATTTCTAGGGGTTATAATGCCCAAATTTTTCCAAATCCCTCATATTCCACCAAAAACTCTTGAAAACCCTAAAAAGAAAGCTTGCTGTCCCATTTCTTGATTTTCTGATTTTGGTTCGTTGGTTTTCTGAGAAATCTGAACCCATATTCTTGATCCTCATCTCAAGAGCTTTCCATTGGTATATGATTCATCCAAATCCGAGTTCATATGCCCAAGTTATGCTCATTTGAAGATTCTTGATGTTCTTGGTGTTCTTCATCCAAAAATCCAAAAATATCATATGTTTTGCTTTTTGATTCTGTAATCTTGTGTTTATGAGCTTGTTTTCTCTCATATAATCATCAATGTATGGATATTGCATCATTCCCCAAGCATATTGAGCATTGAACACAAGTTTGGTTGAACAAGTGCCTAGCTTGCTCCCTATTTTCACAATCTGGAACATTTTGGTGTTTGTTCTCTTTGGGGAAGACGACCTGCTTTCATTCCAAGGGGTAGATTTACATATTTTGGGTGTTAGGAATCCATAGGAAGTGGTTTCGAAGCGTTTGGAGTTCATTTGGTCGATCAAACAAAGAAAACAAAAATTCTGCCCAAGTGCATCCGCGAGAGCAGCAACTTTGGGAGTTCATAACTTCTTGAGTTCTTCGAGTTTCCGGATGAATCTTCAACCATGTTCAAGAATTTTGAGTGCTGAATCCATAGGATTTTGAATCACCAAATTTGGAGTTGTTTTGAGGTCGTTATAACCTTTTTGGCAAAAGGTGTCCTTTCCTGGCGACACCAAAAAGAATCCGCGAGTGTGGGCGCGTGAGTAGACAAAACCTGGTGTGTTTTGTTTGTATCTCTTCCCAATCCGTGCAAGATTGATATCCTTAAAACCCCATTTAATTGGAGACGATTTGCTGTCCCGAAAACAGCCAAAAGTGCATAACAGAAAATCTGGAACTGAAGTTCAAACTGCCCACTTTTGAAAATTCTAGGGTTTTGACTTCCTTGAGTGTTTTGAGTGCAAAAGTGAGCCACAAACATACTTTGGGACATTGGGACTATATTTTTAGTGATACAATAAAGTGGATATCTGACTGGCACAATTGTTCCTCTGAACAAAGTTCACGAACATTGAGTTGAAGTTCCGCCTATTATAAAGGCATTGGAATTCCTCTCATAAATTGTGATACCTAGCCGAGAAGCCACTTGAGTATCGCGAATTTTTCCCGAGTGTTATTTTTCAAAGTGAGCTTACTTATATATTGTGTGGGACTGCTTGAGGACAACCAATTTCGAAGGATAGTGAACGTTGAGAGCAATTGCACTAATCGACTTGTGCTCAATTATCATTTGCATTGCATATCACATACATGTCATTGCTTCCTTGAATTGAGTCGAGGTTTTACACACTGTCCGTGTATTGCGCGTCCCATAATTCCGTCCTCAACCTACTCATTCCATTTCCAAAATTCGTGGCCATTTCGGTTTGCATTCTCCGAATTGTGAATTAACCCCAATTTACCTCATTGGGTTGTGATCAAGAGTGAGAGTGATACACTGAGAGGCCCAGAAAAATATTTTCTTTCTAACCGCTTTATATCTATAATATTTCTTGTTTGATATAGTGCTATGGCAGGTGATTCTGAACCTACTGTACGAGAACTTATGGCCATTGTGGCCGAGAACAGTCGTTCAACAAGGGACATCACTGCCCAGGTGAAGGATTTGGCAGAGCAGATGAATGGACTAAGTGGATTAAGTGAGCAATTCTCTGAAGTCAGGCAGAGACTGGAGACGGTCGAAGGAGGATTAAGTGGGGAACTCGCTCGACACGCTGCAGCTGTTCGAGCCGAGACCTTGAGGGCTGTTGAAATAAGACTACAACAAGAGTATGACAAAGGAACACCCCAAGGGACTCCCCATATGACTCCAGAAGCTGTCCAAACTAGTCCACCAAGCGGACCCAGTGGTGTGGGAGCTAGTGGAAGTGGTGCTACAGGCATTAATCCAAGGGATATGGCGGAAGCCGAGAATGCTATGGCCCATCGGCGACGGGTCGAATTCAACCCGCCACTGAATAGGCAAATGGGACAAATGGCCGTTGCACGCGAGCGTCAACAAATTTTGGAACAACAAGCCAACCGCGTGCCACCCGTTCCACGAAACCCGCGACACCCACGAGCACCACTCGCACAAAATTTGAATGATAATAATAATGTAATAAATAATGATGATTTTGGCGATGATGAATCTGATGATTTCAATGGTTTCCCTGTAGGACCCGGAATTGACAGACCCAATCCAAGGCACAATCAGAACAATCGGGATCGTGAGCAACATCAGGAAATGAAAGGAATCAAGTTCGAGATTCCCATATTCCGAGGCACCTCCGACCCAGACGAATACTTGGAATGGAAAGATCAAATGGAACTCATTTTTAACTGTCATGACTATCCGGAACTCAGAAAGGTCAATATGGCTGTTTGTGCGTTTAAGGACTATGCGTTGATTTGGTGGCAGAGAACGCTTCGCGAGATTCGAGGAGGACACCAACCTGTCCGCACATGGGAACATCTCACCGGGTTGATGCACCACCGATTCGTGCCATCTCATTACCGCATGGATACTTATGAGAAACTTTCCTTCTTAAGCCAAGGTTCCAAAACTGTACCCGAGTACTATCAAGAGATGGAAGTTTTGATGATGAAAGCCGGGTGCATAGAGGACGAGGAGCTGACCATAACCAGATTCCTTCGAGGTTTAAGAGTGGAAATCAGGAAGGAGGCCAAATTGCGACCGTATAACACATTGGAAGAATTGGTAGAACTTGCTGCCCAACTTGAAAAGCAATTCAAAGAATCCGGACCACGAGTTCAGTTCAGATCAAATGCCGGAGCTACTTCTAGCTCTCCGAAGCAGTGGAACAAACCGTGGGCTCCGAAAGAAGACAAGCCCCGAACCAAAGGTTTTGAAATGGCCAAGGACTTCAAGGTCTACCGACAAGAAGCCCCGAAGCCTGCAACCATCGAAAGGCCTAGGTTCGAAAAGGACAAGCATAAGGAAGTCACATGCTACAAGTGTGGCCGCAAGGGACACATCTCCCCTAATTGCACCTATGTCAAAAGGGCTGCAGTTATGGAAGATGGAGCTATAAGGCTTTTGTCTTCTGACGATGAAGAGGAACCAGCCAGAGGGGATCACGATGAACCGAACAATGATGATGATGATGAGTTCTATGGAGAACAGGAGGAAACAATCGAAGAGGACCATGTACTGACCAACCTAGTGGCCATGCGGTCCCTTAGTGCAGAAAAGGCCGAAGGAACTCCTAGCTCCACTGAACAAAGGGAGAATTTATTTTATTGTCATTGTGATCTTAAGGGAAGTGTAGCTTCAATCATTGTTGACAATGGGAGTTGTACTAACGCCGTGAGTGACTATGTCGTTCGCAGGTTAAATCTCCTGACTGAAGCACACCCCAGTCCCTATCTCTTGCATTGGATGAACGACAGCAGTGATTTAAAGGTCAACCGAAGAGCCAAGATTCCAATCAAGATTGGTTCCTATGCTGAAGACGTCGTCTGTGACGTAATACCAATGACTGCGTGTCATATTCTTCTTGGTCGCCCGTGGCTGTTCGATCGAGATGTTCACTACAAGGGGCGTGCCAACACTATATCTTTTATTTTTGAGGGTAGAAAAATAAACATCAAGCCATTGTCTGTAAAATTATTGAGAGCTGATCAAGAGGCCCTGCGAGCCAACATGAGAAAGGAAATGGAGGAAAGGAAGGGCAAAGCCAAGGCAGTCTGTATTCAAGAGCCGTCTGCGAATCCTTGTCTTCTGATGACAAGGACTGATTTCGATCAGACTCTCTGCGAGCCTAACTCGAAAGGTTACTGTTTCCTTGCCTTTTCTAAACCCATTGACAGTTCTTATAGAACATGCACTGCTGCACCTAATATTCCTGCTGAATTTTCCAGGATGTTAGAGAAAAATGCTGATGTCTTTCCGGAAGAAGTTCCATCAGGCCTACCGCCTCTGCGAGGAATCGAGCATCGAATTGACTTCGTGCCAGGAGCTTCTATTCCGAACAGGCCCGCTTATCGGATGACACCGGAAGAGACAAAAGAAGTACAGCGCCAAGTGCAAGAATTGATGAACAAGGGTTGGGTGCGTGAGAGCCTCTCACCTTGTGCCGTACCTGTTCTCTTGGTACCCAAGAAGGATGGAACCTGGCGCATGTGTGTAGATTGCAGAGCCGTGAATGCCATTACTATCAAGTACCGGCACCCAATACCACGTCTCGATGACATGCTTGATGAGCTGGGCCATGCCAGCATTTTCTCCAAAATAGACTTGCGAAGTGGATATCATCAGATCCGGATGCAACCGGGAGATGAGTGGAAGACCGCGTTTAAGACCAAATTTGGACTCTATGAATGGCTTGTCATGCCATTTGGACTGACGAATGCTCCTTCCACCTTCATGCGCCTTATGAATGAGACCCTTCGCCCTTACATAAATAAATTTGTAGTTGTTTATTTTGATGATATTTTAGTTTACAGTTCTACTACTGCTGATCATATCAACCATGTCCAACAGGTACTGAATACTCTACGAGATGCACAGTTGTATGCCAACATGGAGAAATGCACGTTCCATGCAACTGAGCTATCCTTTTTGGGCTATATTGTTGGAGATGGCGGATTGAAAGTTGATGACAGTAAGATCAAGGCAATCTCAGACTGGAAACCGCCTACCACTGTTCATGAAATTAGGCAATTCTTAGGCCTATGCGGTTTCTTTCGGAGGTTTGTCCCTGGATTCAGTCTGATAGCGGCACCCCTCACATCACTGCTTAAAAAGGGATTGATTTTCAAGTGGGGGCTGCCAGAGCAGAAAAGTTTTGATCTGCTGAAAGAGAAGCTGACCCAAGCCCCAGTCTTGGCCCTACCGAATTTCGAGAAGCCATTCGAGATCGAATGTGACGCTTCAGGCACAGGGATGGGAGCAGTTTTACTTCAAGATGGAAAACCCGTAGCGTACCACAGTGAAAAGTTCTCCGGAGCAGTTCTGAACTATTCAACCTATGACAAGGAGCTCTACGCTGTGGTCAGGACTTTGAAAACGTGGCAACACTACTTAAGGGGCCGTGAGTTCATCATTCATACGGATCACGAGACCCTTAAGCACATTAGGACGCAAGGTCAATTGGGAAAACGGCATGCTCGATGGAGCGGATTCATAGAGACCTTCCCTTATGTACTCAAATACAAAAAGGGAAAGGAAAATGTTGTTGCGGATGCCCTCTCCCGAAGACACGCCTTGGCGGCCTATGCCACGACTCATCTGATTGGGTTTGAACATGTGAAGGATCAATATGCCACTGATCCGGACTTTCAAGAAGCTTGGTCGGCAACCGAAGCACACGGTTTTAAAGAATTTTCGAGGCTTGAGGGATTCCTGTATTATGAAAACCGACTGTGCATCCCACGAGGATCAATTAGAGAGCTGCTCATTCGAGAGGTACACAGTGGCGACCTCATGGGACATTTCGGCAGAACCGCCACTTCTGGAATTTTGACTGAAAGGTTTTATTGGCCGGGAATGAGAAGAGATGTGGATGAGTTTATCTCCAAGTGTATTGTCTGTCTGAAGGCAAAATCCACATCACACCCACATGGTCTTTATATGCCTCTTCCAATTCCCGAGGGCCCATGGGTTGATTTATCAATGGACTTTGTGCTCGGACTACCTCGCACTGCCAGAAACAAGGATTCAATTTTTGTGGTGGTAGATCGGTTTAGCAAAATGGCACACTTCATACCATGCACAAAGACCAACGACGCACATCACATTGCCAAGCTGTTCTTTAAAGAAGTCGTGCGTCTCCATGGGATCCCAAAGACTATAGTGTCGGACCGTGACACGAAATTCGTCAGCTATTTCTGGAAATCTCTTTGGCATGAGATTGGCACAAAACTCTTGTTCTCATCTGCATACCACCCACAAACAGATGGGCAAACTGAGGCCGTCAACAGAGTACTGGGTAACCTTTTGAGAATCATCATTACTTCTAGTCACAAGAGTTGGGATGAGTGTCTGCCTTACATAGAATTTGCTTATAATAGACACATCCACAGTGCCACTAACATGTCTCCTTTTGAGATAGTGTATGGATTTAACCCACTAACACCTGTCGATCTTATGCCATTGCCTCGCAATGAGCACTTTAATGTCAATGGCAGGGACAGGGCAAGAGCAATTAAAGAGCTGCACAAAAATGTTCAAGACAGCCTCACCAAAGCTGCTAGGACGTATGCCAAATACGTCAATCGAGGAAGGAAGAAATTGCTCTTAAAACCAGGAGATTGGGTGTGGATCCATATGCGAAAAGAACGATTTCCGGCAAAGCGGAAGGATAAACTTTCCCCAAGGGGGGACGGTCCTTTTAAAGTTTTAGAGAAAATAAATGATAATGCCTACAAGCTTGAATTACCTTCTGAATACGGAATAAATGCTACCTTTAATGTTGCAGATCTCGTCCTGTTCGAGCATGACAAGGAAGAAGCTGATCGGTTGACGGGTCAACCTTCCCAAGGGGGTGGGGATGGCGTGGTAGCCAGATCAACTGCAACTATGATACCGGATGGACCATGCTCCCGAACCAGAGCTAAAAGATTTACAGATAAAATTGCCAGTCTCCTTAGAACCGCAGAGTTCCAAGCCGACATCAACAGAGAAGAGGGAAGCAATCCGGAAGCATTAATTCTGATCCAGCTTGAGGAAATTGGGGATCGCCCATACATGCCATGCATGGGCTCTCCAATTCTACACTGAAGAAGGAGGAGTACAGTCAACGCCGCCGCCGGAGAGCCACCGGAGAGCCGCCGGACGTCACCGGAGCTTGATCGGAGTTCGCCGGAAGTTGACCGGAACTTGGCCGGAGTTTGGTCGGCGCCGCCGCCGTCGCCGGCCGGAGACCAGTCAATGATCGGAAGTGTTGAACTGTTATTTTGTTTAATTCAGACTTATTCTAGTTTAAACATGGCATGTAATAAATTAAACAACTACTGTGGGGTCCGCTCTAGACTTGTTGGATTTTTTAGGGCTCCTGTCGCTAAACCACCTTTGGCGCGAAACCGTGCTCCGCGACAAAGACCCTGTTCCGCGACAAGGTTCCGCAACAAAGACCCTGTTCCGCGACAAGGTTCCGGGACAAAGGCCCTGTTCCGCGACAAGGACTCTGTTCCGCGACAAAGGCTGTTCCGCGACAAAGTCTGTTCCGCGACAAAGACTCCGCGACAAAGGCTGTTCCGCGACACAGACCCAGTCGCGATGCCATGTTCCGCGACACAGACCCAGTCGCGATGCCTGTTCCGCGACACGGATCCTGTTCTGCGACAAAGTCTGTCCAGAAGGCCATTTTTCATGTTTTCTAGGGTTTTTCATGTATTTTTCTTTCCAGTTTTACCCTTGTAAGTTGGAGGCCTATATATATGTCCTCCCAAACAATGTCTCTCATCTTTTGTTGAATTTAATATTGAGAACACTTCTCTTATTTGTTGCAAAAGATCACATTGTCTCAAACCAAGTTTGAACAATACCCCTTTGAGTGTTTATTGGGAAACCCTCACCATTTTGGAATTGAAGCATCCAAAAATGGTCACTAATCAAGGTTATTGGATGGTTAGCTTGAGTTGAGGACAAGGTCTTCATACCTTGTTTAGCTTCTCCTAACCCCCTTTAATTGTGATTGCTTCCATATCCCTTTTGTGTTCTTCTTTGTTCTTGTTTTTTTTGGTTTCATTTTCCCCTATTGGCACCACGTGTCAATAGGCAACACCTTCAAGCAATATTGTGTCCAACTACGGTCCGTTCGTGGCACTAGCTTTCCTCCTTTGTTGGACCTCAATTTCAACAGCAAGATCAATCAAGTCCTTCAGGTCATTGTACTTTCTCAGCTTTACTTCATCAAGAATTTCTTGCCTCAAACCTCGTTTGAATCTTGAAATCAATAGCATCTCATCTTCTTCGACTTGGCATCTCATCAACAACATTTCCAATTCCTTGTAGTAATCATCAACTGATCTGTTTCCCTGGACACAAAATTGCATTTTCAGATATAGATCACTGCGATAGTTACTAGGAATGAACCTTTTCTCCATGATTATGATCAATGCATCCCAAGTGTCGATAGGTGCATAGCCATGTCGTTGAATGTCCCTTGCTGTCTTGTGCCACCATGTCAAAGCGTAATCCCTAAATTCACAAACAGCTAGCTGAACCTTTGTAAGTTCGGAGTATTGTTGGCAATCATAGATGAGCTCGATCGTATCCTTCCATTCGACGAACTCGTTTGGATCATGAGTTCCTCTGAATGTGGGGATGGTGAACTTGACACTCCTCAAATCTGGATCTATCCTGTCATCCCTATAATTTTGTTGACCTCGTCGGTCTTCATTGTCATTCCTTCGGGGTTGATCAGGAATCGGATGTCCAAAGGGGTTTCGAACCGGAGCTCGTGGAGCTGGAGGGTTCCTCATAATTGGTGGATTCCGGATCGGAGCTCGCATAATTGGTGGTCCTCGCCTTCTATCAAATTGCTCGGCTTGTTGCTCACGGGCCTCCAATTCTTCCTCAGCATGAGTCATTGCCTCTTGATGATTAATTGCACTGCTTTCTCCCTCGGGACTGTATGCTAACTCAGGGTGTTTGTCAAATTCTTCCTCAAACTTTCTTTCAATTGCACGCATGACACGACTTTGAACTGCTTCGGCATGAGCTGCTAACTTCCCATCAATAGTAATGGCAATATGATCTATTTTGTCATCCAAATTCTGTGCAGTCTCCTTGTTCCGATTAGCCATTTGCTCCAACTTTATGTTCATTTGATTCATGAAAGTCTGCATCAAAGCCTTGATGTCATCGGTCTCAGTGGATGCACCTGCCATATTTAGACACTAGAAACTATATGTATATGCAGTTAGTGAAAACAAATAGAAAATATGAAGAGTGAACCTCACACTTAACACTCAGTCTCTCAACCAAGTTAATTAAGTCCTTTGGTTCAACCACAAATTAAAGTCCAGAAAACTTACTCAAATGTATTCAACCAAGTGCACAAGTAGAAGGTAGAATGTATGTACGCACAGAACATGAAACAATATGTACTGCTCGACTCAATCAAATAACCGCTGGAATATGCGAAATGTAAGCACAGAAATTATGTTCACGGTTTTAATCGGTAAATGCAGTCCAATAAATTCCAAGTCGTCACGTATAAAAGTGAACTCACCAAAGTATGAAAAGTGGAAGCTCACTACACTCAACTCACAAATATAAATCTCACACCCAAGTATTTGCTAAATACACAAAAGGATCCCTAAATTCCCAAGATGTAATGTGGACGTCACTTTTTTTTTTTCTTTTCCTTTTCCTTTTTTTTTTTTTTTTTATAAGTAGGGATGAAAAATAATGAAGCAAGTGGGTTAGTAATATGGAAATGAGACGTGTGAAAGAATTTTGGAAAATAGGAACTATGGTGATGGCGGGGTCCGCAAACACATCTTATATTTGCTTTTGGTGTTGTACGTATGCATTAGCAATTTTGGAATTTATGAGAAAGGTGTGTACAGATGGGGTCCACGGCATGGGCTTGCAATTAAAATTGTGTCTCTCCTAGCCGCAAGTTTGACTTGGGAGATCACCTAATTCTCATACAAGGAACATATCACGTGACAAAGAGGGTGGGTGTACACAATATTCTAATTAAAAATTTCTCCTTTAGCCGCAATTTTGGACGGAAGGTACACTAAATTTTAATAGCTCGGAGCACACCAAATCAACTTTTTCCTAGCAATGATTTCACCTACCAAATTATTCAATACACGGCAGCTAGCATAATTTTGGATCAGAATATTTGTAGCTCATGAACTTATGAAGATTATATGAACATATTGATGAACACTTGAAGCTCTCAAGAACACACAAGTTCACTCACTTGGAATTTGGGTGCAATTTAGCCAATTAATCTCATGAACAATATCCAAATGCAAACATACACATATGAGAGATCAAACAAGAGAAAACTAACACAAAAACAAGCAAAATACGAAATCAAAGAGCAAAATATATGGATTTTCGGGTTTTTGAACAAAAACACACAAGAACTTCAAACTAGCATAACTTTGTCATCCGAACTCCGATTTGAGTAAACGAGATATGAAAATTCATCTACTCGACGCGAGGATTCCAAATATGAGTTCAGATTTCAGAAATAACCAAAATAACTTTCCAGAAAACACACGAACAGATTCTGCCCTATTTTGATTTTGAGATTTTTGAGTTTTTATGGAAGATAGATCAACAATATTGTTCTAATGCAAGCTCTGATACCAAAATATTAGAATATGCCATGGATCGAACATTAGAAACAATATTGGAATGGAAATGGAAGCTTACGAAGATGAACATGGAGATGAAGATGAAGATGACAATGGTGATAAGAGAAGCTACCAAACAAGGGGACCCGAACTCGAGCAGGGAGACACACTAAATGTGAAACAAAGCTCCTCCTTCAAGTGCATGCTTGGTTGATTCCATTCAAGTAGCTTCAAGACCTTGAATGAGTGTGATTAGCCTAAGGCCAAGTTCACAAAGGTTGAGAGCAAAATGCTCTCGGGTGACTTTGGGAGTGAATTTGCTTAACTTGCAAAGTTTGATATTCCAAAAGTGAGAATACAAAGGGTGGGAGGTCATATATATAGGCCCCCACATTACATTAGTACAAGGTAGGCTACTAGTGCCACATCACACAATAAAAGCAAACACAAAATAAATTAAAAAACAAGTCCGGCAACTCTTGATCTCTTTCTCGTGTTTCCTCCATTATGCTCTTTTGTTCTCGTACTTGCATCTGGAGGTCTTTCTTCAGCTCGTGGTTAGTCTTGGGTTTCCGGATCCATCTGGATGGATTCCGGGCCTTCTTTCGGTTGCCTTTGGAAATGGATCATTAACATGCTCTTCATGCGGATTGACCCTAGTTCACGCTCATTGTTGATCTCCTCCTCCTCGAGCATTTGTGCAATCTGAGTTGTGAATCTTTTGGCTCTCTGCCTTGAGCATGGGCCTTCTGGTATTAAGGCAAGCACTGTTCCGGCATCCATGCCAGAAGAGAGAAGACACCCAAAGGCAAGAAGAAGATGCAATTCGAATTGTCCAATTCGAATTAATTCGAATTGGCACAAACAATTCGAATTGCCAACAAATGCAAGGAAGCCAAGCAGAAATCCTCATCCAATTCGAGAAAAGACCAATTCGAATTCTTCACAACAATTCGAATTGACAACTGAAGGCCACATTTCCAGCTCAATGAGGAGACCTCACAATTCGAATTAATTCGAATTGATTGAATTAATTCGAACTTCACTCATTGAAGCTGTGGAGCATGAGCACAACATTGGTGGGCCTAGGGTTTTGAAGTTTGTCTATAAAAACAGACCTTCCACAACAGAATCAAGAGATTAAGAATTTTGCCAAAAAGCAGCTTGGGACAAAAAGAACAGCAGGAGGTTCCACACCCCTTAAGGGTTAGGTAGGTAGTTAGTTTAGTTTAGTTTATTTTCTTGCAAGTAGTGTAATCTTTACATGCGTTGATCTTAGTTTAGTGCAGAAGCAGTTTGTGTAACCCTTAGTGTAGCCATTTCCAGAATTTTTACAAGCTTTCTAGTTAGAATAAACCCTACCTTCAAGTTAATGATGGTTTTGGGTTCTTTATTTTGCTTTCAAAGTGTCAATACAAGAAAAATTTCCAGAAATGGTGTTATTCATGTGTTTTGGCACTTTTTAATGCTTTCTCTAGAAATAAATGCTTAGCATGTTTGTTTGTTTCAACTAGGTTACATTTATTATGTCCTAGTTGACATGAATTCTCTCTCCAAAACCCAAGATCAAAGTTATGCAATTACTTGTGAGAGAAAAAGAAGTGAAGAAAATTGGGCATGGTTTCGTTTAGATATTTTGATATTTTGGGTTGCCAAATGACACGGTGGTGTCAAATGGGGATTAAAACAAGAAAATAAAAGGATAGGGAAGCTTTACCAAAATCAAAGATAAGCTAAACTTGGAGTCACACCAAGTCCTCAAATCTAGATTTTGGTTACACAACTTGAGAGCTTCAATCTCAAATTGATGATTGTTGTCCAAGGCTTCACACCAAGAACATGTGAGAAGAATCACTCAACTCACGGGTTTGGATATTTTGAGTCACACAAAATATCCCCCTCAAGAATCACTCAAGAGGATGTTGTGGAATCACTCCAACAACTAGTTTTGGTTTCACACCAAGAGAAAGCAATTGTGCTTCAATTTTCAATAATATTCATTCAAGTTCTAACCTTACAAAGTGAAGGGGAGGCACTATATATAGTAGCCAAAACCCTAAGGCAAAGTAAACCCTAACACTACATAAGGGTAAACTAGGAAAAGGGAAAAATACATAAAAAGTAAGCAAAACCCTAAAAATGGCATTCTGGGCAAACTGTGTCGCTAAGCGCGACTTTGTCGCTAAGCATGACTCCGCGACAGAGGTGGGTTCCGCGACAAAGGTCCGTTCCGCGACAAAGGTGCGTTCCGCGACAAAGTAGGTTCCGCGACAAGGTGCGTTTCGCGACAAGGTCCGTTCCGCGACAAAGGTGCGTTCCGCGACAAAGGTGCGTTCCGCGACAAGGTCTGTTCCGCGACAAAGGTCCGTTCCGCGACAAAGGTGCGTTCCGCGACAAAGGTGCGTTCCGCGACAAAGGTGCGTTCCGCGACAAGGTCCGTTCCGCGACAAAGGTGCGTTCCGCGACAAGGTCTTGAAAATCCAACAAGTCTGGAGCGGGCCCACAATGGTTGTTCAAATTATTACATGCCTTGTTGAAAACTGAAATAAACTAAATTAAACAAAATAACAGTCTATCCACTTCCGGCCAGTGACCATTCTCCGACTGGTGGTCGACGGCGGCGCCGGCGACTTTTCCGGCCAGATTCCGGCCAAACTCCGGCGAGCTCCGATCAACTTCCGCTGATGCTCCCAGCGGCTTCTCCGATCAGTCTCCGGCGACTCTTCCGGTGGCGGCGGGGGCGGCTGTACTTTCTTCATTCTCGGATAACATTGGAGGGCCCATGCATAGCATGTATGGGCTTTCCCCAATTGTAGGAAAAATGGGTCGGGTCGGATCTGACTCCCACGTCATACCCTCCCACTCGAAAAGCTTTGGACTCCAAAGCTAGCTGAGAGGTCCTTCCCCATTGCATCCTATTTATCCTTTCAGCTTGATTCTGGCCCGCAGGTTTCCTGTCATCAAAAATAATTTTATGAGGTGCAGAATTGACTGTTCTAATAGGAATTAAATCATTTTCATGAACAGTCAGAAGGCAGTAACCTGTTGGTGCCAATTCCTTGCTCTTGTCAGCTTCGGCCAGTAATGCCGCTTTCCCTTTGACTTGGCCCTTTTTCTGTTTCAGCTCAGCTTGTCTATCAACCTCTTCCTTCTTCATATTATTTTTCAACAGTTGTTGATCTTTCTGTATGATGTGCTCAGGCAGAGGCTTGATACGGTATTTCTTCCCATGGTGGATGAAGGAAACAGAATTGGTACGACCATTATAATTGACATCAAGATCGTACATCCATGGTCGTCCAAGTAGGAGGTGGCATGCAGTCATCGGGACCACATCACATGCGATCGTGTCGGTATATGTGCCCATGGTGATGGGGATTTTTGCCTGCTTCCTGACTTCGATATGTTCTTTCCCATCCATCCAATTCAGCTTGTAGGGCTTTGGGTGCTCTTCAGTAGCGACCTCTAACTTGCGGATTACATAGGCATTTACAATGTTCGTGCAACTACCACAGTCGATTATTACAGATGAAATGTTTCCCAAAATATCGCAGTGGCAATACAATAAATTTTCCCGCTGTGATGACTCAGACTCATCACTTTTCTTCATTTGCAGTGATCGCCTTATGACTAAATTGCAGAGTGTTCCTTCATCAGCGATCAATTCTTCCTCGTACTGCTCTCCCTCAGAATTATCTTTTTCAGCATCACGGGCTTCTTCTTCAGCATCAGATTCAAGGATTCGGATATTCCCAGACTCCAAAATGGCTGCCCTGCGTTCAAAAGTACATTCTTAAGCATAGTGACCCTTACGATTGCATTTAAAACAAGTTACTTCCCTGTTTTTAGGTTTGTCGGCAGCGCCTTTCTGTCCGGCGGGTTTAGCAGGTTGGAACTCCTTGAATTGTTTCCCGATTTCAAATGGCTTGGGCCTTCTCTTATCATGCTCTTTCTCTGGCTCATATACTATTTCATCACTCCATCGGCGGGAGGTCTCAGATCTGAACAAGGTACGGGAGGTTTTGTTTCTCTTATGTCGGGCTTCAATCCTTGTGGCCTTTCGGACTAAGTCCTTTAGATCTTCATAGCCCATGACATCTACCTCGTCAAATATCTCTCTTCGAAGTCCATTCGCGAACCGAGATGTGGTTGCACTCTCATTCTCCTCAGTGTTGGTGCGGATCATCAGAATTTCCATTTCCTTGAAATAATCCTCAATGGATTTATTCCCTTGCACCAAGGATTGCAACTTCGCATGCAGTTCATTCAGATAATTGACAGGTAAGAATCGTGCATCCATGACTTGCATTAACCTGATCCAAGTGTTGATCGGTTCAAAACCCCGCTGTTGTATGTCCTTGATGGTCTTCTGCCACCACACGAGTGCGTAGTCCTTGAATTCGCAAACTGCTATCTGGACTTTCTTTTCTTCTGAATATCGGTGGCAATCGAAAATCAATTCGATGGAGTCCTTCCAATCGATGTACTCTTGCGGGTCATGAGTCCCTTTAAACACTGGAATATTGAACTTAATTCCCTTCAAGTCACTGTCAACTCGATCCCCTCGATCGTGCCTCTCGTATCGGTCTTCTCTCCGATTCCTATATCCTCTTTCGCTTGCTTCAACCGATTCGTCCCTTGGAGGTCGATCATGCCGATTCCTTGGAATTCTATCTCTTAATGGGGGATGTAATGGTGGTCTTCCAACTCGTATTGGGGGTCGCCTAGGCGGCCCTTGCCTACGGTCGAATGGAGGTTCCACTCGATCAGATTTGTCCGCCTCAGACGCGAACTCATCCTCCCAATAATTTCTTTCACGGTTTGCACTGTGTCGACTCTGATTCGACTTCGGGCTTACTTGAATTGCGGCCGACGTGGTGACGGGTGGTGGAGTCCTTTTGTCGAACTCTTCTTGCAATTTTAGCTCTACCCTTCTCAAAACATGCGACTCAATGGCTTAGGCCCGCATGGTCAGCTTGTCCTCGAAATCGTCTACCAAGGTCATGATTCGGTCATCCAGCTTTTCCTTAATTTGATCATCCATTTCATTAATCACTTGGCGACATACGCTGTCCGCTTGCTTCTTAATTCTTTCCTCTAAAACCAAAATTCTTTTTCCCACATCATTAAATGAATTTTCCAACTTCTTATCTAACTCTCCAAATTTTTCATCATTTTTCTCAAATTTACTGTTCATGATTTGGATTTGTTGCTCAATCCCCTTTAGTGAGTTCAAAACATCTGTCATTTGCGCCATGGTGATTTACCTGCAATTAAACACTAGGAAGATATATCTATAAATGATTAATGCAAAAATAATCAAAGATATATTTTTGGGTGCACTCGTCACTCAGATATTCCTCACCGATTCTCACAAGTGTGGCAATCAACCTTGGAATAAATCACAATGAGTTAGAAGCTTCCACAAGTATGTCCAACCAAAATAAGAATGAGGATTGGTGCTCGAATTTTTGAACGCGTAATCCAAGAAACAAATTGGAATTACTCGACTCAATGAAAAATGGCACACAAAAATTAATATGTGATGCAATGCAATGATTATCAAGTTCGAAGTTTTAATCAAGCAATCACAATTAATTAATCCGTATCCTCACAATAAACCCGGAAGGACCAAAAAGCAGGAATCACACAAACCCAGAGGAATAAAATGACAAGTGGTATCAATAACTGGTTTCACAATTTTAGAGAGGAATTCCACTGTCTTTATCTCAGACGGAACTTCAACTCTGTGTTCTTGAAATTAATCAGAGGAACAATTGTGCCAGATAAATATATCCATTGTATTAGAATTTTTGATATGAAAATAGTGCACTGGGATGGGACTGATTTGTGGGGTTTAACAGATAAATTTATCGCAAATGTGGGTATTTTAACTTTGGAATTATGCTTTGAAAGTGACCCACTCAAGTTCCCCAACACTTATGCTTTTGGGTACACTTGCATTTAATTCCCCAAAAACCCCAAAAAGCAAAAAGTTGTACCCTTGTACCCTTCCCACTTTCTTGTCCCTTGTTTTGTCCACAACACTTACGATTTGCACCTTTTTGGATCAAAATATTCACTCCCAAGAACAATATGAATGTGCTCAAGAACACTATGAAGGATTTATGAAGATGAGATGAACACACTTGAAGATATGAAGATCCCCAAGAACACCAAGAACAAAAGATGAACAAACCCTAATATTATCCAACCCAAAACACTCACGGATTTGTTAATGCTCATGCAAGATTAATGCAACAAACTTACAAACACATTCAAAACATCCATATTATGATTTTTAGAGTAATTAGACGGCTGGAAACACAAGATTCTCGGATTTGAGAGCAAAAAGTGAAGAATTTTCGGTTTTTGGCTCAAGAACACCAAGAAACTTCAAATCTTCATATCTTGCTCATTTCTCGGCCAAATTAGGAGTTCTTTATATGAATCTTTATGTAAACAGTCCAATGAGTCCAAATATGAGTTCAGAATGTCCAAAATCCGAACAGAAAAATACCAGAATTTCGGAACAGCAAACAGTCCACAATTTTTGGTGAGATTTTCGATTTTTAGGTTTTGATGGATGAACAAGTAATGCTAACTTGAGCTCTGATACCAAATGACATGAATTCTCTCTCCAAAACCCAAGATCAAAGTTATGCAATTACTTGTGAGAGAAAAAGAAGTGAAGAAAATTGGGCATGTTTCGTTTAGATATTTTGATATTTTGGGTTGCCAAATGACACGGTGGTGTCAAATGGGGATTAAAACAAGAAAATAAAAGGATAGGGAAGCTTTACCAAAATCAAAGATAAGCTAAACTTGGAGTCACACCAAGTCCTCAAATCTAGATTTTGGTTACACAACTTGAGAGCTTCAATCTCAAATTGATGATTGTTGTCCAAGGCTTCACACCAAGAACATGTGAGAAGAATCACTCAACTCACGGGTTTGGATATTTTGAGTCACACAAAATATCCCCCTCAAGAATCACTCAAGAGGATGTTGTGGAATCACTCCAACAACTAGTTTTGGTTTCACACCAAGAGAAAGCAATTGTGCTTCAATTTTCAATAATATTCATTCAAGTTCTAACCTTACAAATTGAAGGGGAGGCACTATATATAGTAGCCAAAACCCTAAGGCAAAGTAAACCCTAACACTACATAAGGGTAAACTAGGAAAAGGGAAAAATACATAAAAAGTAAGCAAAACCCTAAAAATGGCATTCTGGGCAAACTGTGTCGCTAAGCGCGGCTTTGTCGCTAAGCATGACTCCGCGACAGAGGTGGGTTCCGCGACAAAGGTCCGTTCCGAGACAAAGGTGCGTTCCGCGACAAAGTGGGTTCCGCGACAAGGTGCGTTCCACGACAAGGTCCGTTCCGCGACAAAGGTGCGTTCCGCGACAAAGGTGCGTTCCGCGACAAGGTCCGTTCCGCGACAAAGGTCCGTTCCGCGACAAAGGTGCGTTCCGCGACAAAGGTGCGTTCCGCGACAAGGTCCGTTCCGCGACAAAGGTGCGTTCCGCGACAAGGTCTTGAAAATCCAACAAGTCTGGAGCGGGCCCACAATGGTTGTTCAAATTATTACATGCCTTGTTGAAAACAGAAATAAACTAAATTAAACAAAATAACAGTCTATCCACTTCCGGCCAGTGACCATTCTCCGACTGGTGGTCGACGGCGGCGCCGGCGACTTTTCCGGCCAGATTCCGGCCAAACTCCGGCGAGCTCCGATCAACTTCCGGTGATGCTCCCAGCGGCTTCTCCGATCAGTCTCCGGCGACTCTTCCGGTGGCGGCGGCGGCGGCTGTACTTTCTTCATTCTCGGATAACATTGGAGGGCCCATGCATAGCATGTATGGGCTTTCCCCAATTGTAGGAAAAATGGGTCGGGTCGGATCTGACTCCCACGTCACTAGTTGACATTCAAATTTAATAAATGCATGTTTGGTGGGTTTTTGGCTTGATTTTGTGCTTTAGGGCTTCAAATAAGTGTTCTTAGATTTTAGATGTTTTTTTTAGGTTTGTTAATATTTATCTTTATGCCTTATTTTTCCTGCCTTGATTTGTATTTTATGCTTCCTTAGATAACTTGAGTGTTCTTAGTTTACTCATGCAGTTCTTAGATAACTAGATGTTTTAGGTTCTTTGATCTTTGATCCTGTGTTTGTAGAAATAGGGTGTAAATCTTGCCAATACCCACTGGACATGTGTTTGTTTATTTCTTGAAAATTTCACTAGGGTGGCTGTGAAATGACATTGATGTGAGATGAGGGATTTAGTAAATCTAAAACCATCATTACAGCACAGTGTTCACCTAACCCATACTTGTGAGAACAAAAATTGTTGTTGTTCGAAAATGTGTAATTCGAATTGAGGTAATTCGAATTATCTCGAATTGCCTAAGAAATTCGAATTGCATGACCAAAAATTTCCTTCATGTGGCTTTCAACCAATTCGAGTTCCCCAATTCGAATTAATTCGAATTGGTTCAACAATTCGAATTGGCAAGGAAAACCACATTGAATTGCATACCATCCATTCATGCCTTAGTTTATTTTTCCATCTCTTACCAATTCGAATTGTGCAATTCGAATTAATTCGAATTGCTGAACAATTCGAATTCACCCTCCTCTTGAGGTATATGCCTTAGTCAATTTTGAGCAATGAAAGGACTTCACCAATTCGAATTGTCCAATTCGAATTAATTCGAATTGCTCAACAATTCGAATTAGATGATATCTCATTTCTTTGCAAGGATTAATTGGGTAAAGTACTACTTCATCCTTCATGCATTCTCAATTCGAATTACCCCAATAATTCGAATTGAAATATCCCTTCTATTTTGAAAACTCCAAAAATATTTTTTTTCTTCCATGATTTGTGTAAGTTGCATGGATGTATTGGGCCTAGGCCCAATTCATCTGATTTCTATCCATTACATAATTCAACCCATTAGTGTCCACTTATTGTGTGCTTAACACCCACACAATACCAAAAATATTTTCTTACTTTTATGATTTTCTCTTTCATTGTGTGTATGAACGGATAATGAGAAACGCATAGATTAATGTTGGTGAAAGGTCCCTTCACAGGGATATCGACTAACCCGTCTTCTATGTGTCAATCATTATCTGTTATTTTGCATGATCTGGTTAGTGGTTGGTGGAAGCTTCGGCGAGCGTTCTCTTCACTAAGAGTTTTGATTAGTCACTCAGCCAATTCCTAATCAGATACAGTTTTAATTCTCCTTTTCTTAATTTCTCAACCTGAATTCAAGTTGCAATAGTATCAACTGATGTCGACCAACATCAGTTAAGAAATATTACAGCAAGAAATATGTGGGTTTTTCTTCCACTCACAGACAAAAGAAAACTAAATGACGGCGGTGACCGTTGTTTGGAATTCTTTTTGTCTAAAATCAGTCATCTGGGATAATTGGAAACCGGACAGCAGATGTTTGCAGTCCGGAAAACCCCAACTATTTCTGGCACCCTTTTTAGCCGATTTCTTCTCATCTCAGGCTAATCCACCTTTGTGTATCACATTCTGTCTAACCCCACCATATATCTTGGGGTACTTTATTTTCCTTTTCATATACTTGTATGCATGATACTATTATGTAGATGTTGCGGTCATATCATTATTTTGGGGATCCTTCCCCTTGGACACAGAAGTCTTGAATTAAATCAGATGCTGCATAGTAAACTTCCAACAAAAACTCCTTTATAAAATCCGGATCTGAGTAAGGGATAAATTCGACAGTTATGACTAATTCACATTCCACTGGGGGTTGATTTTGAGAGCTTAGAAGCAGAGTCATCGATTAGGTCTCATTTAGACTGAAAGGATCTGTGTTTTAATTGAGAGTTTAGTACCTGTCTAGGGAATGATTTTCAAATATCCAATTGCTCTCGAAATTGCTGTGTGTTGGAAATCTGATATTAGATATTGCATTAAGTCAATATCCACTTGGGTGTAGATGAGATGTGATAAATAATATTGGAGGAACAACATATAGGCCTTGGTGAATTTCTAAAGTATGGTTGAGTATTCCTTCGACTACTATCTTCTTCTGCCAAAGTCTAGAATTGAGTCTTGAGTGAGTACATCCGGAATAGGTTCATTTATGGATCTGTTTCATTTAGTTTGTATCTCATAACTACCCAGATGTTGTAAGCCCTGTGGCTTATTGATATCTTGGGGGTTCTTGATCTGCATCTGGTCACCAAGATCAGGGGCTCTTTTATACTAACGGAAAGAGACGTTTTTAACGATTCCGAGTGATAGATTTAAATGCTTTCTTTACAGCTTTCTTATTGCTTTCCTTTTAAATGCTTTCATAGAGGTCACTAGGAAGAATTAGGGGCTGTCCATCTGTTAAAAGGTTTGAGAGTTATGGAATGGTTTGGGGCGTGATTTGAAACTTTGGGTGTGACATGGAGGAATGATAGGAGTACTTGGCATGTCAACTAATGATATGTTAGGTGTTGCTTATCCACCACAGATGAATGATACGCCTTAGCATGGCCATGTGAGGGCAGTTGTGAGTCTATGGTATCTTAGAAATTGAGGTCGTAAGAGCATGTAAATTCTCACTATAAGTACCTGTCTGTTAAAGGGAACATGGTGTAGAAAGCATGAGAGTTAGCTAACTAGAGAATTATCCCAAGCTAAGATCTGTGTATAAAAATGGAAGTTTAATTGTGTTTCATCTGAATCTTGTCCAATCTTTATTATTTCCTCCCTGTCCCTTCTGTCATATTTAAACCTGCTTTCTAGATAGTGTAGCATAATTTTATATTGCTTTCGTAGTATAGATTTAATTGCTTTCTTCGATCTAGTTTACCATGCTTTGTAGAATAATTTTTACTGCTTTCATGATCTGGTTTAATTTATGTCAAGTAGTTGTTAGAAAACCTTGCAAAACTTGAAACGAGTAACCGAGTGGAAAATCTTAGTAAACGACGTGGGCCCTGCTTCCATCGCACATCCTCCAGTGAACGATCCGGTACTTACTATAAATTACTGCAATTTTTGACTCCGTGCGCTTTTGGGAGCACAGTTTCTTGACACGAGTAAATAAAAACATAATATATTGGGAAAATACTCATACAGTGGGAAGATGTTCAAAAGCTTCATGGCAGGTGCTTTCGTGACATGAAATTATGAGAAGTATCTTGGCGCAGATACCAGGGACTTTCAGGGTGACAGACTGAAAGTCAATCCCGGTTGCACCGTGATATTTGTCAAAAGTTTCATGGCGCCGTTGCCGGGGAGATGCAGACAGTTGTAATAAATAATACTTTATTAAGTATTGAACACTGGTGTCTGGTAAGATCGAATTGTTTACCCCGGCTGCACCATGGGAAGGACCACAGCGCCATTTGAGACTAAAACATCCCACATGAGTAATAAAAAGGGAAATCTTAATATATCCTTAAACCCATTCCCTGAATCATAACTCTTTTCATTTAATAAATCCACACCTGAGATTTCAGAAAATTACTCGTGTTAATGAAGCTCGTCAAAAGTTTCATGGCGCCGTTGCCGGGGAGGATGCAGCGCCGTTTACTAGGAGAACTACACTCCTGATTTACTCATAGATAGTTCTTGTATATACTATCAAACCATCACTAACTCGGGGATTATACAGGTACTGTCAAAATCTTTATACCAACTGCTTATGCAACGGAGAAGGAACACATTACCGGAGCTACCGTTCGATCTAGAAATAGAAAGGACCGCTCGCCAACTGAGGGCAGAAGCCAGAAGACGGAAAGAGCAGGAGCGTCGGACCCGTACCTCACCCGAAACATCGAGCAGCGATCTATCAGATATGGCAGATAAACAGAACATTCCCCCGATCTTACCCATAGACCAACCACCAAATAACCCTGGTAATGGAGCTGATGGAGGAATGGTAGAGCATCCTAATCGTGCCAACGAAGAGGAGAATCTACCAAATCCCAATCAGCAACAATACCAGCAATTCCACCAACAACCGCCACCACCCCTAAACCAATTTCACCAAAACCAAAACATACCAAATCAACAATACCAAAACCAAGCTTTCAATCCAGATCAGTTTCAGAACAACCCACAAGATCCACATGACTTTCAGCAATTTCCCAATTACCACCAACAGTATCAGAACCAAGCTGAACAAGGAAATCAACAACAGCAGCAAGCAGCAGCAGACTTCATGCAACCAATAGTAGAGCCCTATCTGGATGGACCTGGGAGAGCACACTTTCCCGCATGCAATTTCGAGCTCAAACCGACACTCATTAATTTGGTGCAAAACAATCAGTTCTGCGGTGCAAATCATGAGGACCCTCATGATCATCTCCAGACCTTCCTGGAGCTCTGCGACACGATCAAAAATCAGGGAGTCTCTCCTGATGCTATAAGACTAATGTTGTTTCCATTTTCTTTATATAGTGGTGCCAGGGACTGGTATAAGTCATTGCCTATCAATCTGAGGAGCACTTGGGCAGACTTGGTGAGGAGCTTTTTGCTGAAGTATTTTCCGGAATCAAAGATTGAGGAAGGACGAGCTAAGATTGGAGATTTTAAAATGAAGCCAGACGAATCATTATATGATGCGAAAGAAAGATTCTTAGGCCTCATCAGGCGATGCCCCCAACACGGGTACGCACCATGGGAGCAATTGAGGAAATTCTATGGAGGACTCACCCATCCATGGAGAACAATGTTAGACGCTGCTGGCGGACGACATTTACTCCACTTGCCTATGGATCAAGCTTGGGAGAAGATTGAGACAATGTCTGTCAACAGATCCATCCTAAACACAGATGATAGGAAGGAGGATCCTCCTAGAAAAGTCTTTGCTGTAAGTGAAGGGAAAACAGATTTTGAAAAATTGCAAGAACAGGTAGCTGCGATACAGCTGAGTCAGGATAAAGGGAAGGGAATAGACGCTCCTCAGGCAGGAACATCATCAGACCAAGTTCAAACACAGCAATCGGGAGTTGTCTGTGGACTGTGTCAGGGACCTCATCCAACTGATACATGCCAACGATAGCTACCGAGAGTTGTAATTATGCCGGGAACTACCAGAATCGCCATCCCAACCTCTCTTATTCCAACAACAATGCACTTAACGCGCATTTGTTGCAGCCAAACCAGCCCAACCAGTTCGCAAATCAAAACCCACAGCAAAACTTCAGACCTCAGAATCAAGGATTCGTCCAGCAAAGAGTGCAGAACTTTCAAAATCAGAATCAGAATTTCCAACCTCAAATCCAACAAAGGCCTAATCAGAACCAAGGCCAGAATTTCCAGAATTTCCAATCCCAACCTGATCAGAATCAACAATATAACCAAAGGCCACCATCTCGTCTGGAGAACTTGATGACTGAGTTTATAGCCAACCAGAAGGATATAAACCAACAACTGCAGTCATCAATCAAGAATGTGGAGACGCAAGTCACCCAATTGGCCAAGGAACTACAGAACAGGGGGAAAGGAACGCTTCCAAGCAGTACTGAAGCTAACCCGCAGTGTAAAGCAATCACATTGCGGGGAGGCAAGACTCTAAAAGGAATCGTTGGACATGGAAAAGAGACGGCCGAGGAGGAAAAGGATCCGGTGGAGGGTGAAAAAGAAAATGAAAGGATTGAAGGAGTGACATGGATGTCCAGACCAACCCGAAAGATAGACGAGCCGACCCGGATATGTGGAACATATGGAATAATATTTTAAGTCATCCGGAAGAATTAATTGTGGAGGAAACGGAGGAATTAAAGCTGATCATGGAAGAAACGACTATTGGAAGACCGCCGGGATTCCATCGAAGCCTCGCCGGACCACCGCCGGAATTTCACCGGAATCCGGCGAGTCAATGCTGGTCAACGGCAGCAGCAAGTGGATCAAAGAAGAATTGGATCAAAGAGACAGATAAGCTGGAGCCGAAGAAGGAGCCCAAATTGAAGCCGTTGATGCAGGCGGAAGAATACCGGAAAGGCCCGGGTCTCATTAATTTGGGACCCACCCCGTCCAACTAAATCCAGACGGAAGGAGACCTCCAGATGCACAAACAGATCAAAACAGAATAAGGAGGTCAACGGAGGGCCCCACAGCCGCCGCCGCCGTCGCCGCCGTCATCATCGGAGGTTCGCCGGAGCTCCGGTGAAGTCGCCAGAAGTTGGTCGGAACTCCGCCAGAGAAGTCGCCGGCACCGATCAACGACCGGTCAACATCGGAACAGTGTCGTCGGACTCAGTGGGCCCCATTCGGATGAAAGTTGGATGAATTCTCAGTCCCTGTCGCGGAACAAGCCCCTGTCGCGGAGCAAGAGCCAGTGTCGCGGAACCCCCTTCCGCGACAAAGCCCCTTCCGCGACAAAGCCCCTTCCGCGACCAAGCCCCCTTCCGCGACAAAGCCCCTTCCGCGACCAAGCCCCCTTCCGCGACAAAGCCCCTTCCGCGACCAAGCCCCCTTCCGCGACAAACCCCCTTCCGCGACCAAGCCCCCTTCCGCGACAAAGTCCCTTCCGCGACACGGCCCTCTCTAGCGACAAAGCTTTTCCAGTTTACTGTTTCCTTGTATCCGAGTTGTTGAAAACATTGTTTAGGCTTGTTTAATTAGTTGTAATGGGTTGATTAAAGTCCCTAATTAATTGTCTAGCTTAATTAATCCTTGTAACTTAGGGTTTGCCTATATATATGGCTTCCCCCAACTTCTTTCTCACCTTTTGAAATATTATTGAACATTTTGCTTGAAAGCATATCAATTTATTCTTGAGGTCATTTGAGAGTTTGTGGGAACCGAAAACCCTCACCTATCTTCATCTATTCGATTTCTTTGCTTCGATCCATGGCATCAATTATTTGGTATCAGAGCCTAGCAAAGAATCAATAGATCTATCCTTCCAAAAATCCATAAAAATTCAAAAAACCCCCAAAAATCGTATTCTGCCCACTAATCCATTTTGCTCTGTTACGAATTTTGCAATTCTGAGTTCATATTTGGTTTCATTGGGTTGTTTACACTCAAAAAAAGGTAAAGTTTGAAAAATTTGGCCAAGGGAATCATTTTCTATGAATTTTTGAAGATCTTGGCCCTATTTTCTCAAACTCTTGTTCTTCATCTTGTTCTTGCCATTGTTCATCCACTTTCACACACTTCACTCCCCATTTGGAACCACGTTCCATTTGGCAACTCCCCAATCATCCATTCCTAGGGGTTATAATGCCCAAATTTTTCCAAATCTTCATCTTCACCAAAATCCCTTCAAGAAAACCCTAGAAAACCTACATTCTGTCCACTTTTCTTATTTTCTGGTTTTGGCTCTTTGAGATTTTGGGAAATCTGATTCAATATTCTTAATCCTCATCTCAAGAGCTTTCCATTGGTGTATGGCCCATTCAATTCCGAGTTCATATGCCCAAGTTATTCCCATTTGAAGATTCATGAGTGTTCTTCATGTTCTTCAACCAAAATCCAAAAATATCATATGTTTTGCTTTTTGATCCTTTGATTTTGTGTTTATTTGCTTGTTTTCATGTGTTTGAACATCAATGTATGGATATTGCATAGTTTCCCAAGCATTTTGAGCATTGAACACAAGTTGGTTGAACAAGTGCCCTAGATTGCTCTCTATTTTCACATTCTGGAAACTTTGGTGTTTGTTCAACTGGGTTAATCGGGTCTGCTATCAATCCAAGGGTCTGGTTTACACATGTTGGGTGTTAGGAATCCATTGGAAGTGGTTTCAAGACATTTGGAGTTCATTTGGTCGATCAAACATCGAAAACAAAATTTCTGCCAAAGTGAACCCGCGGAAGCAGCAACTTTGAATGTTCATAACTTCTTGAGTTCTTCATATTTCTTGATGAATCTTCAACCATATTCAAGAATTTTGAGTGCTGAATCCATAGGATTTTGAATCACCAAATTTGGAGTTGTTTTGAGGTCGCTATCACACTTTTCCCAAAAGGTGTACTTTTCTGGCGACAACAAAAGTAGGCCGCGAGTGTAGGCGCGTCCGGTCGACAATTGTACTGATTCTTTTTGTATTGTGTTCCTAATAAGCCAAAGTTTGTTAAGGAATTGGTCCCATAGGTTTTGGGTATCATTTGTGCACGCTACAACTTCAGTTAACACACTGTCCAAGCAAATACAAGCTGCCAGCATCTACCTTTCTGGGAATTTGAGTGTTTGGTTTGTCTTGAGTGCAAAAGTGAGCCACCCACAAATATTTGGGACTATTTCTTGAGTGTTTATAATAAAGTGAATATTGGACTGGCACAATTGTGAAACCTAGCCCTTGAAGCCACTTGAGTAATTTTTACAATAAAGTGGATATTGGACTGGCACGGTTGTGAAACCTAGCCCGAGAAGTCACTTGAGTAATCGGGTATTTTCTTGAGCGATTTTTACTTGTGAGATTTCATTTTCCACTTATATATTATGAGCTTAATCGATTAAAGGGAACTGAAACGTGATAAGCAAGTGCCCCTATCGAAATTGCAACCGATTATCATTTGCATTGCATATCACATACATATCATAGCGTTTCTTTTGATTGAGTCGAACTTTGCATTTTGTTTCGTGCAGTGCGTCATATTCCTATACCCGATCTTCCTACTCGACTCTTTGAATGAGCCTCAAGAATTAAATTGTGTTCGAATATTTTGAGTTTGAGAATTAAGTGAGTGACATGGATGTCCGGACCAACCCGAATGATAGACGAGCCGACCCGGATATGTGGAACATATTGAATAATATTTTAAGTCATCCGGAAGAATTTATTATGAAGAAAGCGGGAGAATTAAAGCTGATCAAGAACGAGACGAATATTGGAAGACCGCCGGAATCCCACCGAAGTATCACCGGACTATCGCCGGAATTATGCCGGAATCCGGCCAGTCAGCGGCGGTCAACAACAGTGGAAGCAGATAAACTGGAGCCGAAGAGGGAGCCCAAATTGAAGCTGCTGATGCAGGCGGACGAATACCGGAAGGGCCCGGGTCTCATTAATTGGGACCCACCCCGTCCAACTAAATCCCGAAGAAAGGAGACCTCCAGATGCACAAACATATCAAAACAGCATAAGGAGGTCAACGGAGGGCCCCACAGCCGCCGCCGCCGTCATCATCGGAGGTTCGCCGGAGCTCCGGTGAAATCGCCGGAAGTTGGTCGGAATCCCGCCGGAGGAGTCGCCGGTGCCGGTCAATGCCGGAACAGTGCCGCCGGACTCAGTGGGCCCCATTCGGATGAAAGTTGGATGAATTCTCAGTCCCTGTCGCGGAACAAGCCCCTGTCGCGGAGCAAGAGCCAGTGTCGCGGAACCCCCTTACGCGACAAAGCCCCTTCCGCGACCAAGCCCCCTTCCGCGACAAAGCCCCTTCCGCGACCAAGCCCCCTTCCGCGACAAAGCCCCTTCCGCGACCAAACCCCCTTCCTCGACAAAGCCCCTTCCGCGACCAAGCCCCCTTCCGCGCCAAAGTCCCTTCCGCGACACGGCCCTCTCTAGCGACCGGATTCTCAATATTCAACAATTGTCTAATTTTATTTAGACTTGTTTAATTAGTTTAGATGGGTTGATTAAAGCCCCTAATTGTTTAGTTTAGCTTTATTAATCCTTGTAACTAGGGCTTGCCTATATATAGGGCATCCCCCAACACTTGCTACTCACCTTTTGAAATATTATTGAACATTTTGCTTGAAAGCATGAATCAATTTATTCTTGAGGTCATTTGAGAGTTTGTGGGAACCGAAAACCCTCACCTATCTTCAATCTATTGCATTGCTTTGCTTCGATCCATGGCATCAATTATTTGGTATCAGAGCCTAGCAAAGAATCAATAGATCTATCCTTCCAAAAATCCATAAAAATTCAAAAAACCCCCAAAAATCGTATTCTGCCCACTAAGCCATTTTGCTCTGTTACGAATTTTGCAATTCTGAGTTCATATTTGGTTTCATTGGGTTGTTTACACTCAAAAAAAGGTAAAGTTTGAAAAATTTGGCCAAGGGAATCATTTTCTATGAATTTTTGAAGATCTTGGCCCTATTTTCTCAAACTCTTGTTCTTCATCTTGTTCTTGCCATTGTTCATCCACTTTCACACACTTCACTCCCCATTTGGAACCACGTTCTATTTGGCAACTCCCCAATCATCCATTCCTAGGGGTTATAATGCCCAAATTTTTCCAAATCTTCATCCTCCATCAAAAACTCCTCCAAAAACCCTAAAAACCTACATTCTGTCCACTTTTCTTATTTTCTGGTTTTGGCTCTTTGAGATTTTGGGAAATCTGATTCAATATCTTTAATCCTCATCTCAAGAGCTTTCCATTGGTGTATGATTCATTCAAATCGGAGTTCATATGCCCAAGTTATGTTCATTTGAAGATTCATGAATGTTCTTCATGTTCTTCAACCAAAAACCCAAAAATCTTCATATTTTGCTTTTTGATTCCTTGATTTTGTGTTTATGAACTTTTTTCCACTCATATAAAACTCATTGTGTGGGTAGCATCATTTCCTAAGCATTTTGAGCATTGGTTGCAAGATTGATGTTAAGGGTTGCTTAGATTGCTTTCATTTTTCATTACCTGCACTTGTTGGTTGAGTTCACTTGGGGGAATCAGGTCTGGTATCTGTTCAAGGGGTTATTTTACATATTTTGGGTGTTAGGAATCGACTGGGACTGGTTTCAAGAGTTTTGGAGTTCATTTGGTCGCCCAAACATCGAAAACAAAAAGATTGCCAGTGTGAGTCCGAATCTGTCCAAACTTTGAAGGTGTATGAACATATGAAGATCATCGAATTTCTTGATGAATCTTCAACCATTTGAAAGCCCTTTGAGTGCTGAATCCATAGAAATTTGAATCACCCATTTTGGACTTGTTTTGAGGTCACTATCACACTTTTGGCAAAAGGTGTACTTTTCTGGCGAGACCAAAAGTATTGGGCGAGTGTGGGCGCGTGTGAGCGACAAAAGGACTGATTCTTTTTGCATTGTGTTCCTAATAAGCCAAAGTTTGTTCCGGAATTGGTCCCATAGGTTTTGGGTATCATTTGGGCACGCTACAACTTCAGTTAACACACTGTCCAAGCAAATACAAGCTGCCAGCATCTACCTTTTTGGGAATTTGAGTGTTTGGTTTGTCTTGAGTGCAAAAGTGAGCCACCCACAAATATTTGGGACTATTTCTTGAGTGTTTACAATAAAGTGAATATTGGACTGGCACAATTGTGAAACCTAGCCCTTGAAGCCACTTGAGTAATTTTTACAATAAAGTGGATATTGGACTGGCACGGTTGTGAAACCTAGCCCGAGAAGTCACTTGAGTAATCGGGTATTTCCTTGAGTGTTTTTTACTTGTGAGATTTTCATTTTCCACATATTGTGAGCTTAATCGATTAAAGGGAATTGAAACGTGATAAGCAAGTGCACCTATCGAAATTGCAACCGATTATCATTTTGCATTGCATATCACACACAAGTATTTCTTTTCTTTGATTGAGTCGAACATTGCATTTTGTTTCTTGCATTGTGCGTCCTATTTTCAAACCCGATCTCCCTACTCGACTCTTTGAATGAACCTCAAGAATTGATTTGTGATCGAACTCAAGTCTTCAAACACTTTGAGTTTGAGAGTAAGAGAGGAAAGGAAGAAAAGAGAGGAGATCACCAAAAATATTTTATTTCTTTATTTTCTAACTTTTTATATATATATCTAGTTTTTCTTCTGAGATGGCAGGTACTTCTGACAACGCCATGATGGACTTACTGAGGAGCCTCAATGCGAGCATGCTTGAGATGAAGCAGGATTTCAATTCCAAGTTTGACCACTTAGATCAGAAAATTGAAATTCTTACTGAAAGAGTCAATCACTTGGATGAGAAATTTGATGGATTAAATGAGAAGGTTGAAAGTGTCCACACGGATATGGATCGTCAAATTCACGAAGTTACTGATGACTTCGAGGGAAGATTGGATCAACTTGCTACAGATTTTGAAGGAGCTTTGAATGTGCAAGTGGATCACCGTGTTGGAATTTTATCTGCAAAGATGGATGGAAAAGTCGAGTTCCTTGCTGAAGAAATGGACCGACAAACTGATGAACTACAAGAGCATATCATAATTTCCACCATTGAAACTGAGCTAAAACTAGGAGCAACGGCAGCATTCCTCCAGAAATCTTTCAAGGACTTCACTACACGACATGGTCTGAAAGTAGCAGAAAGAATCAAAATTCTCTTCCGTCAAGCTGAAAAGGAATTAAGTGATACAATGGAAGACCATATCGAGAAAGTAGCAGGACAGATTGAAGGAAAGCTGGAATATGAGCTAGAACAGTTGGGTGAAAGACTTGAGAAGCAGATGGCCAATCAAGCCGAAGGAGTATCGAGTACCGCCCTGATGGCCAATTGTTCTTCAGAAATTTCGAAATCAATTGCTAAATTCAGGGAAGAATTAACTGCTTTATTTAAATCTGAAAATACTGCTTTATCTGATAAACTCACTGCCAAAATTAACTTTATTGCAGATGAGGTAGATCACCGGCTTGTGGATCCGCAGCATATTTATGATCAAGTCATGGATACTGTTGAGCAAAAATTGCGGTACAAGCTAAATGCGGAACTTGAAGAAATTCTGAAAGATGATTTTGGCATTAAGCGGAAGCGCAGACCTCCTGATCTGGAACCTCACACAGTCTCCAAAGACACCTCCAGTTCATACTCTGGGAGTACAATGGCACAAGGGCACACAGGAGTCCCGGACGAGCCAATGATTAGCCAAACTGAATTGGCTCAACAGTTACAGCTGTTGAAGCAGGAATTAAAGCATTGCCTTCTGGATATTTCACGCCCTGTCAAGAGGGAAGATTATCTCAAATACCTCGGCTGGAAAGAGCGTTTGGAGGAATTATTCCATGGGGTTCCATTGACCGAACAAGTGAAAATTAAACTTGCTACCGACCAGTTTAGTGGGAAGATGTTCACATGGTGGCAAGACTATTTCAAGGAACTGTCTACGCAGGGCAAGCCGCAACCTTCTACATGGAAGGAGTTCATCAACATTTTAGATGAAAAATTCCTTGTAGTCTCTTGGGAAATCATGCGGTCTTATTATATGGATTACACTCAAGGATCGAAGTCCGTAAAAGAATATTCTCAGGACTTTAAAAATACAATTCGGTATGCAGAAATTAAGGCCACCGAACGAGAATTTATGGACCACTTCCGAAAGGGCCTTGACCCTCAAGTTCGATCCCAATGGGAGCAGAGCCAAGGAAATTCCACATGCACCACGTTGCATGAACTAATGGAAAATATCATCCAGTTTGACGAGCGAACGAGGAGCAAGGGAAAAGAAATTCAGGATAATTCGAGTAAAAATGAGCGGACATTCTCCTCATTTGTGATCACTCGAACGCTAGCTCCGAATCAAGAAGAGAACGAGCCCTTGTCAACAGCATTCGAACAAAGGGAGAATCTCTTTCACTGTCACTGCGAGATTTTTGATAATTTAGCAACTTTAATTGTTGACAGTGGAAGCTGTACTAATGTTGTCAATAATTATGTTGTTCACAGATTACAGTTGGCAACAGAGGACCATCCAAATCCATATTGTTTACGATGGGTAAACAATAGTGGAAAATCAAAGGTCACCAAGCGTGCGAGGATCCCGATCTGCATTGGCACATACTGTGAAGAAATTCTTTGTGATGTCATTCCCATGAACACGTGTCATGTGTTACTCGGCCGCCCGTGGCTCTTTGACAAAGATGCAATTTATCAAGGAAGGGCCAATATGATAACGTTCACACATGAGGATAGGAAGTACATGATTAAATCACTGTCTCCAAAGACTGTCCAATTAGATCGCGCCAAGTTGTCAGAAAATATGCGGATCGCAGAAGAAAAGCATAGAGCAAAATTGGAAGAGAAGATAAGAATATCTAAGGCCAAGAAGAAAGAAGCAGAGTCCAGTTCCACCAAGCACTGCTCGTTAATTATCCCAGGATCTGCTGATGACATGCTGTGTCATGATTTCTCAGTATTTAATTTCTCAAATTCTTACGATGACACTGCATCTAATTTGGCTAATATTTTTGCAGGTACCGAAAAGGATCAAGATGACCCATTTCTGAGGAAATCAGGTAAGATTGTTCCAAATTTCGATAAAATCAATTTATCTGATAAGTCTCATTATTTTTGCAGGAAATGGAAGTCACAAGCCAAGAAGGGTGTCAGTCTGGAATTCAAACTAAAAGCAGGACCAGAAGAATATAGCTGCATTTTGGATCACATTTCTGAGAATTTTATTGATAAATTTTGTTTTACAGAATTAATTCGAAAATGCAATACTTATGGATTTTCGGTTTGTGCAGAGTATGGTTATCCGATGAATCCCATTGCGGTGTTTTCCCCATTAGCTTTTCTTTATCGGGGACAAGTGCCCCGCCGGAGAAGATGACCGGCAGTTGGCTTCCGGCGGGATGGAGCTTGAGGTTGAAGATGGTGGCAGGTGGAGATTTGGATGATGAACGATGCCGTTGGTGATGATCCGACGAGGAGACGGGCTGCCGTAGCTTTGCTGCTGGATGGTGGCGGAAGTTGTAAATGGAATTGGAGAAGATGATATATGTAGGTGGGGCCCGCCAGTATAATGTTTGAATTGAGATGTGGTGATGATGACGTCAAGTGGCCTTCTTTTGTGTGGATTTTGATCAGGCCATGGGATTAATCCTCTTGTTGTTGGGCCGTTGCAAAGGGGTAGGAATGGGCCTTCATCCGTAACTTCATGGGCTAAGAGAGGATACATTGGGCTCGGGCCATTCTTTTCTCTTGATTTAATTGTTTGTTGGGCCATCTTTTGCTTTGGGCTAAGACCAGTCTCGCTCAATGGAAGCCCACTTGAATTTTGATCCGGATTATTCCAAATATTTTCCTGCCTGCTCAAAATATTCTTCTGTCGGTTCCAAATAATCGGATCGGGCCGTCCGTCAGTTGGGTCGGTCCGGACATCCATGTCATACTCTCCCCCTTGAAGATCTGTCTACAGCTAAGCAAATGGAATTTAATCCAGGTGATCATGTTCTAATACTTGAAAAATTTAAATCTGATTTTGGAAGAACAATGATCTCTACATCTCATGGAAATAATTATTTTTGCAGGAAATTCAGTTATGGATGTCTGGATTACTTGTTTGAACCTGCAGTATTTTCCCCATCAGCTTTGGAGTTGACATGGATGTCCGGACCGACCCAACTGACGGACGGCCCGATCCGAATATTTGGAACAGATATAAAAATATTCTGAGCAGACAGAAAAATACTTGGAATAATTATCCGAATTTAATTGGGCTTGGATTAATTAATTGGAAGAGAAAACTTACACAGCCCAATTATGACAAGGAAATAGGAGAATTGGCCCGAGCCCATATTAATCAGGAGCTGGCCCATTGCCGAATTAGCCCAAGCTGCAGTCCGGTCCGACAAGCCATCGGGCCTCCTTATTTGATTTATGGACAGTGGCCCATTAACCCTTTATTGGCCCATGAAGAATTGATAGACCCAATACTCCAACCCATCAACCCCAACGCAATGAGTGCTGTTGTTCCGTTGCTTCGTTCCTTTCCGGCGCCAGTTGTCTTCTCCGGTGGACTCGCATCCTCGCCCACACCCGTTTCCGACCTGAACGGCAGAACCCCGGCCAACCACCTTCCAACTCCGGCGTCCCTCGTCGATGCCCAACGAGCTGCCCCCATTTCCGACGAGCTGTGCCTCGTCCGTCTTCACGTTCCCGATCGTCCTCTCCAGGCGGACCACGTCGGCAGAAGCAGCAGCTTCGCCATCCATTCCCGATCATCATTTCCGACGAGCCACAACACCAAACTGCCATCATCAACCTCCCGTCGGCCATTCCAGTCCGGTCACCTTCTTCGGCGGGAAAACCCTCAAATTATCCGATCCCCTCACCATGCCCCCATCAAGCGGCAGCCTCCATCATCACCTTTAAAGCTCCGGTCGTTCTTCCCTTGTGCACTCCGATCAATTCCGGCAACTCCGCAAACCGTAACAACGGCGAAGAAGAAAACCCCGATTCGCCGCAACTCCTCTCCGGCCACTGCCTCACATCCGGCGAGCCTCCACCAGGTGCTGTTTCACTTCTCCGATCACCACCCGGAGCTGCTACCCTCAGTCCGTCCATCCCCGGCCGCTTCCAGTCGCAAGCCGCCCCTTTGGAGCTTCATGTTTCGAGAGCTTTCCCATGGCGCAAGAGGATGTGCCTCGCTGCAGCCAAGGTTCGCGACACGAACCCCTTCCTGGATGTGTGATTCAAAATTGGTCATTTCCTTTTTACCGAATGGGAAGGTCCCTGGAGTAGAGGTCCTGCAGCATAATAAAATTTGGAGTTTCCCTTGGGACCTCGAGGTCCTGCCCCTTCCGCGCAAGACCCCGAAGTGCATCTCCTCAATTTGTTCCGTGTCGCCAGCCACACTTTTGGAGTCTCATGCCACACTTGCTTGGCGACAGGATCCTCACATTTCCAACGATTGCTAGCCTTGTTTAATTTTATTTAGGCTTGTTTAATTAATGTAATGTGTTGATTAAAGCCCCTAATTAATTGTCTAGCTTAATTAATCCTTGTATTAGGGTTTGCCTATATATATGGCTTCCCCCAACTTCATTTCTCACCTTTTGAAATATTATTGAACATTTTGCTTGAAAGCATGAATCAATTTATTCTTGAGGTCATTTGAGAGTTTGTGGGAACCGAAAACCCTCACCTATCTTCATCTATTCGATTTCTTTGCTTCGATCCATGGCAACAATTATTTGGTATCAGAGCCTAGCAAAGAATCAATAGATCTATCTTTCCAAAAATCCATAAAAATTCAAAAAACCCCCAAAAATCGTATTCTGCCCACTAAGCCATTTTGCTCTGTTACGAATTTTGCAATTCTGAGTTCATATTTGGTTTCATTGGGTTGTTTACACTCAAAAAAAGGTAAAGTTTGAAAAATTTGGCCAAGGGAATCATTTTCTATGAATTTTTGAAGATCTTGGCCCTATTTTCTCAAACTCTTGTTCTTCATCTTGTTCTTGCCATTGTTCATCCACTTCACACACCACCACTCCCCATTTGGAACCACGTTCCATTTGGCAACTTCCCAATCATCCATTCCTAGGGGTTATAATGCCCAAATTTTTCCAAAATCCTTCATCTTCATCAAAAATTCCTCCAAAAACCCTAAAAAGAAGCATTCTGTCCACTTTTCGAATTTCTGGTTTTTGATCCTTGAGATTTTGTGGAATCTGATTCAATATCTTTAATCCTCATCTCAAGAGCTTTCCATTGGTGTATGGTTCATTCAAATCCGAGTTCATATGCCCAAGTTATGTTCATTTGAAGATTCATGAGTGTTCTTCATGTTCTTCATCCAAAATCCAAAAATATCATATGTTTTGCTTTTTGATCCTTTGATTTTGTGTTTATATGTTTGTTTTCATGTGTTTGAACATCAATGTATGGATATTGCATAATCTCCCAAGCATTTTGAGCATTGAACACAAGTTGGTTGAACAAGTGCCCTAGATTGCTCTCTATTTTCACATTCTGGAAACTTTGGTGTTTGTTCAACTAGGGGAATCGGGTCTGCTATCATTCCAAGGGCTGTTCTTACACATTTTGGGTGTTAGGAATCCATTTAAAGTGGTTTCAAGACGTTTGGAGCTCATTTGGTCGATCAAATCACAAAAACAAAAAAACTGCCACTGTGAGTCCGAATCTGCAGCAAACTTTGAATGTTCATAACTTCTTGCGTTTTATGAGTTTCTTGATGAATCTTCAACCAAATTGAAGCCCTTTGAGTGCTGAATCCATAGCAATTTGAATCAAGTGTTTTGGACAAGTATTGACAAAGTTATGACCACTTTTGTACCCATTGCCCAAAAGCTGGCGACCTCATAAAAACCCTGCGCGTGAGGGCGCGTGTGAGCAGTAATAGTACCAACTTTTGCTTTATTTGTCTCCTAACTCACACATAGTCACTATCATATTGATCCCTTTTGACCTTGGTACCATTGGGACACATCAAAACCTCAAATTTGTTAAGGTTTCAAATCTGCCAGCCTTCAAATCATTGGGATTGAGTGTTTTGTTTGTTGGGGAATATTTCCAAGTGTTTTGAGTGCGAAGTGAGCCACCAACATATATTTGGGATATTGGGACTATATTTTTAGTGATACAATAAAGTGGATATCTGACTGGCACAATTGTTCCTCTGAACAAAGTTCACGAACACCGAGTTGAAGTTCCGCCTACTATAAAGGCATTGGAATTCCTCTCATGAGTTGTGATACCTAGCCGAGAAGCCACTTGAGTATCACGACTTTTTCCCGAGTGTTATTTTTCGGTGAGCTTACTCATATATTGGGATCAATCAAGGACATAGCCAATTCGGAAGGATTGTGAACGTTGATAGCAATCGCACTAAATCGACTTGTGCTCAATTATCATTTGCATTGCATATCACATACATATCATAGCGTTTCTTTTGATTGAGTCGAACTTTGCATTTTGTTTCGTGCATTGTGCGTCATATTCCTATCCCCGATCTTCCTACTCGACTCTTTGAATGAACCTCAAGAATTGATTTGTGATCGAACTCAAGTCTTCAAACACTTTGAGTTTGAGAGTAAGAGAGGAAAGGAAGAAAAGAGAGGAGATCACCAAAAATATTTTATTTCTTTATTTTCTAACTTTATATATATATACCTAGTTTTTCCTTTCTGATATGGCAGGACACGTTGAGCCAACAATGACTGGTCTAATGGATATGATGATGTCCATGATGAAAGATATTGCCACGAAATCTGATATTGAAGCACTTCAGCGTACCATCAATACTACTATTGTTTCTGGTGAGGATTCCTTGCAAAGGCATATGGATGGTGGTATTGCAGATGAAGTTGCAGATCCGCTACAATTTCAGAATGATGCCAAAGATGTCATAGCGGAAGGAAAAGAGCAGATTGATAATGTTGACAGATGCCAAGAGCCAGCTAAGGAAGAGAGCGCCCCAGTCGAGCCAACCATAGCAGATTTGATGGATTTCATGAGAAAGAACTGGGGAGATGAGATCAACTCCAAATCGGATGTCCCAATCAGAACAGATGACTATATTGGAATTGAAGTTCCATGTGATGATTTAAAGGGAGA
Source organism: Hygrophila difformis (assembly GCA_030278955.1). Taxonomy (NCBI): domain Eukaryota; kingdom Viridiplantae; phylum Streptophyta; class Magnoliopsida; order Lamiales; family Acanthaceae; genus Hygrophila; species Hygrophila difformis. The sequence goes on along the minus strand of JAOANR010000006.1, from coordinate 37,563,166 downwards.
ATCTTCATGTCAAGAATATAATGAAAATGCTAAAATAGCAGATATTGCATCTGAACAATTGTTTGATAATCTTGACAGGACCGAGCCAGAAAGCTTAACCGAGGAAGAATCATGCAGCACATCATCTCCAACTAGTGAGCTTCCTATAGAACAAGCTGAGCTTCCTACAGAACAGGTTAAATTGGTCCATGATTCTTTAGAGCTCCCAAGGGTACATCCTTTCCATTTTTCTACCTTGATTATACCCGATGAATTTCCCATCCATGAGCAACATAGTTCAGATGAAAACCGCATAATTTCTGAATCATATTCTGAATATGTTGATCCATTTTGGGAACATGCTGAAAGTTCAAAACCTAATCAGTATCGTTTGCACTTATTAGAAAAATTAATTTTACCTGATAAAATGCATACTGATTATGGTAAATTTCATTACACTGGTAGAATCCCATTGAGTCATATGCGCTATTTAATATTTTATTTGGGACTGAAAGGATTTAGGGTGCATCTGCGAGCTCATCATTTTCCACCATCAAAATGGCGATCCTTCCATGGCTTTAGACGAGCGTCAATTAATCATGAAGATCTGTCTACAGCTAAGCAAATGGAATTTAATCCAGGTGATCATGTTCTAATACTTGAAAAATTTAAATCTGATTTTGGAAGAACAATGATCTCTACATCTCATGGAAATAATTATTTTTGCAGGAAATTCAGTTCTGGATGTCTGGATTACTTGTTTGAACCTACTGCGGTATTTTCCCCATCAGCTTTGGAGTCCAAAGCTTTTCAAGGGGGAGAGTATGACATGGATGTCCGGACCGACCCAACTGACGGACGGCCCGATCCGAATATTTGGAACAGATATAAAAATATTCTGAGCAGACAGAAAAATACTTGGAATAATTATCCGAATTTAATTGGGCTTGGATTAATTAATTGGAAGAGAAAACTTACACAGCCCAATTATGACAAGGAAATAGGTGAATTGGCCCGAGCCCATATTAATCAGGAGCTGGCCCATTGCCGAATTAGCCCAAGCTGCAGTCCGGTCCGACAAGCCATCGGGCTTCCTTATTTGATTTATGGACAGTGGCCCATTAACCCTTTATTGGCCCATGAAGAATTGATAGACCCAATACTCCAACCCATCAACCCCAACGCAATGAGTGCTGTTGTTCCGTTGCTTCGTTCCTTTCCGGCGCCAGTTGTCTTCTCCGGTGGACTCGCATCCTCGCCCACACCCGTTTCCGACCTGAACGGCAGAACCCCGGCCAACCACCTTCCAACTCCGGCGTCCCTCGTCGATGCCCAACGAGCTGCCCCCATTTCCGACGAGCTGTGCCTCGTCCGTCTTCACGTTCCCGATCGTCCTCTCCAGGCGGACCACGTCGGCAGAAGCAGCAGCTTCGCCATCCATTCCCGATCATCATTTCCGACGAGCCACAACACCAAACTGCCATCATCAACCTCCCGTCGGCCATTCCAGTCCGGTCACCTTCTTCGGCGGGAAAACCCTCAAATTATCCGATCCCCTCACCATGCCCCCATCAAGCGGCAGCCTCCATCATCATTTAAAGCTCCGGTCGTTCTTCCCTTGTGCACTCCGATCAATTCCGGCAACTCCGCAAACCGTAACAACGGCGAAGAAGAAAACCCCGATTCGCCGCAACTCCTCTCCGGCCACTGCCTCACATCCGGCGAGCCTCCACCAGGTGCTGTTTCACTTCTCCGATCACCACCCGGAGCTGCTACCCTCAGTCCGTCCATCCCCGGCCGCTTCCAGTCGCAAGCCGCCCCTTTGGAGCTTCATGTTTCGAGAGCTTTCCCATGGCGCAAGAGGATGTGCCTCGCTGCAGCCAAGGTTCGCGACACGAACCCCTTCCTGGATGTGTGATTCAAAATTGGTCATTTCCTTTTTACCGAATGGGAAGGTCCCTGGAGTAGAGGTCCTGCAGCATAATAAAATTTGGAGTTTCCCTTGGGACCTCGAGGTCCTGCCCCTTCCGCGCAAGACCCCGAAGTGCATCTCCTCAATTTGTTCCGTGTCGCCAGCCACACTTTTGGAGTCTCATGCCACACTTGCTTGGCGACAGGATCCTCACATTTCCAACGATTGCTAGCCTTGTTTAATTTCATTTAGGCTTGTTTAATTAATGTAATGTGTTGATTAAAGCCCCTAATTAATTGTCTAGCTTAATTAATCCTTGTATTAGGGTTTGCCTATATATATGGCTTCCCCCAACTTCATTTCTCACCTTTTGAAATATTATTGAACATTTTGCTTGAAAGCATGAATCAATTTATTCTTGAGGTCATTTGAGAGTTTGTGGGAACCGAAAACCCTCACCTATCTTCATCTATTCGATTTCTCTTTTCAAGGGGGAGAGGATGACATGGATGTCCGGACCAACCCGAATGATAGACGAGCCGTCCCGGATATGTGGAACATATTGAATAATATTTTAAGTCATCCGGAAGAATTTATTATGAAGAAAGCGGGAGAATTAAAGCTGATCAAGAACGAGACGAATATTGGAAGACCGCCGGAATCCCACCGAAGTATCACCGGACTATCGCCGGAATTATGCCGGAATCCGGCCAGTCAGCGGCGGTCAACAACAGTGGAAGCAGATAAACTGGAGCCGAAGAGGGAGCCCAAATTGAAGCTGCTGATGCAGGCGGACGAATACCGGAAGGGCCCGGGTCTCATTAATTGGGACCCACCCCGTCCAACTAAATCCCGAAGAAAGGAGACCTCCAGATGCACAAACAGATCAAAACAGCATAAGGAGGTCAACGGAGGGCCCCACAGCCGCCGCCGCCGTCGCCGCCGTCATCATCGGAGGTTCGCCGGAGCTCCGGTGAAATCGCCGGAAGTTGGTCGGAATCCCGCCGGAGGAGTCGCCGGTGCCGGTCAATGCCGGAACAGTGCCGCCGGACTCAGTGGGCCCCATTCGGATGAAAGTTGGATGAATTCTCAGTCCCTGTCGCGGAACAAGCCCCTGTCGCGGAGCAAGAGCCAGTGTCGCGGAACCCCCTTCCGCGACAAAGCCCCTTCCGCGACCAAGCCCCCTTCCGCGACAAAGCCCCTTCCGCGACCAAGCCCCCTTCCGCGACAAAGCCCCTTCCGCGACCAAACCCCCTTCCTCGACAAAGCCCCTTCCGCGACCAAGCCCCCTTCCGCGCCAAAGTCCCTTCCGCGACACGGCCCTCTCTAGCGACCGGATTCTCAATATTCAACAATTGTCTAATTTTATTTAGACTTGTTTAATTAGTTTAGATGGGTTGATTAAAGCCCCTAATTGTTTAGTTTAGCTTTATTAATCCTTGTAACTAGGGCTTGCCTATATATAGGGCATCCCCCAACACTTGCTACTCACCTTTTGAAATATTATTGAACATTTTGCTTGAAAGCATGAATCAATTTATTCTTGAGGTCATTTGAGAGTTTGTGGGAACCGAAAACCCTCACCTATCTTCAATCTATTGCATTTCTTTGCTTCGATCCATGGCAGTGAGGAAAGAAAGAAAAGAGAGGAGATCACCAAAAATATTTTATTTCTTTATTTTCTAACTTTTATATATATATCTAGTTTTTCTCTCTAATATGGCAGGAAATTCTGACACCGCCATGATGGATTTGCTGAGGAACCTCAATGCGAACATGCTTAAGATGAACTCTAAGTTTGATAACTTAGACCAGAAGATTGAAGTCTTAGATCAAAAGATTGAAGTCCTTACTGAAAGGGTCAACCATTTGGACGAGAAATTTGAAGGGATTGATGTCAAGGTTGAAAGTGTCCACACGAATATGGATCATCAAATTCACGAAGTTACTGATGACTTCGAGGGAAGATTGGATCAACTTGCTACAGATTTTGAAAGAGCTTTGAATGTACAAGTGGATCACCGTGTTGGAATTTTATCCGCGAAGATGGATGGAAAAGTCGAATTCCTTGCTGAGGAATTGGACCGGCAAACTGACGAACTGCAAGAGCACATCATAATTTCCACCACTGAAACTGAGCTAAAATTGGGTGCAACTGCAGCATTCCTCCAGAAATCTTTCAAGGACTTCACCACACGACATGGTCTGAAAGTAGCAGAAAGAATCAAAATTCTCTTCCGTCAAGCTGAAACGGAATTAAGTGATACAATGGAAGACCATATCGAGAAAGTAGCAGGACAGATTGAAGGGAAGCTGGAATATGAGCTAGAACAGTTGGGTGAAAGACTTGAGAAAGAAATAGCTGAACGAGCCGAAGCAGTACCGAGTACTGCCCTGATGGCCAATTGTTCTTCAGAAATTTCGAAATCAATTGCTAAATTCAGGGAAGAATTAACTGCTTTATTTAAATCTGATAATACTGCTTTATCTGATAAACTCACTGCCAAAATTAACTTTATTGCAGATGAGGTAGATCACCGGCTTGTGGATCCGCAACATATTTATGATCAAGTCATGGATACTGTTGAGCAAAAATTGCGGTACAAGCTAAATGCGGAACTTGAAGAAATTCTGAAAGATGATTTTGGCATTAGGCGGAAGCGCAGACCTCCTGATCTGGAACCTCAAACAGTCTCCAAAGACACCTCCAGTTCATACTCTGGGAGTACAGTGGCACAAGGGCACACAGGAGTCCCGGACGAGCCAATGATTAGCCAAACTGAATTGGCTCGACAGTTACAGCTGTTGAAGCAGGAATTAAAGCATTGCCTTCTGGATATTTCACGCCCTGTCAAGAGGGAAGATTATCTCAAATACCTCGGCTGGAAAGAGCGTTTGGAGGAATTATTCCATGGGGTTCCATTGACCGAACAAGTGAAAATTAAACTTGCTACCGACCAGTTTAGTGGGAAGATGTTCACATGGTGGCAAGACTATTTCAAGGAACTGTCTACGCAGGGCAAGCCGCAACCTTCTACATGGAAGGAGTTCATCAACATTTTAGATGAAAAATTCCTTGTAGTCTCTTGGGAAATCATGCGGTCTTATTATATGGATTACACTCAAGGATCGAAGTCCGTAAAAGAATATTCTCAGGACTTTAAAAATACAATTCGGTATGCAGAAATTAAGGCCACCGAACGAGAATTTATGGACCACTTCCGAAAGGGCCTTGACCCTCAAGTTCGATCCCAATGGGAGCAGAGCCAAGGAAATTCCACATGCACCACGTTGCATGAACTAATGGAAAATATCATCCAGTTCGACGAGCGAACGAGGAGCAAAGGAAAAGAAATTCAGGATAATTCGAGTAAAAATGAGCGGACATTCTCCTCATTTGTGATCACTCGAACGGTAGCTCCGAATCAAGAAGAGAACGAGCCCTTGTCAACAGCATTCGAACAAAGGGAGAATCTCTTTCACTGTCACTGCGAGATTTTTGATAATTTAGCAACTTTAATTGTTGACAGTGGAAGCTGTACTAATGTTGTCAATAATTATGTTGTTCACAGATTACAGTTGGCAACAGAGGACCATCCAAATCCATATTGTTTACGATGGGTAAACAATAGTGGAAAATCAAAGGTCACCAAGCGTGCGAGGATCCCGATCTGCATTGGCACATACTGTGAAGAAATTCTTTGTGATGTCATTCCCATGAACACGTGTCATGTGTTACTCGGCCGCCTGTGGCTCTTTGACAAAGATGCAATTTATCAAGGAAGGGCCAATATGATAACGTTCACACATGAGGATAGGAAGTACATGATTAAATCACTGTCTCCAAAGACTGTCCAATTAGATCGCGCCAAGTTGTCACAAAATATGCGGATCGCAGAAGAAAAGCATAGAGCAAAATTGGAAGAGGAGATAAGAATATCTAAGGCCAAGAAGAAAGAAGCAGAGTCCAGTTCCACCAAGCACTGCTCATTAATTATCCCAGGATCTGCTGATGACATGCTGTGTCATGATTTCTCAGTATTTAATTTCTCAAATTCTTACGATGACACTGCATCTAATATGGCTAATATTTTTGCAGGTACCGAAAAGGATCAAGATGACCCATGTCTGAGGAAATCAGGTAAGATTGTTCCAAATTTCGATAAAATCAATTTATCTGATAAGTCTCATTATTTTTGCAGGAAATGGAAGTCACAAGCCAAGAAGGGTGTCAATCTGGAATTCAAACTAAAAGCAGGATCAGAAGAATATAGCTGCATTTTGGATCACATTTCTGAGAATTTTATTGATAAATTTTGTTTTACAGAATTAATTCAAAAATGCAATACTTATGGATTTTCGGTTTGTGCAGAATATGATTATCCGATGGATCCCACTGCGGTATTTTCCCCATCAGCTTTGGAGTCCAAAGCTTTTCAAGGGGGAGAGGATGACATGGATGTCCAGACCAACCCGAAAGATAGACGAGCCGACCCGGATATGTGGAACATATGGAATAATATTTTAAGTCATCCGGAAGAATTAATTGTGGAGGAAACGGAGGAATTAAAGCTGATCATGGAAGAAACGACTATTGGAAGACCGCCGGAATTCCATTGGAGCCTCGCCGGACCACCGCCGGAATTTCACCGGAATCCGGCGAGTCAATGCTGGTCAACGGCAGCAGCAAGTGTGCCAAGGATCATAGGATACATTCTTGAAACAAGAAAAATAAGAAGAAACAAGGAGGTGAAGGAGAAGAAGATAGTGAAGCTTCCAACTCCAAGAATTCAACAATGGAAGGCAAACAAGCCCCTATGTCTTGTCCTCACATCCTCATTAAGTTCAAAGTGTTGGTGAAAATTCAACATGGTAAGCTTCAACACCAAGTTGAATAAGATTGTCCAAATGAACGGTGGTTCATGTGGAGGAAATGGTGATCTTTTGGAATTGCTTGCAAAAATGCTAAGTCTTACTTCATTCAACAAAAGATGAGTCTTACAAATGATGGGGGAGGCATATATATAGTGCCAAAGCCCCTAGGAACACTTACAAAGGAAGAAAAATGAAAAAGGGACGAAAATAAGGCCTTGGGCGCTAAACGGGTGACTTGGGCGCTAAACAGGACTTTGTCCCTATGCATGGCATGGCGACAGAGCATAGGGACAGAGCAGTTTTGTCTCCAAGCATGGCTTTGTCTCCAAGCAGTGCATAGGGACAAAGCATAGGGACAAAGCAGTTTTGTCTCTAAGCATGGCTTTGTCTCCAAGCAGTGCATAGGGACAAAGCATAGGGACAAAGTAGTTTTGTCTCCAAGCATGGCTTTGTCTCCAAGCATGGCATAGGGACAAAGCATAGGGACAAAGTAGTTTTGTCTCCAAGCATGGCTTTGTCTCCAAGCATGGCATAGGGACAAAGCATAGGGACAAAGTAGTTTTGTCTCCAAGCATGGCTTTGTCTCCAAGCATGGCATAGGGACAAAGTAGTTTTGTCTCCAAGCATGGCTTTGTCTCCAAGCATGGCATAGGGACAAAGCATAGGGACAAAGCCTTCTCTCAAAATTTGAAGTCTTATACTATTACATTAATTTCTAATATTATCCGACCATCTTCCGACTTTGACCAAAATTTGTCCGGCGACCGGCGGTGGTTCCGGCCGACCTCCGGCGAACTTCCGGTCAATTTTCCGGCGAGCTCCGTTTGACCTTCCGACGATGCTCCGGTGCTCCGGCGGCTTCTCCGGTCATCTTCCGGCGACTTTCCGGCGACGGCCAACTTCCGGCCAACTTTCCGGCAAGCTCCGTTTGACCTTCCGGTGATGCTCCGATGCTCCGACGACTTCTCCGGTCATCTTCCGGCGACTCTCCGGCGACGGTGATGGCTTACTTCTTCAAAATTGGGGATCCCATGGTTGGAATCCCTCCGGTCTCATCGAGCTGTAGGAGCAGAGTTGCTTCGGATCGGATCTTGTCAAACTTGGACAGCTTTTTGTCAAAATTATCCTTCAGATATTCTGCCACACGAGATGTGAACTTCTTCGTCTGCTTTCTCGAACAGGGTCCTTCCGGAAAAGGAATTACTGTAGCAGTTGTCCTGGCTTCCACGCCATTCCCTCCCCCTTGAGGAGGTTGAGTGATCAACCGACAAACATCGTACTCATCCTGTTCGTCCCGTTCATACAGCGCAAGATCTGCAACATTAAAAGACGGATTAATGTTTCCATATTCTTCGGTAATTCCAGTTTATACGCGTTATCATTAATCCTTTCAAGAATTTTAAATGGTCCATCTCCCCGTGGAGATAGTTTGCTGCGCCTCTTGGCTGGGAATCGTTCCTTTCTTAAATGAAGCCACACCCAATCTCCTGGTTTCAGCACCAGCTTTTTCCTTCCCCTATCATGATATCTAGCATAAGTTTCTGCCGATTTCTGCAGGCTCTCCTTGACGTTTTTGTGCATCTCCTTGATGGCTTGAGCCCTGTTTCTGCCATTAACATTTAAATGCTCATTGCTAGGCAATGGCAGAAGGTCAATCGGGGAAAGGGGATTAAAACCATACACACATTCAAACGGAGATATGTGAGTTGCACTATGAATGTGCCGGTTGTAAGCAAATTCAATGTACGGCAAACATTCATCCCAACTCTTCGAATTTGAAGAAGTAATAATACGAAGCAGATTACCAAGTACCCTATTGACAGCTTCCGTTTGGCCATCAGTCTGCGGGTGGAATGCAGTAGAAAACAGCAGCTTCGTCCCAATTTCGCTCCAAAGGGATTTCCAGAAGTAACTGATGAATTTCACATCTCTATCAGAAACAATGGACTTCGGAATCCCGTGCAATCTTACAATCTCCTTGAAAAATAGCTTTGCGATATGAAGTGCATCGCTGGTCTTCGTGCAGGGCAAGAAATGTGCCATCTTTGAGAATCTATCGACCACGACGAAGATTGAATCCTTTCCACGTGCAGTTCGAGGTAGACCCAACACGAAATCCATAGATATATCTAACAACGGTCCAGCTGGAACTGGTAATGCCTGATAAAGTCCATGCGGCTTGACCGTCGATTTCGCCTTTAAGCAGACGATGCACTTAGAAATAAATTCCTCGACTTGTTTCCTCAGTCGGGCCAATAGAATTTCTCAGCTAGGATCTCAGCAGTGGCATTCTTCCCGAAATGTCCCATCAGTTGACCATTGTGAACTTCCTGAATGAGCAACTCTCTGATAGAACCTCTTGGAATACACAGCTGATTTTCTCGGTAGAGAAAACCATCGAGTCTAGAGAACTCTTTAAACGAGTGTACCTCAGTCTGTCGGTACACTTCCTCAAAATCTGGATCAGTAGCATACAAGGTTTTTATATGCTCGAATCCCAACAAATGAGTTGTCGCCATGGCAGTCAATGTTGCTCGTCGTGACAAGGCATCTGCGACCACGTTGTCCTTTCCCTTTTTGTATCGGATGACATAGGGAAATCCTTCGATGAATTGACTCCATCGTGCATGTCGCTTACTCAGTTGTCCTTGTCCACGGATGTGCTTCAGGGTTTCATGGTCCGTGTTGATAACGAACTCTCGACCTCGAAGATAGTGCTGCCATACTCTCAACGCCCTTACCACAGCAAACAACTCCTTATCGTAAGTAGAATAGTTCAACGCAGCTCCAGAAAATTTTTCACTGTGGTACGCGATCGGACGACCTTCTTGAATTAACACTGCTCCCATTCCCGTCCCGGATGCATCGCATTCTATTTCAAACGGGAGGTCAAAATTTGGCAAGGCTAACACCGGAGCATGTGTCAATTTCTCTTTTAAATCAGCAAACACCTTTTGTTCCGTTGGCCCCCACTTAAAAAGCAGATCCTTTTTAAGTAGCGTCGTGAGGGGCGCGGCAATGACACTGAACTGCGGGACAAATCTTCTGAAAAATCCGCAGAGTCCTAAAAACTGACGAACCTCATGAACTGATTTCAATGGTGGCCAATCAGAAATGGCCTTCACTTTCTGCTCATCTACTTTCAGTCCTCCCTGTCCAACAATAAATCCCAGAAAATTTAACTCTGTTGCGTGGAATGTACATTTTTCCAGATTAGCATACAGCTTCACTTCCCGCAACCTATTGATCACCTGTTGGACATGAGATACATGATCAGGTTCGTTCGCACTGTAGATTAAAATATCATCAAAATATACTACAACAAATTTATTTATAAATGGGCGCAAAGTCTCGTTCATAAGACGCATAAAAGTTGACGGGGCGTTGGTAAGACCAAATGGCATAACCAGCCATTCGTAAAGTCCGAATTTGGTCTTCAAAGCCGTTTTCCATTCATATCCGGGTTTCATTCGGATCTGATGGTAACCGCTTCGAAGATCAATCTTCGAGAAGATGTTCGCATGACCAAGCTCGTCAAGCATGTCATCAAGGCGTGGAATGGGGTGTCGGTACTTCACAGTAATTGCATTGACGGCCCTGCAGTCGACGCACATGCGCCATGAACCGTCTTTCTTTGGAACAAGTAGCACTGGTACCGCGCAAGGAGACAAACTTTCGCGCACCCATCCTTTATCAAGCAGCTTTTGAACTGGAGACTGAATTTCCTTGGTCTCCTCAGGAGTCATTCGGTATGCTGGTCGATTTGGGATAGAAGCTCCCGGTACGAAATCAATCTGGTGTTCAATACCACGAAGAGGTGGTAATCCAGCCGGTACTTCTTCGGGAAATACATCCTTGTTGCGTTCCAGCATCCTAGAAAATTCATCAGGAAATTCAGGTGCAGCATTGCAAGTTCTATAAACAAATTCAACAGGTTTATAATAAGCTAAGAAACAGTAACCTGTTGGGTTGTCGTGTTGTACTGCTTGATCAAATTCATTCTTGGTCAGCAAAAGGCATGGTTCTGAGCTTTTGTCATGAATCTCTAATCTAGAGATTTTTGCTTTGCCTTTTTGCTTCGCCTTGTGTTCGGCTTCTTCTTTGCGCATGTTCTCCCGTAACCTTTCTTGATCAATTTTTACAGTTTTGATCGGGAGAGGCTTAATAGTGTACAACTTATTACAAAACTTAAAGCTTAAAGAATTGTCTTTGCCACGATATGTGACGTCATTATCATATAACCAAGGCCTTCCCAACAAAATGTGACAGGCCGTCATCGGTACGACATCACACCAAACATTTTCAGAGTATGAGCCGATCTTGATTGGCACTTTGGCGCGTTGGCTCACTTTCAGAGTTCCATTGTTATTCATCCAGTGAAGTTGGTACGGCTTCGGATGATCTTCAGTAGGTAGCCCTAACCTGCGAATAGTATATGTACTAACAACATTAGTGCAGCTACCATTGTCGACAATAACAGAAGCCAAATTGCCATTTAAATCACAATGACAATGAAATAAATTTTCTCGTTGTTCGTCAGGTGGTGGTTGTTCAACTTTCTCAGCATTTAAGGCTCGCATTGCCACGAAAGTAGTTAAAACTCTTTCCTCTATTTCCTCTACTACTTCGTGGTCACCACTGACTTCTTCAATTTTGATTGGAGCAATTTCTTCTTGCTCTTCCTCAACTGATCCTTCCTCATCGGACTCGATGATTTTTAAGTGACCGCTTTCCAACACTGCAACTCTTTTTGTGAAAGGGCATTCATTTGCATAATGTCCTTTTCTCTGACACTTAAAGCACATGACATCTTTGATGTCTCTTTTCGGTCGCGCCGGTTGGGTATTCTGTACAGGCGGCTTGTAAGCTTTAAATTCCTTTGCCAATTCGAATCCCTTCGGTTGGGTCGGCTTGGGCTTATCCTCAATGCGGGGCCACGACTTACCTGTCCAGTCCTTACTGGGCCAAGGTTTGCTTGGTCCGGATGAACTGCTCCCAAATGTGATCCGTGGGGCCCTCCGATGTTGTGCTTCGATCTTGGCTGCAAGGTGTACTAAGTCCTCAGTATGCTCGTAGCCTCGAAGATCCACTTCATCTCGGATATCTTTTCTCAGCCCTTCCATGAATCTGGCATTTGTAATTTCTTCGTCTTCTCTAACTCCACAACGAGTCATCAGTTTTTCCATTTCCTGATAATACTCGTTCACTGTCTTGCTTCCTTGAGTTAGAGTAGTCATCTTGTGGTACAAGCTTCTCCTGTAATATGAGGGTACAAATCTCTGCTGCATCAAACGGATCAGATCATCCCATGTCTCGGTTGGTCGAAAACCGCGCTCTCTGATTTCCTTTGCAGTCTTCTGCCACCAAGCTAGGGCATAATCCTTGAACTGTGTCACTGCTATCTGTACCTTCTTTTTCTCAGAATAATTATGGCAGTCAAAAATCAATTCAATTGAATCCTTCCATTCAATAAACTCTGCAGGATCAGGTGTTCCCTTGAACACGGGAAGATCAAATTTAATTCCTTTGATTTCGTGCTCCTCATCCTGATTGTTTTGATACCTGCGGCCTCTTGGTGCCCTAGGTCCTCGAGGTGCTGCTGCAGGAGGGGGTGGATGAGCATTCTGTCCAGCATTTGCTCGAGGTCCCCTCGGCATATTGTACTGTTCCTCAAGTTCTTGTTCCGCTTCGGCCATATCATCATCATCAGGATTAATTTCACTTTGCTCTGAGTCTGGGGTGTTGTGTGGAGCATTCGGGTTTGGAGTACCAATGTCACCTAATTGATGTCTTTGGACCACTCGGTTTATGTGTTGCTCCACAGCATTACCTTGACTTCGGAGTCTATCCTCCAGTTCAGTATGCAGGCCCTCAATCTGACTATCCACTTTGGTATTAATATCTTCAATCTTTTTATCAATTCGTTCCATTTTCTGATTTAAAGACTGAAGGAAATTGATAATCTCAGAGTTGGATGATCCAGATGCTCCTGCCATTTGATGGGTAAACTCTACACAACACAAATATATATATAAAAATGTTAATAGCACTTGCACAACAGACGACTATCACTCACGAAGCGCTCTCAATTTTCTCTCTCTCGGTATGATGCTTCCGTGAAGATTTCAACCACGCTTGAGATTGAGGCTGAAAACAAGACTGTTGCCCACACACTACTAACTCGATAAATATACTCAACCGAAATAAAATAAAATGAAGAGAAAATAATTACAGATATAAATGTACTGAAAATATGTGATCACAATGCAAGGATTTGGTGTTACAGCGATTAATCGCAATTTACACGTTGAATTCCAAAATCCTCACAAGGGTAAAAATTTGGGGGTGGAGTTGAAAATATGAAAAGAAATCTCACTGCACTCGACTCCCGAAATGATCACACTGGTTTCCCAATATCAGTACTTGATAAAATATTTTCTAGGGTACTCTCCAATATAACAGATAAAATTATTCCGGAGGAATTTCAACAGTTAGGTTTCACTTGTTATGAGAGGAATTTTAAGAGCGGAACATTGCCCGATTAAAATTTCAACTCTGTGTTCGTGATTTAATTAAATCAGTGGAACCAAGTGCCAACTGTATATATCCGACTTAGGAAAAATTTTGAATAATATTGCACAAGGAGAGATGTCTTTGTCCCTATAGAGGTGCTTGGCGTGAAAGGGGCTTTAGGGACAAAGCTTTAGAGACAAAGTGTTTAGGGACAAAATGTTTAGAGACAAAGTTTGGAGACAAAGGTTTAGGGACAAAATGGTTTAGAGACAAAGTTTGGAGACAAAGGTTTGCTTAGGGACAGCCCACAAAATTTGACTTGCTTGACTTGGATGATGACTTGATGATGTAAGTTGGTCTTGCAAGTACTTGATGGATCACACAATTTAAGACTTTGGGCGGTTAACACATCCCCATGGCTGATCTTGTCCCCTTAAACAATTCAGATTTTTGCCTTTTTGAATCAACAATTATGTCCCAAGAACAAACTTGAAGTTGGTGAAGAACAAGGTTGAAGATGGATGAACAAGCAAGGTGGTGATGATGAACACTCAAACTTGATTTTGGAATTTTGATGCAATTCACAATTAAGTCCGTTAACATCCAAAATTCAGAATCATACACCAAAGTTGTTGAAAAATTCGAGTTTGATGAAGAACAACACCAAAACTTCAAATAATCATAACTTTGTCATACGAACTCCGATTTTGATGATCCACATATGCAAATTCATCTACTCAACATGAGGAATTCAAATATCAACCCAGATTTGCCAAATTCAAAATTATTAAGTCCGAAATGGGTCAGAACAGATTCTGTTCGGATTTTAGGGTTTTCAAATTTTTCAATTTTTATGGATTTTGAAGTTTAAGTCAAGAAAGATCCTATCTTAGGCTCTGATACCAAATTCTAACTAATGCCAAGGATCATAGGATACATTCTTGAAACAAGAAAAATAAGAAGAAACAAGGAGGTGAAGGAGAAGAAGATAGTGAAGCTTCCAACTCCAAGAATTCAACAATGGAAGGCAAACAAGCCCCTATGTCTTGTCCTCACATCCTCATTAAGTTCAAAGTGTTGGTGAAAATTCAACATGGTAAGCTTCAACACCAAGTTGAATAAGATTGTCCAAATGAACGGTGGTTCATGTGGAGGAAATGGTGATCTTTTGGAATTGCTTGCAAAAATGCTAAGTCTTACTTCATTCAACAAAAGATGAGTCTTACAAATGATGGGGGAGGCATATATATAGTGCCAAAGCCCCTAGGAACACTTACAAAGGAAGAAAAATGAAAAAGGGACGAAAATAAGGCCTTGGGCGCTAAACGGGCGACTTGGGCGCTAAACAGGACTTTGTCCCTATGCATGGCATGGCGACAGAGCATAGGGACAGAGCAGTTTTGTCTCCAAGCATGGCTTTGTCTCCAAGCAGTGCATAGGGACAAAGCATAGGGACAAAGCAGTTTTGTCTCTAAGCATGGCTTTGTCTCCAAGAAGTGCATAGGGACAAAGCATAGGGACAAAGTAGTTTTGTCTCCAAGCATGGCTTTGTCTCCAAGCATGGCATAGGGACAAAGCATAGGGACAAAGTAGTTTTGTCTCCAAGCATGGCTTTGTCTCCAAGTATGGCATAGGGACAAAGCATAGGGACAAAGTAGTTTTGTCTCCAAGCATGGCTTTGTCTCCAAGCATGGCATAGGGACAAAGCATAGGGACAAAGTAGTTTTGTCTCCAAGCATGGCTTTGTCTACAAGCATGGCATAGGGACAAAGCATAGGGACAAAGCCTTCTCCCAAAATTTGAAGTCTTATACTATTACATTAATTTCTAATATTATCCGACCATCTTCCGACTTTGACCAAAATTTGTCCGGCGACCGGCGGTGGTTCCGGCCGACCTCCGGCGAACTTCCGATCAATTTTCCGGCGAGCTCCGTTTGACCTTCCGGCGATGCTCCGGTGCTCCGGCGGCTTCTCCGGTCATCTTCCGGCGACTTTCCGGTGACGGCCAACTTCCGGCCAACTTTCCGGCAAGCTCCGTTTGACCTTCCGGTGATGCTCCGATGCTCCGACGACTTCTCCGGTCATCTTCCGGCGACTCTCCGGCGACGGTGATGGCTTACTTCTTCAAAATTGGGGATCCCATGGTTGGAATCCCTCCGGTCTCATCGAGCTGTAGGAGCAGAGTTGCTTCGGATCGGATCTTGTCAAACTTGGACAGCTCTTTGTCAAAATTATCCTTCAGATATTCTGCCACACGAGATGTGAACTTCTTCGTCTGCTTTCTCGAACAGGGTCCTTCCGGAAAAGGAATTACTGTAGCAGTTGTCCTGGCTTCCACGCCAAAGTGGATCAAAGAAGAATTGGATCAAAGAGACAGATAAGCTGGAGCCGAAGAAGGAGCCCAAATTGAAGCTGTTGATGCAGGCGGAAGAATACCGGAAAGGCCCGGGTCTCATTAATTTGGGACCCACCCCGTCCAACTAAATCCAGACGGAAGGAGACCTCCAGATGCACAAACAGATCAAAACAGCATAAGGAGGTCAACGGAGGGCCCCACAGCCGCCGCCGCCGTCGCCGCCGTCATCATCGGAGGTTCGCCGGAGCTCTGGTGAAGTCGCCAGAAGTTGGTCGGAACTCCGCCGGAGAAGTCGCCGACACCGATCAACGACCGGTCAACATCGGAACAGTGTCGTCGGACTCAGTGGGCCCCATTCGGATGAAAGTTGGATGAATTCTCAGTCCCTGTCGCGGAACAAGCCCCTGTCGCGGAGCAAGAGCCAGTGTCGCGGAACCCCCTTCCGCGACAAAGCCCCTTCCGCGACAAAGCCCCTTCCGCGACCAAGCCCCCTTCCGCGACAAAGCCCCTTCCGCGACAAAGCCCCTTCCGCGACAAACCCCCTTCCGCGACCAAGCCCCCTTCCGCGACAAAGTCCCTTCCGCGACACGGCCCTCTCTAGCGACAAAGCTTTTCCAGTTTACTGTTTCCTTGTATCCGAGTTGTTGAAAACATTGTTTAGGCTTGTTTAATTAGTTGTAATGGGTTGATTAAAGCCCCTAATTAATTGTCTAGCTTAATTAATCCTTGTAACTTAGGGTTTGCCTATATATATGGCTTCCCCCAACTTCTTTCTCACCTTTTGAAATATTATTGAACATTTTGCTTGAAAGCATATCAATTTATTCTTGAGGTCATTTGAGAGTTTGTGGGAAATGAAAACCCTCACCTATCTTCATCTATTCGATTTCTTTGCTTCGATCCATGGCAAGGAGGAGATGGTATTGGACTGGTCGAGGACAAATCAGAAACAGCTATTCCGCAGGCTGAAGCTGCAAAGGGAGCTGAAAAGGGTAGGGTTGAAGGTACAACTTCCTTCTCTTTACCAACAAAAACAAACAATAATAAGTACATGCCAAGGGTGCCATACCCTGCACGTCTTAAAAATAAGGAACAAGATGAAAAATTTAAAAAGTTTTTAGAAAGACTGAAAGCTGTCGAGATCACTATTCCATTGGTCGAAATGATTTCAGAAATGCCCGTCTATGCTAAATTTCTTAAAGAAATGATTTCAGGGAAAAGAAAGATTGAGCAGGAGGAAGTAGTGATCTTGAACGGCAGCTGCAGTGCCATTATCCAAAGAGTGCTACCGGAGAAGAAGGAAGATCCAGGGTGTATTACACTGCCGATCCACATTGGGAAAACTAATGTTGGAAAAGGATTGTGCGATCTGGGTTCGAGCATCAACGTTATGCCACTTGCCATGGTAAAACGTCTTCACTTGGGTGTAATTGAGCCAGTTACAATGAAGCTACAGCTGGCAGACCGGTCGATTGCACATCCAGTCGGAATCCTGAAGGATGTAATTGTCAAAACGGGAGGGACCCTCTTTCCCGTCGACTTCATTATTCTGGATATAGAGGAGGACTACGAGATGCCACTGATCTTAGGCCGCCCCTTTCTCTCAACCGGTGGTGCACTTATAGACGCGCGATCAAATCAAATCAAGCTCCGAGTCGGAGAAGAAGAATTGAATTTCAACATGGGAAAGCTGCAGAAGTTCCCGTCTGAGGGATCTTGTTCCATATTTGATGTAATAGAAAGTAGGAGTGAGGATGAGAGCATAGACTCTGTGACTGATGAACCAAATAAAGTTTCAAAACAGGTACTGAAGCCTGAAGGTGCGGAGCAACCAAGGAGCTGCAACGCTGTCCACTTCGAGGACCCTATCTCTGGGGACCTTGAAGAATTTGATGGAGTTGAGTTCATTCCGGAGGAAGAGGAAGGCACCGATGAGGAGGAAGTGGATCCTGTACTAACACAGGATCCTGAAGGTAAATCTGATCTCTCTTTCCCATCCATTTCTCGCAAATTACTGCCTTCCGTTGAATGCCCACCAGCGCTTGAACTTAAAATACTTCCGGATCATCTTAAGTACGTCTTTCTCGCTGAACATAAAAGATTACCGGTGATTGTGTCAGCCAAGCTGACACAAGAACAAGAAAAAGCTCTGGTAGACATTCTAAAGAAATATGTACATGCAATCGGATGGACCATTTCTGATATAAAAGGAATAAGCCCCTCTGTTTGCATGCACAGAATTTTAATGGGAGAAGAGTACAAGCCCTCAAGGCAACCACAAAGGCGTCTGAACCCCCATATGCAGGAAGTGGTAAGGAAAGAAGTTATCAAGCTCTTAGATGCTGGTATCATCTATCCTATCTCTGATAGCAAATGGGTTAGCCCAGTGCAGGTCGTACCGAAACGTGGGGGGATCTGTGTAACGACTAATGAGCAAGGAGAAGAAGTGGCGACGCGTCCAGTGACCGGTTGGAGAGTTTGCATCGACTACCGGAAGCTCAATACCGCTACCAGGAAGGACCATTTCCCCTTGCCATTCATTGATCAGATGCTGGAGAGGTTGGCCGGGAGGGAGTACTATTGCTTTTTGGATGGGTACTCTGGCTATAATCAGATTGTAATAGCTAGCGAGGATCATGACAAGACCACATTCACTTGCCCATATGGAACTTTTGCGTACAGGCGCATGCCTTTTGGACTTTGTAATGCGCCTGCCACATTTCAACGATGCATGATGTCAATTTTCTCAGAATTTATCGAAAAATGCATTGAAGTCTTCATGGATGATTTCTCTGTGTATGGAGATACTTTTGATGAATGTTTGACTAATCTTGCACAAATTTTTGAAAAGATGTGAGGACACCAACCTAGTTTTGAACTGGGAGAAGTGCCATTTCATGGTCACCGAAGGAATAGTGTTGGGTCACCGCATCTCGCGCGCAGGTATCGAAGTCAACAGGGCTAAGGTCTCAGTCATCTCTAACTTACCATTGCCTAATTCAATAAAAGCAGTTAGGAGTTTCTTAGGGCATGCCGGTTTCTACCGGAGATTCATTAAAGACTTTTCTAAAATTGCCAAGCCGCTCACTAACTTGCTTTGTAAAGAAAATCCTTTTGTAATAAATGAAGCGTGTGTTCAAGCCTTTGACACGCTCAAAGAAATGTTGATTTCTGCTCCAATAGTGCAACCACCCGATTGGTCAATGCCTTTCGAGGTAATGTGTGATGCAAGTGATCTCGCCGTGGGTGCAGTTCTTGGGCAACATAAGGAAGGGAAGCATTGTGTAATTCATTACGCAAGTCATGCCCTGAATGAGGCCCAAATGAACTACACCACCACGGAGAAGGAGATGTATGCTGTGGTTTTTGCGTTTGATAAATTCAGACAATATCTTATTGGTACGAAAACCACAGTGTACACAGATCACTCTGCACTGAGATACTTGTTTAGCAAACAAGACGCCAAACCTCGATTAATCAGGTGGGTACTTTTGCTGCAAGAATTCAACATTATAATAAAAGATAGAAAAGGCAGAGACAATGGTGCTGCTGACCATTTGTCTCGACTAGAAAATGATAAAAATGAGCTAGCTGTAAATGAGAATTTTCCGGATGAGCAACTGTTTGCCTTGCATCTTCATGATCAAGCTTGTCCGTGGTTTTCCGATATTGCTAACTTTTTAGCATGCGGAATAACCCCACCATTTCAAAGCAGGGGCCACAAAGCGAGGTTCAACCGAGATGTAGTTAACTACTTCTGGGAAGATCCTTACCTCTTCAAGCATTGTGCAGATTCGATTATTAGACGATGTGTAACTGAGCACGAGGCTTATCAAATCGCTAAGAAATGCCATGAATCGGAATATGGAGGTCACCATGGCCCCACTCGAACAGCCCATAAGGTGCTCGAATGCGGTTTCTATTGGCCTACCATTTACGAGGATTGCAAAGCGTTTGTTAAAGCTTGCGACAGATGCCAAAGATTAGGGAATATCTCCAAGAGAGATGAGATGCCTCAACAAGGAATTCTCACTCTCGAGATTTTCGATGTATGGGGTATTGACTTCATGGGACCATTCCCGACATCTGATGAGAACCATCACATCTTGGTAGCTGTCGATTACGTTTCCAAGTGGGTTGAGGCCGTTGCACTGCCAACCAATATGGCAACCAGGGCGTCAAATTTTTGAAAAATAACATTTTCAATAGATTTGGTGTACCCAGGGTGATCATATCAGATGGAGGAACCCATTTTGTTAATAAAGCATTTGCAAATCTTATGAGCAAAAATGGGATTCTCCACAAGATCGGCACGCCTTACCATCCCCAAACCAGTGGTCAAGTCGAGGTCTCAAACCGCGAAATCAAACACATACTCGAGGCCACTGTGGGGACAACTCGCAAAGATTGGTCACGTAAGCTCAATGATGCTTTATGGGCATACCGCACTGCATTCAAGACTCCCATTGGGATGTCTCCATACAGACTCATCTTCGGAAAAGCCTGTCATTTGCCCGTAGAACTAGAGCATAAGGCTTACTGGGCCGTACGAATGCTCAATTTTGACTCACGAGTTGCTCAGAGTAAGCGCAAGTTGGACCTCAATGAAATTGAGGAAATACGTGCGCAAGCTTATGAAAGCTCGAGGATTTATAAAGAGCGGACCCAGAAGTTACACGATCGTCGTATTAAGTCTAAACACTTCTATGTTGGCCAGAATGTCTTGCTATTCAATTCTAGGTTGAAGCTGTTCCCCGGAAAGCTTAAATCCAGATGGGAAGGGCCATACGAAATGGTGCACGTGTTTGAAAGTGGAGCTGTCAGGATCCGAACTGACAAAGGAGAGCTGGTAGTGAATGGACACAGATTGAAGGAGTATCTTGGGCAGTTCGACCCCGAAAAAGAAGCTCAAATGACAACAGAACCGGCTTATGCTCAATAAATATTATACATATATTTATATTTACTTACTTATTTATTACTTGCTCCACTTATTTTCATTGGGACAAAGTATCCAAAAATCAATTGAACATTTAGAGTACTAAGACTCTAAATGTGAGGATGTTGATATTTGGAGAAAACCTAATACCTTTTTATAATTGTTTTGCAGGAATTCGAGGAACCAACAAAAAGAAAGATAAAGCTTCCAAAACCCAGGTTCCCGGTTGGGTTAACATTATATTTAATGGATGTTAATTTTGGAATTTAGAGAAATCTAAAATCCAGAATGAATTCATAAAATAAAATTGTTAACCCAACCTAATTTATGCAAGCAATATGTTTTAGATTCTAATTCGGTGTAGATATGTTTGCTTTTGAGTTCATCTTGATGAACATATAATTTTTGAAAACCTAAAAATTTTCCTAAGTCTTGAATGTGGTTTATTTTTCATTTCAAGAAAATTCGAATTAATTCGAATTGCTTGGAACATACCACATAAGACATTTTGCCTTGGAAATTTTCACATTCGGATTAGTTAATTCGAATTATGCAGGCAATTCGAATTAGAATTGCCATGAAAATTCGAATTGGCACCCAAGGCAGAATTTTCGGATATTTTATTTGGCCAATGTTGCAATTCGAATTATAAGGCAATTCGAATTAATTCGAATTGCCTGACTAATTCGAATTGGCACACAAAAGGCATTCTCTTATGCAAGTGAGCAATTCGAATTGTGGGGAAGTTCGAATTAATTCGAACCACACCAATAATTCGAATTAGCTCACAAAAGCATTTCCATGCGAAGTCACTCCCCACCACCAGGTTCGAATTATGAGTCAATTCGAATTAATTCGAATTGATTCAGAATTCAAACTTGTGCGTATATTTTGTCATTCAAGCCAATTAGAATTAATTCGAATTGGCCTGAATAACTCGCATCCCTCACAGAATGCATCAATTCGAATTAATTCGAATTGATGCAATAATTCGAACTTCCCTTCCGAACCCTTTTTATACCCTCTTTCCCTCTCAGTTCCCTCACTTTCACTTTTCGCATTCCCAAAATCCCCCGTTCTCTCTCTCGCAAACCCTTCTTCCTCGCGAAGCCAGTCGCTCATTTCAAGCTTTCCTCCGGCCAAACCATTCTGAAATGGCTTCGTCGTCGTCAAACCCTAGTGGGAGTCGGGGGTAAGTGTCTCTGTTTTGTTTTCGCGCTTGGTTTCAAGTTTACAGTTTTGTCTTTTCGTATTCCCTGCGAAATCGGGATAAAGGGGGGAATGTGCGTTGATTTTACATCGGAGAGAGCCGGAAAGTGGTCGGAAATGATTGGGTGTAGTATATTAAGGGGTAGAACCGAGTAGGCAGAACTTTGATTTTTAGAGTTTTTTTTGTTGAAACTGCCATGTTTGTGGATTCGAACGTTTCTGTGATAGGGGGGTGTTCTCATTTTGAAAATAAGGGTTTCAAAACCCTTAAAAATATGGTTTCTGTTTTAGTTTTATGGTTTGGTTTGTCCATTTTGTTGTTTGTGTGCATTTTGGTTATCTGTGTTGATGTTTTAGTAACCTGTGAGTAGGGTTAACACTGTGGTCATGCTTTCTTTAGCCACTGTGTTGTTTTTCAGTAGATAATTGTTGATGATGACTGAAAATGCATATTGATGATGTCTGCAAAATTTATGTTTTTAAAGCATGAGTTTTGTTGGTAACATTAGTACATTACAGTAGTGTAGATGGACCAATTTTGTCTGGTTGTTTTGGTGTTTGCATGTATTATATTATATGAGTATGTTAGTGATAATGTTGTTGTTGGGTACCTGTTGCCCATACATTCCAACATCAACTCTAGAAGTTGACGTTTGCACATCCGGGAACATGGTATTACAGACAAAACCATGCCAAAATTTTTCCAACACTTTTGGTACAGCATTTATGTGTAAAAAGACAAAATGGTAGATTGTTCTTTGCTTTAAAAGTGTTTGATCTTTGTCAACTTGGGACAAGTGGGGAATGCTCACAAGGAATGTTTTGTTTATATTCCTTAAAAAAAAAAAAACTCATTTCCCAAAACAAAATCCAAATGGGGGACCACTTACACCCCCAATTTCATTAAATAAACAAGTCAACACTTTTCCATAAAAATCCAAAAATCACCTTTTGTATGTATGCATGCCTACTCTTACTTTCATTTTTTTTTAATTCTTATTTTTTAGTCATGGTCCATTGTTACATACTAGTAATTGCATAATTTGTCGCTTGCATTTACTTTTCATCATTAATCTCTCATCTCCCCTATCTCACTTGATTTCAATCACTTGTTAAGTGATGAGAAAAATCAAAAATCCTTTCGCAGGCTCAATAATGACGTGGACGTCCAAACGTGACTACTAAATCATGAGGAGTACGCCCAACCAGATGGAGTTCATTGATTTAGTCAACAAATCAAGACGTCTATGGGAATGGAACGATGAACTGGAGCTGATTCCGATATCCCATATCCGATCTGAAGCAACTTTACTCATACAGCTCGAGCAAGCCGATGTCCGGGAGCCGGATCCATAAACCCGGAAGTTGGCCATCGCCGGAAAGTCGCCGGAAGATGACCGGAGAAGTCGTCGGAGCATCGGAGCATCACCGGAAGGTCAAACGGAGCTTGCCGGAAAGTTGGCCGGAAGTTTGCCGTCGCCGGAAAGTCGCCGAAAGATGACCGGAGAAGCCGCCGGAGCACCGGAGCATCGCCGGAAGGTCAAACGGAGCTCGCCGGAAAATTGACCGGAAGTTCGCCGGAGGTCGGCCGGAACCACCGCCGGTCGCCGGACAAATTTTGGTCAAAGTCGGAAGATGGTCGGATAATATTAGAAATTAATGTAATAGTATAAGACTTCAAATTTTGGGAGAAGGCTTTGTCCCTATGCTTTGTCCCTATGCCATGCTTGGAGACAAAGCCATGCTTGGAGACAAAACTACTTTGTCTCTATGCTTTGTCCCTATGCACTGCTTGGAGACAAAGCCATGCTTAGAGACAAAACTGCTTTGTCCCTATGCACTGCTTGGAGACAAAGCCATGCTTGGAGACAAAACTGCTCTGTCCCTATGCTCTGTCGCCATGCCATGCATAGGGACAAAGTCCTGTTTAGCGCCCAAGTCGCCCGTTTAGCGCCCAAGGCCTTATTTTCGTCCCTTTTTCATTTTTCTTCCTTTGTAAGTGTTCCTAGGGGCTTTGGCACTATATATATGCCTCCCCCATCATTTGTAAGACTCATCTTTTGTTGAATGAAGTAAGACTTAGCATTTTTGCAAGCAACTCCAAAAGATCACCATTTCCTCCACATGAACCACCGTTCATTTGGACAATCCTATTCAACTTGGTGTTGAAGCTTACCATGTTGAATTTTCACCAACACTTTGAACTTAATGAGGATGTGAGGACAAGACATAGGGGCTTGTTTGCCTTCCATTGTTGAATTCTTGGAGTTGGAAGCTTCACAATCTTCTTCTTCTTCACCTCCTTGTTTCTTCTTATTTTTCTTGTTTCAAGAATGTATCCTATGATCCTTGGCATTAGTTAGAATTTGGTATCAGAGCCAAAGATAGAATCTTTCTTGAGTTTAAACTTCAAAAACCCTAAAAACATCAAAAATCGAAAAATTAAAAAAAAAAAGTTGGCAGAATCTGTTCTAGACATTTTCGGACTTAATAACTTTGAATTTTGCAAATCTGGGTTGATATTTGGATTCCTCATGTTGAGTAGATGAATTTGCATATGTGGATCATCAAAATCGGAGTTCATATGACAAAGTTATGATTATTTGAAGTTTTGGTGTTGTTCTTGACACAAACTCGAAATTTCATCAACTTTGCTTTATGATTCTGAATTTTGGATGTTAATGGGCTTAAATATGTGTTAATGATGCAAGTTGAGATGTGTGTTTAAGTTATTAATTGACAATTGCATCAAAATTCCAAATCAAGTGTTTGAGTGTTCATCATCTTCAAACCACCACCTTGCTTGTTCATCATCACCTCCAAGCTTATTCATCTCATCTTCAAGGTGTTCTTGAGCAAAATTATTGGATCCAAAAAGGTGCAAAAATCTGAATTGTTAAGGGAACATTCAGCCGCCCAAAGTCTTAAATTGTGTGATCAATCAAGTACTTGGGAGACATTCTTACATCACCAATTCATCACCAAGTCAAAAAGGGTGGGCTGTCCCTAAAACCCTTGTCTTCAAGCACCACCTTGTCCTCAAACACCTTGTCCCCAAGCTCTCTAATGTCCCTATACCTTTGTCTCCAAATAAACCTTTGTCCCTAAACACTTTGTCTCTAAACCTTAGTCACTAAACCCTTGTCCCTAAACCTTTGTCCCTAAACACCCTTTCACGCCAAGAACCTCTATAGGGACAAAGACATCTCTCCTTGTGCAATATTTTTCGAAAAATTTTCCTAAGTCGGATATATACAGTTGGCACTTGGTTCCTCTGATTTAATTAAATCACGAACACAGAGTTGAAATTTTAATCGGGCAATGTTTCCGCTCTTAAAATTCCTCTCATAACAAGTGAAACCTAACTGTTGAAATTCCTCCGGAAAATTTTTATCGGATATATTGGAGAGTACCCCAGAAAATATTTTATCAAAGTACTGATATTTGGGAAACCAGTGTGATCCATTCGGGAGTCGAGTGATGTGAGATCTCTTTTCAGTATTTTTAAACTCCACCCCCAAATTTTTACCCTTTGTGAGGATTTTGGAATTTAAAGTGTAAATTGCGACTAATCGCTATAACGCTAAATCCTTACATCGTGATCACATATATTCAGTACATTAATATCTGTAGTTATTTTCTCTTCATTTTATTTTATTTCAGTTGAGTCTTTTCTGTTGGTCTAGTAGTGTGGGCAACAGTCTTGTTTTCAGCCTCAATCTCAAACGTGGTTGAAATCTTCACGGAAGCATCGGACCAAAAGAGAGAAAATCGAGAGTGCTTCTTGAGTGATAATTTACTGTTGTGCAAATGCTACTAATCTGATTATATATATAAGCTGATTTGTTTTGTGTAGATTCAGCTGACGAAATGGCAGGGAATGCGGAACTGCTAGAATTCTTGAAAGGCATGAATCAAAACCTCAATGCCAAATTTGATGCCTTAAACACTGAAGTCTCAGATCTCAACGACAATGTCCGACAGTTAGATCGGAAGTTGGAAGGCAAGACCGAAGAGCTCAATAATAAAATTGACAAAGCCACGGCTGACCTTGACCAGAAAATTGAGCATCAAGCTTTGGTCCTTCATGAAGAGATCACTGAGATGGACCTCCGAAGCAGCGTCATACATTCCACTCTTTATGAGCATTGTGCAAATTTATCTGCAAACATGGAATCTCAACTGATCGAAAACTTAAGAGATGAATTTGAGAAGTTTGCAGGTGAAACCGATGGAAAACTGGAATATGATTTGATGAGACTCGAAGAATGGCTTGAACGACAAATATCCAATCAATTCGCCAGCACTTCGAGTACTGAGGTCACAAAAATCATTAACCGTCACAGGGAAGATTTATCAAATGAATTCCATTTGGCGTTAAATAATTTAGCTGAAAAATTTACCGCCAAAATTCATCTTGTTGCAGAGGATATCCAAAAGCAAAAGATTAACCCACAGACCATTTACGAACAAGTAATGGGTACAGTGGAGCAAAAACTACAACATACCCTGGATGAATGGATTGCAGATATTATGAAAGAAGACTTTGGGTTTAAGCGGACTACCAAGTCTTCGAATTTTACGAAGACTCAGAACTCCATCAAGCAAACGTCGCTTAACCCTAGCACAGGTCATAAGATTGTATTTGATCGGGGACGATCCACCTCATCAGTCCCAGTCCCATCAGCACCCATGACGGTCTCTAACCCCAAATCTGACAGGGGAAAATCTGTAGCTGTCACGGCCATCAAAGGAACTGAAAAGGAGAAGACCTTACCATGTCAACCCATCTCAAGTCGGGGCATGAATCTGGAAATTCACAAAAGGTGACATGGAGTAAAGACAAGCAACACGCCCCCCAGAAGACACTAATTCCTGACTGTGCTAAACGCAAACAAACTGAACAGGAATATAAAAACACAGTGCAAAATGATAGAGAATCTGTACAGCAGTATGCCCGACGTTTAATGGCATTAAAACGACAAGCCGTACGCATAGAGATTTACAATCAGATGCAAGTCAGGTATGAAAATATTGAGCAAGCAATGACCGATACATTGATCATTGAAAAACGAATGTAGGTCAAACCCGGAAAAGCCAAGGTTGAAGCTGCGAAAAAAGGAATAGGACCACCAGCCCCAAAGGTTAAAACGTCAAATGACAAAGGCGGACTTGGAACTATTCATGTCAGCATGCCAAGATCAACTGGTACATATAGCCAAGATCGAGGAAATTATTCTGAAGAACAAGCAAGTTCAGAAGCCAGCGTGCACAATTCCTCCAATTCTGAAGAAGATATACGTGGATCACCCGTTGCTGCAAATTATGATTACAACGATGACAACGATGCAGACTATGATGATTACGTTGATCAGGAAGAAAGTTTGTATTCTGAATACTCTCAAAGTCCTGATCACCAATATTCGTCATTTGTGGTTACCCGATCCCCTGAGTTTACAGAGAAAACAGACCAACTGACACCTGGTCTACAACAAAGGGAGAATCTCTTTCACTGTCAATGCACTATTTTTGATAAGCCATCTTATTTTATTATAGACAGTGGAAGTTGTGTTAATGTAGTCAGTCTTCATGTGATTCGCAGGATGAACATAACTGTCGAAGATCACCCGAAGCCATATCGACTTCAGTGGGTGAACAACAATGGCCTCGCAAGAATCACCAAGAGCGCCAAAATTCCGATTAAATCTGGCTCGTATGAAGACGAAATTCCTTGTGATGTCATGCCTATGAACACATGCCACATCCTGCTTGGACGTCCCTGGCTATTCGACAAGAACGCCATATACTACGGCAGGGATAATTTAATTTCGTTCAGGCATGACAGTATAAAGCATTTTCTCTTTTCTGTGTCTCCGATGACTGCAAAAGCAGATCACGACAACTTGTTACGGGATATTCAACAAGAAGAAGACGATCATAAGTCCCGTAGAGGAAAGGCTAAGAAAGAAGACAAGTCCAAAGGGAAAGCAGTCGAAGCTAGTTCGACCAGACACTGCTCAATGATTATTCCAGGATTTGTCCATAATTTATCGCATTTTGATTTCCCTATGCACGACTTTTCTAAATTATCTAATGGTACCATGTCTAATCTTTATACTCATTTTCCAGGTACCCACGGGGAACATCGAGGAAATTGTCTGAATCAATCAGGTACGTATGTTCCAATTATTCATGAGATTGATTCGACTGATAAAAGTTCTTTTTCTGCAGGAATCTGGGATCCGGAGCTAAATCCGAAGGCAATCCAAACTTTCCAATGGAAGCCGGGACTAAAGATTCCACACTTATTCTGAATAATAAATTTATTCTGAATAATCGTTTTGTTAAATTTTGCTAGTATTTCAATTCCTAGGAATAGCATTTAAAGTTTTCTTCTGATAGTTTCCGTTTGATGCAGGTCATCATTTTGGATCCAATCCCATCGATATTGACAGCACTCCCTTAACAGCTTTGGAGTCCAAAGCTTTTGAAGGGGGAGAGAATGACGTGGACGTCCAAACGTGACTACTAAATCATGAGGAGTACGCCCAACCAGATGGAGTTCATTGATTTAGTCAACAAATCAAGACGTCTATGGGAATGGAACGATGAACTGGAGCTGATTCCGATATCCCATATCCGATCTGAAGAAACTTTACTCATACAGCTCGAGCAAGCCGATGTCCGGGAGCCGGATCCATAAACCCGGAAGTTGGCCATCGCCGGAAAGTCGCCGGAAGATGACCGGAGAAGTCGTCAGAGCATCGGAGCATCACCGGAAGGTCAAATGGAGCTTGCCGGAAAGTTGGCCGGAAGTTGGCCGTCGCCGGAAAGTCGCCGGAAGATGAACGGAGAAGCCGCCGGAGCACCGAAGCATCGCCGGAAGGTCAAACGGAGCTCGCCGGAAAATTGACCGGAAGTTCGCCGGAGGTCGGCCGGAACCACCGCCGGTCGCCGGACAAATTTTGGTCAAAGTCGGAAGATGGTCGGATAATATTAGAAATTAATGTAATAGTATAAGACTTCAAATTTTGGGAGAAGGCTTTGTCCCTATGCTTTGTCCCTATGCCATGCTTGGAGACAAAGCCATGCTTGGAGACAAAACTACTTTGTCTCTATGCTTTGTCCCTATGCACTGCTTGGAGACAAAGCCATGCTTAGAGACAAAACTGCTTTGTCCCTATGCTTTGTCCCTATGCACTGCTTGGAGACAAAGCCATGCTTGGAGACAAAACTGCTCTGTCCCTATGCTCTGTCGCCATGCCATGCATAGGGACAAAGTCCTGTTTAGCGCCCAAGTCGCCCGTTTAGCGCCCAAGGCCTTATTTTCGTCCCTTTTTCATTTTTCTTCCTTTGTAAGTGTTCCTAGGGGCTTTGGCACTATATATATGCCTCCCCCATCATTTGTAAGACTCATCTTTTGTTGAATGAAGTAAGACTTAGCATTTTTGCAAGCAACTCCAAAAGATCACCATTTCCTCCACATGAACCACCGTTCATTTGGACAATCCTATTCAACTTGGTGTTGAAGCTTACCATGTTGAATTTTCACCAACACTTTGAACTTAATGAGGATGTGAGGACAAGACATAGGGGCTTGTTTGCCTTCCATTGTTGAATTCTTGGAGTTGGAAGCTTCACTATCTTTCTCTTCTTCACCTCCTTGCTTCTTCTTATTTTTCTTGTTTCAAGAATGTATCCTATGATCCTTGGCAAATAACCTACGAAATTTCATCTTTTTGGTCAATTGACCACCCAAAAACATCTTAGACTATTTACAGTCCAAGAAAAATTTCTAAGGATCCAAGATCCTTATCTCTCTCTTGCTTTCCTTATTTTTGCTATAATAAGAGTTAGATTTAACAACCCAGCTCTATGTTTTTCTTTCTATAAATTCGATTAGAAACCAATTAACTCACATTTAGAGCTTAGCTCTAAATGTGAGGATGTTGACTTTCAACTCGGATCCACTTATCAAAAAATTGTTAAAAATAGTTCCAACTCTTTTCTCTCCAGGGATCAATTCATTATAGATTCCCTGATGGGTCTTCCGAAGACAACTCCAGATCGTGCTTTCTTGGAAATTGAGAGGCTGAAAAAAGAGGCAGAGGAAAATAGGGTGGCCATAAGGAATGAGCATAACCTGCCTATGGACCACCAGATTGAATGGAGGTTCGAAATGAAGGACCATTGGTGGAATACGATTCCAGAGGAAGAAAGAAATGATAGAGCAACTGACGTGGAAGTCAAATCTAACCCGATCCATTTTTCTGAGCCGATAAAAAAGAGCAGTTTTGATTCGAGCAAAACAGAAGAAGCAGGCCGGAATCTGCGATACAAACGGCCTTGGCCCAATTGGCATGGGCCCTCCAATTTAATCTAAGAGGAGAAGGAGACAGAACAACCGTCACCGCCGCCGCCGGAGAGTCACCGGAGACTGATCGGAGAAGCCGCTGGGAGCATCACCGGAGACTGATCGGAGCTCACCGGAGTTTGACCGGAATCTGGCCGGAAAAGTCGTCGGCGCCGCCATCGACCACCAGTCGGAGAATGGTCACTAGTTGGAAGTGGCTAGATTGTTACCTTGTTTAATTTAGTTTATTTCAGCTTTCAACAAGGCATGTAATAATTTGAACAACTACTGTGGGCCCGCTCCAGACTTGTTGGATTTTCAGGACTCCTGTCGCCGAAACCACCTTTGTCGCGGAACCCACCTTTGTCGCGGATCCCACCTCTGTCGCGGAACCCACCTCTGTCGCGGAGTCATGCTTAGCGACACAGCCGCGCTTAGCGACACGGAATCCCCCGAAGGCCAGAAGACCCAGTCGCGGAGTCCCAGTCGCGATACCCCCTATCGCGACACGATCCTGTTCCGCGACACAATCTGCCCAGCATGCCATTTTTCATGTTTTCTAGGGTTTTTCATGTATTTTTCCCTTTTCCTATTTTACCCTTATGGAGTGTTAGGGTTTATTTTGCCTTAGGGTTTTGGCTACTATATATAGTGCCTCCCCTTCACTTTGTAAGGTGAACCTTTGATGAATTTATGAAATATTAAGCTTTAAGCTTTCTCTCTTGGTGTGATACCAAACTAGTTGTTGGAGTGATTCCACAACATCCTCTTGAGTGATTCTTGAGGGGGATATTTTGTGTGACTCAAAATATCCAAACCTGTGAGTAGAGTGATTCTTCTCACATGTTCTTGGTGTGAAGCCTTGGACAACAATCACCATTTGAAGATTGAAGCTATCTTCAAGTGTTCTTCCAAAATCTAGATTTGAGGACTTGGTGTGACTCCAAGTTTGCTTACCTTGGTTTTGGAGCAAGCTTCCTTATCTTTTATTTTCTTGTTTTAATCCCCATTTGACACCACGTGTCATTTGGCAACCCAAAATATCATTATATCTAAACGAAACCATGCCCATTTTTCTTCATCTTCCTTTTCTCTCACAAGTAATTGCATAACTTTGATCTTGGGTTTTGAGAGAGATTCGTGTCATTTTTGGTATCAGAGCTCAAGTTAGCGTTACTTGTTCATCCATCAAAACTTAAAAATCAAAAATCTCACCAAAAAAATAGTGGCTGCTTGCTGTTCCGAATTTCTGGAATTTTTCCGTTGGGATTTTGGACAATCTGATTGCATATTCTTGTTCATTGGACTGTTTACATAAAGATTGATATAAAGAACTCCTAATTTGGCCAAGAAATGAGCAAAATATGAAGATTTGAAGTTTCTTGGTGTTCTTGAGCCAAAAACCGAAAATTCTTCACTTTTTGCTTCCAAATCCGAAAATCTTGTGTTTCCAGCCGTCTAATCTTCCCAAAATCATAATATGGATGTTATATGCTTGTGTTTGAGTTTGTTGGATTAATCTTGCATAATCATTAAGCAATCCGTGAGTGATTTGGGGTAGAATATTATTAGGGTTTGTTCTTCATGTTCTTGAAGTTCTTCATATCTTCAAGTGATGCCATGGATCTCTTGGTTACTAACTTGCAAGAACAAAGGAAGTAAAATAAAGATAAAGATAGGGAAGCAAAACCGCAACAAGAATCGTCGGGGGAAGCAACCAAGGTGTTCAAAACCTTGACCTCATCCCAATCCTTCCACTCAAGCCTCGGTTTGATGATCAACAATGGTAACCTCAAGCCAAGTTGATGAATGTTTCCAAGCAAACATACAAAGAGTGTGTGAGAATGTGGGTAAACTCACAAATGATCTTTGAAGAGAGATAATTAATATTCATTCAAGCAAAGATGTCTTACAAGTGTTTGGGAGGTCATATATATAGACCTCATTACAAAAGGGTAATTCTGGAATAAGAAAATACATGAAAATGACTAAATTCGAATTGCCTAATTCTAATTAATTCGAATTGCATTGCATAATTCGAATTGCATAATTCGAATTGCATGGGAATTGCCTAGTTCGAATTAATTCGAATTGCATAATTCGAATTGCATGGGAATTGCCTAGTTCGAATTAATTCGAATTGCATAATTCGAATTGCATGGGAATTGCCTAGTTCGAATTAATTCGAATTGCATAATTCGAATTGCATGTCTTCCAAAATTATTCTAAGGCATGGTGGAGTTGCCTAGTTTGAATTGTCTAATTTGAATTAATTCAAATTGAATAATTCAAATTGCACAATTCGAATTGCATGTCCTCCAAAATTCTTCTAAGGCATGGTGGAGTTGCCTAGTTTGAATTGTCTAATTTGAATTAATTCAAATTGAATAATTCAAATTGCACAATTCGAATTGCATGTCCTCCATGCCTTAGCCAAATTTCACATGCTCTTATTTTTCTACGCTATTACAAAATATATTATCCGACCAATCTCCGACTTGTCCGAAAATTATCCGGCGACCGGTGGTGGCTCCGGCCGATCTCCGGCGAACTTCCGGTCAATTTTCCGGCGAGCTCCGTTTGACCTTCCGGCGATGCTCCGGTGCTCCGGTGGCTTCTCCGGTCGACTTCCGGTGACTCTCCGGCGATGGCCAACTTCCGGCCAACTTTTCGGCGAGCTCCGTTTGACTTTCCGGCGATGCTCCGACGGCTTCTCCGGTCATCTTCCGGTGACTCTCCGGCGACGGTGATGGCTTACTGCTTCAAAATTGGGGATTCCATGGTTGGAATCCCTCCGGTCTCATCGAGTTGGATCATGATCAATGCTTTCGGATTGTGGCCTTCTTCTCTATTGATTTCTTTTTGGAATTCCTCAGTCTTGAGAAGGCTTGCAATCCGGTCCATGAATTTCCTTGCCCGGGTCCTGGAGTGTGGTCCTGATGGGATACTTAATACTGTAGATTTGGCTCCCACGCCATCCCCTCCCCCTTGAGAAGGTTGAGCCATCAACCGAACAAGCTCTTCACCGTCTTCCTCGTAGAGGGCGAGATCTGCAACATTAAAAGTGGCATTAATTCCATACTCAGGAGGCAATTCTAACCTGTAGGCATTGTCATTGATCTTTTCCAGCACTCTGAATGGACCGTCTCCCCGCGGGGAAAGTTTATCACGCCGTTTCAATGGAAATCTCTCCTTGCGCATATGGAGCCAAACCCAATCCCCGGGCTTTAACAGCAACTTCTTTCGTCCTCTGTTGGCATATTTCGCATATGTCTCCGCGGCCTTCTTGAGGCTGTCTTGGACGTTCCGATGAAGTTCCTGTATCGCCCGAGCCCTGTCCCTGCCATTAACATTAAAATGCTCATTGCGGGGCAAGGGCAGCAAATCAACAGGGGTTAGTGGGTTGAAACCATAGACAGTTTCGAACGGTGACATGTTAGTGGCACTATGGACATGTCTATTGTATGCAAACTCGATGTAAGGCAGACACTCGTCCCAGCTCTTGTAGCTTGAAGCAAATAGCTGACAAACTTTGTGTCTCTGTCCGACACAATCGTCTTTGGGATCCCATGGAGACGCACCACTTCCTTGAAGAATAATTTGGCAATGTGGTGGGCGTCGTTGGTCTTCGTGCAAGGGATAAAATGAGCCATCTTGCTGAAGCGATCTTGGCGTGGTAGCCAGATCAACTGCAACTATGATACCGGATGGACCATGCTCCCGAACCAGAGCTAAAAGATTTACAGATAAAATTGCCAGTCTCCTCAGAACCGCAGAGTTCCAAGCCGACATCAACAGAGAAGAGGGAAGCAGTCCGGAAGCATTAATTCTGATCCAGCTTGAGGAAATTGGGGATCGCCCATACATGCCATGCATGGGCTCTCCAATTCTACACTGAAGAAGGAGGAGTACAGTCAACGCCGCCGCCGGAGAGCCACCGGAGAGCCGCCGGACGTCACCGGAGCTTGATCGGAGTTCGCCGGAAGTTGACCGGAACTTGGCCGGAGTTTGGTCGGCGCCGCCGCCGTCGCCGGCCGGAGACCAGTCAATGATCGGAAGTGTTGAACTGTTATTTTGTTTAATTCAGACTTATTCTAGTTTAAACAATGGCATGTAATAAATTAAACAACTACTGTGGGGTCCGCTCTAGACTTGTTGGATTTTTAGGGCTCCTGTCGCCAAACCACCTTTGTCGCGAAACCCTGCTCCGCGACAAAGACCCTGTTCCGCGACAAAGACCCTGTTCCGCGACAAGGACCCTGTTCCGCGACAAAGGCTGTTCCGCGACAAGGTTGTTCCGCGACAAAGTCTGTTCCGCGACAAAGGCTGTTCCGCGACAAAGGCTGTTCCGCGACAAGGTTGTTCCGCGACAAAGACTGTTCCGCGACAAAGGCTGTTCCGCGACACAGACCCAGTCGCGATGCCATGTTCCGCGACACAGACCCAGTCGCGATGCCTGTTCCGCGACACAGATCCTGTTCCGCGACAAAGTCTGTCCAGAATGCCATTTTTCATGCTTTCTAGGGTTTTTCATGTATTTTTCTTCCTATTTTGCCCTTGTAACTTGGAGGCCTATATATATGTCCTCCCAAACAATGTCTTTCATCTTTTGTTGAATTTAATATTGAGAACACTTCTCTTATTTGTTGCAAAAGATCACATTGTCTCAAACCAAGTTTGAACAATACCCCTTTGAGTGTTTATTGGGAAACCCTCACCATTTTGGAATTGAAGCATCCAAAAATGGTCACTAATCAAGGTTATTGGATGGTTAGCTTGAGTTGAGGACAAGGTCTTCATACCTTGTTTAGCTTCTCCTAACCCCCTTTAATTGTGATTGCTTCCATATCCCTTTTGTGTTCTTCCTTGTTCTTATTTTGCTTCCATTTTCCCCTATTGGCACCAAGTGTCAATAGGCAACATCACAAGCAATATTGTGTCCAACTACGGTCCGTTCGTGGCATTTTTAATTTGGTATCAGAGACAAAGTTGGTCCATATTGTGTTCTTCATCATTGAAAACCCATAAAAATTCAAAAACCACCAAAAATACCAAAAATACATCCACTGGTTACTGTTCACAGCTTTTCCGAATTTTTATGTTTGAAATTTTTGGAATCTAAGTTCATATTTGGATTCCTTGAATTGATTACATAGAGATTCATATAAAGTTTGAAAAATTTGGCCAAGGGAATCATTTTCTATGAATTTTTGAAGATCTTGGCCATATTTTCTCAAACACCTTGTTCTTCATCTTGTTCTTGCTTTGTTCATCACTCTTCACACACCACCACTCCCCATTTGGAACCACGTTCCATTTGGCAACCTCATATCATCCATTCCTAGGGGTTATAATGCCCAAATTTTTCCAAATCCCTCATATTCCATAAAAAATTCTTGAAAACCCTAAAAAGAAAGCTTGCTGTCCCATTTCTTAATTTTCTGGTTTTGGTTTGTTGGTTTTCTGAGAATTCTGAACCCATATTCTTGATCCTCATCTCAAGATCTTTCCATTGGTATATGATTCATCCAAATCCGAGTTCATATGCCCAAGTTATGCTCATTTGAAGATTCTTGATGTTCTTGGTGTTCTTCATCCAAAAATCCAAAAATATCATATGTTTTGCTTTTTGATTCTGTAATCTTGTGTTTATGAGCTTGTTTTCCTTCATATAATCATCAATGTATGGATATTGCATCATTCACCAAGCATTTTGAGCATTGAACACAAGTTTGGTTGAACAAGTGCCTAGTTTGCTCCCTATTTTCACAATCTGGAACATTTTGGTGTTTGTTCTCTTTGGGGAAGACGACCTGCTTTCATTCCAAGGGGTGGGTTTACATATTTTGGGTGTTAGGAATCCATAGGAAGTGGTTTCGAAGCGTTTGGAGTTCATTTGGTCGATCAAACAATGAAAACAAATATTCTGCCCAAGTGCATCCGCGAGAGCAGCAACTTTGGGAGTTCATAACTTCTTGAGTTCTTCGAGTTTCCGGATGAATCTTCAACCATGTTCAAGAATTTTGAGTGCTGAATCCATAGGATTTTGAATCACAAAATTTGGAGTTGTTTTGAGGTCGTTATCACCTTTTTGGCAAAAGGTGTCCTTTCCTGGCGACACCAAAAAGAATCCGCGAGTGTGGGCGCGTGAGTGTACAAAACCTGGTGTTTTTTGTTTGTATCTCTTCCCAATCCGTGCAAGATTGATATCCTTAAAACCCCACATTAATTGGAGACGATTTGCTGTCCCGAAAACAGCCAAAAGTGCATAACAGAAAACCTGGAACTGAAGTTCAAGCTGCCAACTTTTGAAAATCCTAGGGTTTTGACTTCCTTGAGTGTTTTGAGTGCAAAAGTGAGCCACAAACATACTTTAGGACATTGGGACTATATTTTTAGTGATACAATAAAGTGGATATCTGACTGGCACAATTGTTCCTCTGAACAAAGTTCACGAACATTGAGTTGAAGTTCCGCCTATTATAAAGGCATTGGAATTCCTCTCATAAATTGTGATACCTAGCCGAGAAGCCACTTGAGTATCGTGAATTTTTCCCGAGTGTTATTTTTCAAAGTGAGCTTACTTATATATTGTGTGGGACTGCTTGAGGACAACCAATTTCGAAGGATAGTGAACGTTGAGAGCAATTGCACTAATCGACTTGTGCTCAATTATCATTTGCATTGCATATCACATACATGTCATTGCTTCCTTGAATTGAGTCGAGCAATTACACACTGTCCGTGTATTGCGCGTCCCATAATTCCGTCCTCAACCTACTCATTCCATTTCCAAAATTCGTGGCCATTTCGGTTTGCATTCTCCGAATTGTGAATTAACCCCAATTTACCTCATTGGGTTGTGATCAAGAGTGAGAGTGATACACTGAGAGGCCCAGAAAAATATTTTCTTTCTAACCGCTTTATATCTATAATATTTCTTGTTTGATATAGTGCTATGGCAGGTGATTCTGAACCTACTGTACGAGAACTTATGGCCATTGTGGCCGAGAACAGTCGTTCAACAAGGGACATCACTGCCCAGGTGAAGGATTTGGCAGAGCAGATGAATGGACTAAGTGGATTAAGTGAGCAATTCTCTGAAGTCAGGCAGAGACTGGAGACGGTCGAAGGAGGATTAAGTGGGGAACTCGCTCGACACGCTGCAGCTGTTCGAGCCGAGACCTTGAGGGCTGTTGAAATAAGACTACAACAAGAGTATGACAAAGGAACACCCCAAGGGACTCCCCATATGACTCCAGAAGCTGTCCAAACTAGTCCACCAAGCGGACCCAGTGGTGTGGGAGCTAGTGGAAGTGGTGCTACAGGCATTAATCCAAGGGATATGGCGGAAGCAGAGAATGCTATGACCCATCGGCAACGGGTCGAATTCAACCCTCCACTGAATAGACAAATGGGACCACAGCAAATGGCCGTTGCACGCGAG
The DNA here is from genome assembly GCA_030278955.1 of Hygrophila difformis. NCBI lineage: Eukaryota > Viridiplantae > Streptophyta > Magnoliopsida > Lamiales > Acanthaceae > Hygrophila > Hygrophila difformis. The sequence continues at coordinate 37,525,581 of JAOANR010000006.1, read as the reverse complement.
CGTCAACAAATTTTGGAACAACAAGCCAACCGCGTGCCACCCGTTCCACGAAACCCGCGACACCCACAAGCACCACTCGCACAAAATTTGAATGATAATAATAATGTAATAAATAATGATGATTTTGGCGATGATGAATCTGATGATTTCAATGGTTTCCCTGTAGGACCAAGAATTGACAGACCCAATCCAAGGCACAATCAGAACAATCGGGATCGTGAGCAACATCAGGAAATGAAAGGAATCAAGTTCGAGATTCCCATATTCCGAGGCACCTCCGACCCAGACGAATACTTGGAATGGAAAGATCAAATGGAACTCATTTTTAACTGTCATGACTATCCGGAACTCAGAAAGGTCAATATGGCTGTTTGTGCGTTTAAGGACTATGCGTTGATTTGTGGCAGAGAACGCTTCGCGAGATTCGAGGAGGACATCAACCTGTCCGTACATGGGAACATCTGACATGGATGTCACGACACATGGCATCATGATTCCCTATTTCCCGGAAGGGCCGGTTTCAAAGGCACGAATAAAGAAGTTTATTATTTCTGTCTCTTTATTTTTATTTCAGGAAGCAGATAAACTGGAGCCGAAGAAGGAGCCCAAATTGAAGCTGCTGATGCAGGCAGAAGAATACCGGAAAGGCCCGGGTCTCATTAATTTGGGACCCACCTTTTCCCACTGAATCCGGAAGAAAGGAGACCTCCAGATGCACAAACAGATCAAAACAAGCATAAGGAGGTCAACGGAGGGCCCCACAGCCGCCGCCGCCGTTGCCGCCGTCATCATCGGAGGTTCGCCGGAGCTCCGGTGAAGTCGCCGGAAGTTGGCCGGAACTTCGCCGGAAAAGTCGCCGGCACCGGTCAACGACCGGTCAACGTCGGAACAGTGTCGCCGGACTCGGTGGGCCCCAGTCGGATGAAAGTTGGAGGATTTCTTCATCTGTCGCGGAACATGCTCCTTTGTCGCGGAGCTACATTTGTCGCGGAGTTACCACTTTGTCGCGGAACCCCCTTCCGCGACAAAGCCCCCTTCCGCGACAAAGCCCTTCCGCGACAAGGCCCCCTTCCGCGACCAAGCCCCCTTCCGCGACAAAGCTCCTTCCGCGACAAAACCCCCTTCCGCGACAAGTCCCTTCCGCGACACAGTCCAGCATCGCGACCAAGTATGCCTAGCGCCACAAGGAGAAGGCTCGAGCCAGAAGAACCCCTGTCGCGGTGCCTTGCTTCGTGACACGGCCCTCTTAGCGACACAGCTTTTCCAGTTTACTATTTCCTTGTATCCAGTTTGTTGAAAACATTGCTAGGGTTGTTTAATCTAGTTTTATGGGCTTCCTCTATATATATGAGGTCCCCAAGCTTTTGTATTCACTTTGATATTTTTGAACAACTCATTTCATTGAATCAAAGTCACTTTTCTCTCTTGAGAGCCAACACTTGGTTCTCAACACTTTGTGAGTAAACCCTAGGTTCACCCACACCATTGAAGATTGGAATTTGCTTCAATGGCCTTATTGGAAGATGCACTCATGAAATCCATTTGTCTTGGGTAAATCTCACTTCCCTTGGATTTACTTAGTCCCCTTCTTCCAAAAATTCCCCTATCCTTTTATTTTTCTTTATTTTGTGTTCTTGTTCATCTCCTTCATCCAAGGACCAACTTAGCAAGCAAACCGATCCATGGCATCAATTTATTTTGGTATCAGAGCCATTGTTTGCTAGTTGGTAGGATTCACTTCACACACCACCACTCCCCATTTGGAACCACCGTTCCATTTGGCAATCCAAAATCATCCATTTTCTAGGGGTTATAATGCCCAAATTTTTCCAAAACCCTCAAATTCCACCAAAAACTCTTGAAAACCCTAAAAAGAAGCATTCTGTCCACTTTTTCGAATTTCTGGTTTTGACTCCTTGAGATTTTGCCAAATCTGAATCCATATCCTTCATCCTCATCTCAAGAGCTTTCCATTGGCATAAGATTCATCCAAATCCGAGTTCGTATGCCAAAGTTATGTTCATTTGAAGATTCATGAGTGTTCTTCATGTTCTTCATCCAAAATCCAAAAATATCATATGTTTTGCTTTTTGATCCTTTGATTTTGTGTTTGTATGCTTGTTTTCATGTGTTTGAACATCAATGTATGGATATTGCATTATTCCCAAAGCATTTTGAGCATTGAACACAAGTTTGGTTGAACAAGTGCCTAGTTTGCTCTCCATTTTCACAATCTGAACTTTTGGTGTTTGTTCCAAGTTGGGGTGAGCGATCTGCTATAATTCCAAGGGTCTGGTTTACACATTTTGGGTGTTAGAAATCGATTGGAAGTGGTTTCAAGGCGTTTGGAGCTCATTTGGTCGATCAAATCACAAAAACAAAAAAACTGCCACTGTGAGTCCGAATCTGCAGCAAACTTTGAATGTTCATAACTTCTTGAGTTCTATGAGTTTCTTGATGAATCTTCAACCATCTTCAAGAAAATTGAGTGCTGAATCCATAGCAATTTGAATCAAGTGTTTTGGACAAGTATTGACAAAGTTATGACCACTTTTGTACCAATTGCCCAAAAGCTGGCGGCACCATTAAACCCGGGCGCGTGAGGGCGCGTAAGTGAAGTAATAGTACCACTTTTGCATTATTTTGCCCCCTAACTCACCCTTAGTCGCTATCATATTGATCCCCTTTGTCCTTGGTACCGCTGGGAGGGATAAAAACCACCAAATTCACATAGTGCCAAATCTGCCAGCCTCCAAATCAATTGGGATTGAGTGTTTTGATTATTGGGAAATATTTCCAAGTCTTTTGAGTGCAAAAGTGAGCCACCAACATATATTTGGGATATTGGGCACATATATTTTTAGTAATACAATAAAGTGGATATCTGACTGGCACAATTGTTCCTCTGAACATAGTTCACGAACACCGAGTTGAAGTTCCGCCTATTATAAAGGCATTGGAATTCCTCTCATGAGTTGTGATACCTAGCCGAGAAGCCACTTGAGTATTACGACTTTTTCCCGAGTGTTATTTTTCTGTGAGCCTACTCATATATTTGGGATCAATCAAGGACATAACCAATTTGGAAGGATTGTGAACGTTGATAGCAATAGCACTAATCATCAACTTGTGCTCAATTATCATTTGCATTGCATATCACATACATATCATAGCGTCCTTTGATTGAGTCGAGCACTTCATACTGCTTCGTGATTTGCGCGTCACAATTATTTCTCTTCTTTGCATCTAATTGGGTCATTGAGCAGGTGAATTTCGACAGTGGTGTCTGGGCCAAGGGATTGAAATCGAGAGGAATATCTGCGAGTTCACTCTACAGATTTCTGTTTATTTTTCTGACCTTCTTATATCTATAAAATAATTTTATCTGTGAGATGGCAGGACGCACTGAACCAACGATGTCTGATCTGATGGAAATGATGCGATCTCTGCATGAGACCAGTGCCAAGAAGACCGACATCGACACGCTTACTCAGTCTTTAAATATTAATTCTTCTAATATTGAAACTGTCAATAAGCGTGTTGAAGAAGTCAATACTCGTGTTGATGAAATTGTTCATGATATTGCAGGTCGGGTACGATTCCAAAGTGAAGCAATTGAGAGGTTAGTCATGAACCGAGTCGAACGGAGATTGGAGGAAGCTTTCTTCCCTACTCCGTCACCACAGAACACGACACCTCAAAATGCTCCGTCTCAGAGTACCACACCCCAGAATAACCCATCCACAATACCGGCAGTAGCGTCTACGCTCCCGAGAACTCTACAAGAAGGAACTAGCGGAGTCTCCCGGGGCGATATGACAACTGCAGAGGAAGCCTTAGCCGAACAAGAACTGCAGTTTGGGGAATTTAACCGGAGTTTAGGGCCGCGATCCAGTGAACGACACCGTTTGCACCCACCATTGCAGGCCAATCCCACGATGCGACCTGAGACTCCTGTAACCGATCATTTAGCTATGCCTCCACCACCACCTGTCGGAGCACCTGTGCCGCCAAATGCGCCACCAGCAAGACACCGTTTGAACTTCGATCCAGCTGCTGAGAGAACCACGAATGGATGACAGTCTGAAAAGCATTAAGTTCACCATACCTGCGTTCAAGGGGACGAGTGATCCTAATGAATTTCTCGATTGGAAACATTCGATGGAGATGATCTATAATTGCCATAACTACTCAGACTTCAAGAAGGTCCAGTTGGCCGTGACCGAATTCAAAGATTATGCACAGCTTTGGTGGAAGAAATACTGTTCTGATCTCCATACCGCGGGAAGAGCTCAAATAGCAGATTGGGAGCATTTATTGGATATCATGGAACATCGTTTTGTACCACATACCTATAAGCCAGATATGTAATTAAAATTAGTGGGTCTCCAACAAGGAAACAAAACTGTAGAAGAGTACTATCGTGAGATGGAAATGCTCATGATGAGGGCTCAAGTGAATGAGGAACCCCAAATCACTCTAGCCAGATTTGCCAAGTACCTGAGACCCGAAATCCATGAAGAAATGGAGATGAGGGGATACATCAACATCACCGATCTGGTTAGGAAAGCTGCTAGGTATGAGGCGCAACTGAAGAGGAAATCCCATCGCACCACTCCTGCCGGGCACTACAATTACAATCCCAACAAACCTTGGTTGATCCGACCACCGCCCAATTATCGACAGCCCCAGCAGCAGCCGCAACAGCAACAGGGTCGGGATCGACAGCGAGGAATTGATTTGGGACAAGCTTTCAAGGCCTACAATCAGGAGGAAAGAAACAAAGGTCCCGCTCCAGTTCAGGGAAGAGAGCAAAGGCCACCCGCCAGAGATGCACGAGACATTATTTGTTTCAAGTGCGGTAAAAAGGGTCATTATGCGACGACATGCAATAATCTGCCAAAGAGAGTGGCAGTACTCAATACTGGAGAGGATCAGAGACCAGTGGTTGAGATTGAACCGGGTGTATTCAGGATCTATGACTCCGAAGATGAGCATGAATTTGAAGATCCTGAACTACAAGAGTACCATCAAGAAGAACCGGTCAATCCTGAAGTCGCACCTGAGGATGAGGAAGACGTGAATCTTTTAGTTGCTATGAGAGCATTAAATGCCGACAGAGGAACTGAAACCGCAGACAACGAACAAAGGGAGAATCTCTTTCATGGTCGTTGTACTATTTTAGGCAATCATGCTACTTTAATTGTTGATAACGGCAGTTGCACTAATGTTGTCAGTTTGTACGCTGCTCGCAGGTTACAACTGCCCGTTGAAGAACATCCCAAGCCATATCTCCTCCATTGGATGAACAACAGTGGAAAGACCAAGGTCACCCAACAGGCGTGGGTTCCCATCACCAAAGGAACTTACTCTGAGAAGGTGTTATGCGACATCGTCCCGATGAACGCATGCCACGTCTTGTTAGGCCGGCCGTGGTTATTCGACAAGGATGCCACTTATAGGGGCAAATCCAATGTTTTGTACTTTAAGCATGGACAAAAGGACTATTTGTTTAAGCCTCTGCCTGTAAAACTTGTAAGATTAGATCAGGAGAAGCTTAGGGCAAACATGGCAAAAGCGGAAGAGCTTGCCAAATCCCTTGCCAAAGGCAAGGCCAAGGTGGGCCAGACCTCCGCAGAGGCAAGTAATGAAAGTCAGTGTCTGATACTGACCAAAACAGAATTCAAGCAAGCAGCGCTAGAACCTGGCTTTGCAGGTCACTGTTTTCTTGCTTTAATTAAGCCCGATGAATCTGCTAGTAGAACTGTCAATATTGCACCTGAATTGTCTGAAAATTTTGCTAGGATGCTTGAACGCAACAAGGATGTATTTCCTGAAGAGGTGCCAGCCGGACTGCCACCACTTCGAGGCGTGGAGCACAGAATCGACTTCATGCCCGGAGCCTCTATTCCTAACCGACCCGCCTACCGGATGAATCCTAAGGAAACGAAGGAAATTCAACGACAGGTTCAAGGACTGCTTGAGAAGGGCTGGGTTCGGGAAAGTTTATCACCGTGTGCCGTTCCAGTGCTATTAGTGCCAAAGAAGAATGGAGAATGGCGGATGTGCGTTGATTGTAGGGCTGTCAATGCCATCACTGTCAAGTACTGTCATCCTATTCCACGGTTGGACGACATGCTCGACGAGCTTGGTGGTGCAAGCTTATTTTCCAAGATCGATCTTAAGAGTGGATACCATCAGATCCGGATGCAACCCGGAGACGAGTGGAAAACTGCCTTCAAGACAAAATTCGGCCTTTACGAGTGGCTCTGATGCCATTCGGCCTCACTAACGCACCTTCCACGTTTATGTGTTTGATGAACGAAACATTACGACAATTCATTGGCAAATTTGTTGTAGTATATTTTGATGATATCCTTGTTTATAGTTGCACTGAAACTGATCACATTGCTCATGTTCAACAGGTTCTGAACAAATTGCGAGAAGTGCGACTGTATGCCAATTTCGAGAAATGCACCTTCTGTGTTCCAGAGGTGACGTTCCTTGGATTTGTGGTAGGCAAGGATGGGCTTAAGGTTGATGAATCAAAGATCAGGGCAATTTCCGAATGGAAGCCGCCGACCAATGTGCACGAAGTCAGAAGTTTTCTAGGTCTAAGCGGATTCTTTCGGAGATTCGTCCCCCAATTCAGTGTGATTGCCGCCCCAATCACTTCATTGCTTAGAAAGGAAAATCCGTTCAAGTGGGGGCCGGCACAACAGAAGGCCTTTGATGAACTTAAGGACAAGCTGACCCATGCACCTGTGCTAGGACTGCCGAACTTCGAGTTGCCATTCGAAGTACAAAGCGATGCATCAGGGACCGGAATGGGAGCCGTGTTACTTCAAGAAGGACGACCGATAGCATATTACAGCGAAAAGTTCAGTGGAGCTCAACTGAATTACTCCACTTATGACAAGGAATTGTATGCTATCGTGCAAGCCTTAAGGACATGGCAGCACTATCTCCGAGGTCGAGAGTTCATCATTCATACTGATCACGAGACACTCAAGCATATCAAGGTTCAAGGTCAACTGAGCAAGAGGCATGCCCGATGGAGCACCTTTATCGAGACCTTCCCGTACGTGATCAAGTATAAGAAAGGCAAGGAAAATGTGGTTGCAGATGCGCTGTCCCGAAGACTAGCGTTGGCATCATTTGCAACAATTAAGCTATTTGGATTTGAGCAAGTCAAGACTCAGTATGCCACTGATGAAGACTTCAAGGAAATTTTCAAGCTGACAGAACAGAAGGGGTACAAGGAGTACTGCCGCCTACATGGATTTCTCTATTACGGTAATAGGCTATGCATTCCAAGAGGATCCATTAGGGAGTTGCTAATTCAGGAAGCTCACGGGGGAGACCTCATGGGACACTTTGGAAAGCATGCAACTATGGGTGTACTTTCAGAAAGATTCTACTGGCCAGGAATGCAGAAACAGGTTTCTGACTACATTGCCAAGTGTCTGGTCTGTCTGAAGGCCAAATCAACTGTAAAGCCTCATGGTTTGTACCAAGCGTTGCCTGTGCCCCAAGGACCCTGGCTGGACATCTCGATGGACTTTGTACTTGGACTACCACGGACCGCTAGAGCTAAAGATTCCATCTTTGTGGTAGTAGACCGATTCTCGAAGATGGCACATTTTATTCCATGTGCAAAGACCAATGATGCTCGACACATAGCCAAGCTGTTCTTCAGAGAGGTGGTACGTCTTCATGGAGTACCTAAGACAATCGTATCTGATCGAGATACAAAGTTCATGAGTTATTTCTGGAAAGGATTTTGGAGAGAGATGGGCACACAACTACTGTTCTCAACATCTTACCATCCTCAGACTGATGGTCAAACGGAGGCAATCAACAGAGTACTGGGTAATCTGCTCAGAATTATCACATCCTCCAATTCAAAAAGCTGGGACGAATGTCTGCCACACATAGAGTTTGCATATAACAGACACGTCCATAGTGCCACCCATGTATCTCCATTTGAAGTTGTGTATGGTTTTAACCCGCTAACCCCAGTCGATCTCCTGCCACTACCTTGTAGTGAGCATCTTAACTTTAATGGCAGGGACAGGGCAACAGCGATCAAGAACCTACACAAGGACGTGCGCGAAAGTCTGGCGAAAGCTGCTGAGAGCTATGCCAAATATGCCAATCGAGGCCGGAAGAAGCTGATCCTCAAACCAGGAGACTGGGTTTGGATTCATCTCCGAAAGGAGAGGTTTCCAGCTCAACGACATGGAAAACTCGCTCCCCGCGGAGATGGACCATTCAAAGTGCTAGAAAAGATCAACGAAAATGCTTACAGGATTGAACTGCCTTCTCATTACAATGTTCATCCTACATTCAATGTTGCAGATCTTTCACTCTACGAGCGGGATGAGGAGTTTGAAGCTGATCGGTTGATGGATCAACCTCCCCAAGGGGGTGGGGATGACATGGATGTCATGACACATGGCATCATGATTCCCTATTTCCCGGAAGGGCCGGTTTCAAAGGCACGAATAAAGAAGTTTATTAATTCTGTCTCTTTATTTTTATTTCAGGAAGCAGATAAACTGGAGCCGAAGAAGGAGCCCAAATTGAAGCTGCTGATGCAGGCAGAAGAATACCGGAAAGGCCCGGGTCTCATTAATTTGGGACCCACCTTTTCCCACTGAATCCGGAAGAAAGGAGACCTCCAGATGCACAAACAGATCAAAACAAGCATAAGGAGGTCAACGGAGGGCCCCACAGCCGCCGCCGCCGTTGCCGCCGTCATCATCGGAGGTTCGCCGGAGCTCCGGTGAAGTCGCCGGAAGTTGGCCGGAACTTCGCCGGAAAAGTCGCCGGCACCGGTCAACGACCGGTCAACGTCGGAACAGTGTCGCCGGACTCGGTGGGCCCCAGTCGGATGAAAGTTGGAGGATTTCTTCATCTGTCGCGGAACATGCTCCTTTGTCGCGGAGCTACATTTGTCGCGGAGTTACCACTTTGTCGCGGAACCCCCTTCCGCGACAAAGCCCCCTTCCGCGACAAAGCCCTTCCGCGACAAGGCCCCCTTCCGCGACCAAGCCCCCTTCCGCGACAAAGCTCCTTCCGCGACAAAACCCCCTTCCGCGACAAGTCCCTTCCGCGACACAGTCCAGCATCGCGACCAAGTATGCCTAGCGCCACAAGGAGAAGGCTCGAGCCAGAAGAACCCCTGTCGCGGTGCCTTGCTTCGCGACACGGCCCTCTTAGCGACACAGCTTTTCCAGTTTACTATTTCCTTGTATCCAGTTTGTTGAAAACATTGCTAGGGTTGTTTAATCTAGTTTTATGGGCTTCCTCTATATATATGAGGTCCCCAAGCTTTTTTATTCACTTTGATATTTTTGAACAACTCATTTCATTGAATGAAAGTCACTTTTCTCTCTTGAGAGCCAACACTTGGTTCTCAACACTTTGTGAGTAAACCCTAGGTTCACCCACACCATTGAAGATTGGAATTTGCTTCAATGGCCTTATTGGAAGATGCACTCATGAAATCCATTTGTCTTGGGTAAATCTCACTTCCCTTGGATTTACTTAGTCCCCTTCTTCCAAAAATTCCCCTATCCTTTTATTTTTCTTTATTTTGTGTTCTTGTTCATCTCCTTCATCCAAGGACCAACTTAGCAAGCAAACCGATCCATGGCAACATCTCACCGGGTTGATGCACCACCGATTCGTGCCATCTCATTACCGCATGGATACTTATGAGAAACTTTCCTTCTTAAGCCAAAGTTCCAAAACTGTACCTGAGTACTATCAAGAAATGGAAGTTTTGATGATGAAAGCCGGGTGCATAGAGGACGAGGAGCTGACCATAACCAGATTCCTTCGAGGTTTAAGAGCGGAAATCAGGAAAGAGGCCAAATTGCGACCGTATAACACATTGGAAGAATTGGTAGAACTTGCTGCCCAACTTGAAAAGCAATTCAAAGAATCCGGACCACGAGTTCAGTTCAGATCAACTGCCGGAGCTACTTCTAGCTCTCAGAAGCAGTGGAACAAACCGTGGGCTCCAAAAGAAGACAAGCCACGAACCAAAGGTTTTGAAATGGCCAAGGACTTCAAGGTCTACCGACAAGAAGCCCCGAAGCCTGCAACCATCGAAAGGCCTAGGTTCGAAAAGGACAAACAGCGGGAAGTGACTTGTTACAAGTGTGGTCGCAAGGGACACATCTCCCCTAATTGCACCTATGTCAAAAGGGCTGCAGTTATGGAAGATGGAGCTATAAGGCTTTTGTCTTCTGACGATGAAGAGGAACCAGCCAGAGGGGATCACGATGAACCGAACAATGATGATGATGATGAGTTCTATGGAGAACAGGAGGAGACAATTGAGGAGGACCATGTACTGACCAACTTAGTGGCCATGCGGTCCCTTAGTGCAGAAAAAGCCGAAGGAACTCCTAGCTCCACTGAACAAAGGGAGAATTTATTTTATTGTCATTGTGATCTTAAGGGAAGTGTAGCTTCAATCATTGTTGACAATGGGAGTTGTACTAACGCTGTGAGTGACTATGTCGTTCGCAGGTTAAATCTCCTGACTGAAGCACACCCCAGTCCCTATCTCTTGCATTGGATGAACGACAACAGTGATTTAAAGGTCAACCGAAGAGCCAAGATTCCAATCAAGATTGGTTCCTATGCTGAAGACGTCGTCTGTGACGTAATACCAATGACTGCGTGTCATATTCTTCTTGGCCGCCCATGGCTGTTCGATCGAGATGTTAACTACAAGGGGCGTGCCAACACTATATCTTTTATTTTTGAGGGTAGGAAAATAAACATCAAGCCATTGTCTGTAAAATTGTTGAGAGCTGATCAAGAGGCCTTGCGAGCCAACATGAGAAAGGAAAAGGAGGAAAGGAAGGGTAAAGCCAAGGCAGTCTGTATTCAAGAACCGTTTGCGAATCCCTGTCTTCTGATGACAAGGACTGATTTCGATCAGACTCTCTACGAGCCTAACTCGAAAGGTTACTGTTTCCTTACCTTTTCTAAACCCATTGACAGTTCTTACAGAACATGCACTGCTGCACCTAATATTCCTGCTGAATTTTCCAGGATGTTAGAGAAAAATGCTGATGTTTTTCCGGAAGAAGTTCCATCAGGTCTACCGCCTCTGCGAGGAATCGAGCATCGAATTGACTTCGTGCCGGGAGCTTCCATTCCGAACAGGCCTGCCTATCGGATGACACCGGAAGAGACAAAAGAAGTACAACGACAAGTGCAAGAATTGATGAACAAGGGTTGGGTGCGTGAGAGCCTCTCACCTTGTGCCGTACCTGTTCTCTTGGTACCCAAGAAGGATGGAACCTGGCGCATGTGTGTAGATTGCAGAGCCGTGAATGCCATTACTATCAAGTACCGGCACCCAATACCGCGTCTCGATGACATGCTTGATGAGCTGGGCCATGCCAGCATTTTCTCCAAAATAGACTTGCGAAGTGGATATCATCAGATCCGGATGCAACCGGGAGATGAGTGGAAGACCGCGTTTAAGACCAAATTTGGACTCTATGAATGGCTTGTCATGCCATTTGGACTGACAAACGCTCCTTCCACCTTCATGCTCCTTATGAATGAGACCCTTCGCCCCTATATAAATAAATTTGTAGTTGTTTATTTTGATGATATTTTAGTTTACAGTTCTACTACTGCTGATCATATCAACCATGTCCAACAGGTACTGAATACTCTACGAGATGCACAGTTGTATGCCAACATGGAGAAATGCACGTTCTATGCAGCTGAGCTATCTTTTTTGGGCTATATTGTTGGAGATGGCGGATTGAAAGTTGATGAGAGTAAGATCAAGGCAATCTCAGACTGGAAACCGCCTACCACTGTTCATGAAGTTAGGCAATTCTTAGGCCTATGCGGTTTCTTTCGGAGGTTTGTCCCTGGATTCAGTTTGATAGCGGCACCCCTCACATCACTGCTTAAAAAGGGATTGATTTTCAAGTGGGGGCTGCCGGAGCAGAAAAGTTTTGATCTACTGAAAGAGAAGTTGACCCAAGCCCCAGTCTTGGCCCTACCGAACTTTGAAAAGCCATTCGAGATCGAATGTGATGCATCGGGCACAGGCATGGGTGCAGTTTTGCTTCAAGATGGAAAACCCGTGGCATACCACAGTGAGAAGTTCTCCGGAGCAGTTCTGAACTATTCAACCTATGACAAGGAGCTCTACGCTGTGGTCAGGACTTTGAAAACGTGGCAGCACTACTTAAGGGGTCGCGAATTCATCATTCATACGGATCACGAGACCCTTAAGCACATAGGACGCAAGGGCAATTGGAAAACGGCATGCCCGATGGAGCGGATTCATAGAGACCTTCCCTTATGTACTGAAATACAAAAAGGGAAAGGAGAATGTTGTAGCGGATGCCCTCTCCCGAAGACACACCCTAGCAGCCTATGCCACGACTCATCTGATTGGGTTTGAACATGTGAAGGATCATTATGCCACTGATCCGGACTTTCAAGAAGCTTGGTCGGCAACCGAAGCACACGGTTTTAAAGAATTTTCGAGGCTTGAAGGATTCCTGTATTATGAAAACCGACTGTGCATCCCACGAGGATCAATTAGAGAGCTGCTCATTCGAGAGGTACACAGTGGCGACCTCATGGGACATTTCGGCAGAACCGCCTAGCATGGTAGCCAAAGCCATGATCCAAATACCCGAAGGCCCATGTTCGAGGCAAAGAGCTAAGAAGTTTACGGAGTATGTAGCGGGACTGCTAAGGACGCATGCGGAAGAATGGGAGCTGACCAAGCCAACCTTCGGAGGAAGAACAATGATCACATGGAAGCTGCCGGAGGAAGAAGGCTATGCAGAAAGAGACTTAGCAGATTTCTGAGGAGTTCCGCTCGCTGCACGCGATGTCTTTTCCACCGCACGCCATGTTTCTTCACATCGCGTGGGAACATCGCGAGGGAACATTGTGTTTGAATACTTGGCAGAATTTTGAAGAACAGGTGACGCGATTCTCGCGACATCCGCACGCGACGTTCAATAAGTTTTCCAGAAGAACATCGCGAGCATTCTGAAGCAAGTCTACGATTTCTGCACACTGTCATTTTCACGCGCGCGACAGCTTTTCCAAGATGAAGCGAGCTGCGTAAATCTGTCCATGCATGCAGAATCATATCTTGCTTCCATATCTTTTGTTATTTTATTTTATTCATTGTTTAGAATAGATTCAGTATATCTAGTTAGTTTCCTTATTTGAGGAATTAGTTTCCTTATTTTGTGGGATTTATTCCCATAGCTGTTAGGTTTACTTGGGGCCTATATATAGGTCCTCAATTACTATTGTAAACACTTTTGATTAATTTGATGAATACAATTCTCTTTTTCAAAAGTCGATTATCCGAGTGCTCTTAAACTTTGTGTGTTTCAATTGGCAAACTCACCTTGCAATCTTCGAAACTGGATTGCTCGACTTCATCCAAGGAGGATCATTGGAAGAGGAGGTGCGCTTATTCCCTCGAGGATTAACTCCATCTCAATTCTCTTGATCAAATTGGTAGGTTTCGTCTACCTTTCTATTTCGTTTTTCCGCGTTTCGTCAAAGTCCTATTGTGTCTGGAATCCGATCCATGGCAGTATTATAAATTTGGTATCAGAGCCAGGTTCTAGTTCAATAGGTGTTTTTCAATTCCTATAAATCAAAATTCCAAAAATTTCTTCGTGTTCTTAAGTTCTTATTCACGCCAGAATTTTGTTTCAATTTTTTGGAATTGTTTCGTTCATTGTTTGTCCAATCTGATTTGATATTTGGAATCCTCGTGCCGGATACATAAATCTGCATATAAAGATCTTCCAAATCGGATAAGATTTGAGAAAGATATGCTTATTTGAAGATTCTGTGCATATCTTTGAATATACATACGAAATTTAAAGGATCCGTCTCTTTGATCCTTGTGCCAGCTTGTTTTGAGCGTGTTTTCGTTTATTTGGCCTCTGTGATTGAAAATCTTATGCTTGTGATTGATTGTTCACTGTTTTAGTCGGATTTATTGCTTGAAATTGTCTCAAGAACGTACTGAGTGTTCTTGGTGTTCTTGGTATATTCATCCAAGTTCATCAAATCGTGTTGAATGTTCTTGAGAGATTGTATTTGATCTTTGGGGGCTGATTACTGAGGGTGTTATTGGGAAATCAGAATATAAAAGTTTGTTACTGTGGGGACCAGTTTGTTACGGGATTTAGAGTTTGTTACAAGGGATTAAGTGTTTGTTATGGGTTTGTTACTGTGGGGACCAAATTGATACAGCTCATCATAATTGTTGAATTCTTTATTTTCCTCACGTCTCGCACTATCAATCTTATTCCAAATCTTGTTCCACAAAGCGTGCGTGCATTGAAGAAAGATCTGAAACTCATCAAGTGTTCAGAAAACAAAGCGTGTTCAGCTTAGTTCAAAAAAAAAAAAAAAAAAAACGAAAGAAAAGATCAAGTGGATACATACAGCTAGCATTCGCCCTATCAAAGGTGATACATAGCTGTTGAAAGCCACAAGACAAAAAAAAAAAAAGAAAAGAAAAAGAACAAGCTGATCGTGCTTCAATATTTTCATATCATCTACTTTCTACATCTTTGGGGGATTGGGAGTCGAGTGTTGGTGAGTCACTTCTCATATTTCAGTGGGTTCAGTCTATATTGTGAGGAGACAATTGATTGCAATTATTTGACTAACGCATTGAACTTGACATTACTTGCACTGATTTATCACACTCTGCTGTTGTTGCGGTTCTTGATTGAGTCGAACAGTACAACTTGATTCTTGTACTGTGCGTACATTACTTCAAAGCGCAATCCTCAGAATTTGATCCAAGTTGGGTGACCAAAGCAAGAGAGTTCTGAAGAAGAATTGGTGACAAACCAATTGAAGACTACACTGTGTGACATTGTGAGATCACCCCAAATTCTTCAATTCTTTTACTGATCTTTTATACATATACTCTTTAGTGTTGTTATGGCAGGTGATACCCCATTAACTATGGAATCACTTCAAGCGGTACTTGCTCAACAAAGCCGTGAGCTATGTTCAAAAATGGACAGAATGGAACATGGCATTAATGAGCAGCTCAATGACATAACTGAAAAGTTTGATGCCAAGCTAGCTGAACAACAAAGCATTATCCGAGATGACTTACTCAAAGTCATTGATAGAAAATTTAATTCTTTGAATAGAGATGCTACTGATCCATCTTATATTGCAGGCTCGTCTGACAGAGGGAAAGAACAGGTGTCTGGAGTTGGAAACTTTGACAGGAGATATGGACCACCTCGCGCTAACATCAGACCCCCTCAAATCACGACTGAAGAGAGGAGAGAGCCAAGATTGAGACCTCAAAGGGATGTTCCAATCAGACAGCAAGAGGAATTTCAAACCATCTCCGATGAAGATGACGACCGAGAAGATGATTGGGAGCGAATTTCTGTACATCAAGGCAACCAAAGAAACCAGCAGGGAAGGAACCAACCTCGCAGATTTAATCAAAGGGTTGCGGTTCCAGAAGAAGACACTGATGATAGTCTTAAGGCTATCAAATTCACCATCCCAACCTTCAGGGGGACCACTGATCCTAATGAATTCATTGAATGGCATGATCAAATGGAATTAATTTTTAATGTCCATAGATATTCTGAGAGAAAGAAATTGCAATTAGCTGTCATTGAATTTAGGGATTATGCTTTAAGTTGGTGGAAAAAGTTATGCTATGATAATGATAGGTTGCAATATGAACAGATCCATACTTGGACTGGATTAGTGGAAGCTATGCGACATAGATTTGTACCTCCAAAATACAAGCAAGAATTATTCATTAAGCTTTCTTTTCTTACGCAAGGTACTAAAACTGTGGAAGAATACTACCATGAGCTAGAAAGACTGCTGATGAGATGTGGGATTGTTGAAGATGAGGATATTACCTTGAGCAGATTTGCAGGAGGATTAAGGAAGGAAATATTCAAAGAAGCAGACCTTCGAGGATTTGATTCTCTTGCAGAGCTGTATGACAAAGCATTGAAGATAGAAAGGCAACGAAAGGAGGCAAGGACTTATCCTGTGAGATCCACTGTTGCTGGCAACAATTCAAAACCATGGTTGGTGAAGACACAATCACAGCAATGGAATGATAAGAAGGAACCGGCCAAACCTCAGCCTACAAATCAGAACAACAAACCTCGCACCTTTGAAATTGGTAAGAATTTCCAAGAATTCAGAAAGGATGACAGGCCAAAGGGGCAAGAGGTTGACAGGAATAGGGGAGGCCGAGACAAGAGACGTTGTGTGCTGGAAATGCCAACGACGTGGTCACTATGCGAATGAATGCACCAATGTGAGGAAGGTGGCACTATTGGATACTGGAGAAGAAAGATTGGTAGCTACCACTGAAAGTGGTATGCTGAACCTGATTGATGAAGAAGAAGAGTGCCCGAATGAGAGTGATGAATGTGAGTATGCTGAAGAAGATCAAGAGGGGCGAGAGACTGTTGAAGGAGAAGAAACCTTCCAAACTATGGTGGCAATGAGAATTCTGAATACTGATAAATCACCTGATGATCAAAGGGAGAATTTATTTCATTGTTTTTGTACTATCAATGGTAAAGGTGCTACAATTATTGTTGACAACGGGAGCTGCACTAATGTAGTTTCACTGTTTTGTGTACGCAGGTTGAACTTACCTTTAGAGGAGCATGCAAGTCCATATCTGCTACACTGGATGAACACAAGTGGTCGATTGAAAGTAACACATCAAGCACGTGTTCCAATTACCATAGGATCTTATACTGAGAACGTCTTATGTGATGTGATTCCTATGAATGCGTGTCATGTACTGTTAGGAAGACCTTGGTTGTCAGATAATAATGTGACATATCATGGTAAAGAGAACACCATAGAGTTTAGGAAGGGAAAGAAGGCATATCTGCTAAAACCTCTATCTGTAGCACTTGTGAGAAGAGAATCGGAAAAGCTGAAGAAACAAGTTGAGGAAGAAGAAAGGGAACACAAGGAAAGGAATACCAGCAAGAAAAAGGCTGAAGCCTCAACCAGTAAGGGAAAGATGAAGATGGCTGCAGAAAACTGTCTACTGTTGGACAGAACTTCCATTGAACGAGCCATCAAAGAACCCGAATTTCCAGGTTACTGTTTCCTTGCACTTATTAAGCCTATTTCATTAAACTTACGAACAGAAAAATCTTCGCCTGAAATTCCTGCTACTTTTGCTAGGATGCTCGAGAAGAATCAAGATGTGTTTCCTGATGAGTTTCCGGAAGGACTACCACCCTTGAGAGGAATAGAACATCAGATTGAGTTTATGCCTGGAGCATCAATTCCAAACAGACCAGCATATAGGATGAATCCTGAAGAGATAGCTGAAATTCAACGCCAAGTTCAAGCATTGCTTGATAAAGGATGGATACGAGAAAGTCTATCACCATGTGCTGTGCCTGTGCTCTTAGTTCCCAAGAAGAATGGGGAATGGAGGATGTGTGTCGATTGCAGAGCTGTTAATGCGATCACTGTGAAGTATCGCCACCCAATTCCTCGTCTTGATGACATGTTGGATGAACTAAGCGGTGCAACGGTCTTCTCCAAGATCGACTTGAAAAGTGGCTATCATCAAATACGAATGCAACCCGGAGATGAGTGGAAGACTGCCTTCAAAACCAAGTTTGGGTTATATGAATGGCTGGTGATGCCATTTGGACTTACCAATGAACCTGCTACCTTCATGAGGCTTATGAATGAGACCCTCCGTCCTTACATAAATCGTTTTGTTGTTGTTTATTTTGATGATATTCTCATATATAGTACCAACGAAACTGATCATTTATCTCACGTGCAACAGGTCCTAGATAAGCTGAGAGAAGTAAAGCTCTATGCTAACTTGGAAAAGTGCACATTCCATGTGGATGAAGTCATCTTCCTAGGATTTGTTGTGGGAAAGGAAGGACTTAAAGTGGATCAATCGAAGATCAAGGCGATCACTGAGTGGAAACCGCCAACTACAGTCTCAGAAGTTAGAAGTTTTCTAGGGTTGTGCGGATTCTTCAGAAGGTTTGTGCCAAATTTTAGCATTATTGCTGCCCCACTAACATCTTTGCTGAAGAAGGATTTAAAGTATAAATGGGGAACAGCCGAACAGAAAGCATTTGATGAGTTGAAGTACAAACTGACCCATGCACCAGTATTAGCGTTACCGGATTTTGATAAGGTGTTTGAGTTGGAATGTGATGCATCTGGAACTGGAATGGGAGCAGTACTTATGCAGGATAAGAGACCGATTGCATATCATAGTGAGAAGTTTAATGGGGCTCAATTGAATTACTCTACTTATGATAAGGAGCTGTATGCAATCGTGAGGGCCTTGAAGGTATGGCAACATTACCTAAGAGGTCGTGAGTTCATCATACATACTGATCATGAGACGTTAAAGCATATCAAAGTTCAAGGACAGCTGAGTAAGAGGCATGGTGGTTGGAGCGCATTCCTTGAAACTTTTCCTTATGTGATCAAGTATAAGAAGGGTAAGGACAATGTTGTTGCTGATGCATTGTCTAGACGAGTAGCTCTAGCGGCACTTGCTACTACACATTTGGTGGGATTTGAACACATTCAAGCTCAGTATGCAAGTGACCCGGATTTCAAAGAAGTATTTGAGAAAACTGAGAAGCAGGCCTCTAAGGAGTACTCCCGACTGAATGGATATCTCTACTATGGAAATCAACTGTGCATACCAAGAGGATCCATCAGAGAGCTGTTAATCAAAGAAGCGCATGCAGGTGATATGATGGGACATTTTGGGAAGCATGCTACGATGGGAGTATTGAAAGAAAGGTTTTATTGGCCTGGGATGTCGAAACAGGTGGTTGATCTGATTGCTAAGTGTCTTGTCTGTCTGAAGGCAAAGTCACAAGCGAAACCCCATGGACTATATCAAGCGTTGCCGGCACCTGATGGGCCATGGATTGACATCTCAATGGACTTTATTTTGGGATTACCAAGGACTGCTCGTGCCAAGGATTCAATATTTGTGGTTGTGGACCGATTCTCTAAAATGGTGCACTTCATCCCTTGCACCAAGACAAATGATGCACATCATATTGCCAAGTTGTTCTTCAAGGAGGTGGCAAGATTGCATGGGATACCACGGACCATAGTATCTGATAGAGATACTAAATTCATGAGCTATTTCTGGAAGTCCTTTTGGCATGAGTTGGGTACAAAGTTGCTGTTTTCATCATCTTATCATCCGCAGACCGACGGGCAAACTGAGGCCGTCAACCGAGTGTTAGAAAATTTGTTGCGGATCATCATGTCTTCAAACTCCAAGAGTTGGGATGAGAGTCTACCCTATATCGAGTTCGCATACAACCGACATGTTCACAGTGCAACAGGTATGTCTCCTTTCGAGGTTGTATATGGATTTGTGCCACTAACTCCACTTGATTTGTTGCCACTGCCCCGCAGTGAGCACTTTAATGTTAATGGCAGGGATAGAGCAAATGCTATAAAGAACTTACACAAGGACGTGCGTGAAAGTTTGATCAAGGCAGCTGAGCAATATGCCAAGTACTCCAATCGTGGAAGAAAGAGATTGTTGCTGAAACCAGGCGATTGGGTTTGGGTTCATATGAGGAAGGAGCGATTTCCTGCTCAGCGCCATGGAAAACTATCCCCTCGGGGATGTGGTCCTTTTAAAGTTTTAGAGCGAATTAATGATAACGCTTATAAGATAGACCTGCCTGATGAGTATAGTAATATTAGTGCTACTTTTAATGTTGCAGATCTATCACTGTTCGAAAGAGATGATGAGGATGAAACAAGTCGGTTGAAGGATCAACCTCTTCAAGGGGGAGGGGATGGCATGGTAGCCCAAGCCATGATCCAAATACCCGAAGGCCCATGTTCGAGGCAAAGAGCTAAGAAGTTTACGGAGTATGTAGCGGGACTGCTAAGGACGCATGCGGAAGAATGGGAGCTGACCAAGCCAACCTTCGGAGGAAGAACAATGATCACATGGAAGCTGCCGGAGGAAGAAGGCTATGCAGAAAGAGACTTAGCAGATTTCTGAGGAGTTCCGCTCGCTGCACGCGATGTCTTTTCCACCGCACGCCATGTTTCTTCACATCGCGTGGGAACATCGCGAGGGAACATTGTGTTTGAATACTTGGCAGAATTTTGAAGAACAGGTGACGCGATTCTCGCGACATCCGCACGCGACGTTCAATAAGTTTTCCAGAAGAACATCGCGAGCATTCTGAAGCAAGTCTACGATTTCTGCACACTGTCATTTTCACGCGCGCGACAGCTTTTCCAAGATGAAGCGAGCTGCGTAAATCTGTCCATGCATGCAGAATCATATCTTGCTTCCATATCTTTTGTTATTTTATTTTATTCATTGTTTAGAATAGATTCAGTATATCTAGTTAGTTTCCTTATTTGAGGAATTAGTTTCCTTATTTTGTGGGATTTATTCCCATAGCTGTTAGGTTTACTTGGGGCCTATATATAGGTCCTCAATTACTATTGTAAACACTTTTGATTAATTTGATGAATACAATTCTCTTTTTCAAAAGTCGATTATCCGAGTGCTCTTAAACTTTGTGTGTTTCAATTGGCAAACTCACCTTGCAATCTTCGAAACTGGATTGCTCGACTTCATCCAAGGAGGATCATTGGAAGAGGAGGTGCGCTTATTCCCTCGAGGATTAACTCCATCTCAATTCTCTTGATCAAATTGGTAGGTTTCGTCTACCTTTCTATTTCGTTTTTCCGCGTTTCGTCAAAGTCCTATTGTGTCTGGAATCCGATCCATGGCACCGCCACTTCTGGAATTTTGACTGAGAGGTTTTATTGGCCGGGAATGAGGAGAGATGTGGATGAGTTTATCTCCAAGTGTATTGTCTGTCTGAAGGCAAAATCCACATCGCATCCACATGGACTTTATATGCCTCTTCCAATTCCCGAGGGCCCATGGGTTGATTTATCAATGGACTTTGTGCTCGGACTACCCCGCACTGCCCGCAACAAGGATTCAATTTTTGTGGTAGTAGACCGGTTTAGCAAAATGGCACACTTCATACCATGCACAAAGACCAACGACGCACATCACATTGCCAAGTTGTTCTTTAAAGAAGTCGTGCGTCTCCATGGGATCCCAAAGACTATAGTGTCGGACCGTGACACGAAATTCGTCAGCTATTTCTGGAAATCTCTTTGGCATGAGATTGGCACAAAACTCTTGTTCTCATCTGCGTATCACCCACAAACAGACGGGCAAACTGAGGCCGTCAACAGAGTGCTGGGTAACCTTTTGATAATCATCACTACTTCTAGTCATAAGAGTTGGGATGAGTGTCTGCCTTACATAGAATTTGCTTATAACAGACACATCCACAGTGCCACTAACATGTCTCCTTTTGAGATAGTGTATGGATTTAACCCACTAACACCTGTCGATCTTATGCCATTGCCTCGCAATGAGCACTTTAATGTCAATGGCAGGGACAGGGCAAGAGCAATTAAAGAGCTGCACAAGAATGTTCAAAACAGCCTCACTAAAGCTACTGAAATGTATGCCAAGTACGCCAATCGAGGAAGGAAGAAATTGCTCTTGAAGCCCGGCGATTGGGTGTGGATCCATATGCGAAAAGAACGATTTCCGGCAAAGCGGAAGGATAAACTTTCCCCAAGGGGGGACGGTCCTTTTAAAGTTTTAGAGAAAATAAATGATAATGCCTATAAGCTTGAATTACCTTCTGAATACGGAATTAATGCCACATTTAATGTTGCAGATCTCGTCCTGTTCGAGCATGACGAGGAAGAAGCTGATCGGTTGACGGGTCAACCTTCCCAAGGGGGTGGGGATGGCGTGGTAGCCAGATCAACTGCAACTATGATACCGGATGGACCATGCTCCCGAACCAGAGCTAAAAGATTTACAGATCAAATTGCCAGTCTCCTCAGAACCGCAGAGTTCCAAGCCGACATCAACAGAGAAGAGGGAAGCAGTCCGGAAGCATTAATTCTGATCCAGCTTGAGGAAATTGGGGATCGTCCATACATGTCATGCATGGGCTCTCCAATTCTACACTGAAGAAGGAGGAGTACAGTCAACGCCGCCGCCGGAGAGCCACCGGAGAGCCGCCGGACGTCACCGGAACTTGATCGGAGTTCGCAGGAAGTTGACCGGAACTTGGCCGGAGTTTGGTCGGCGCCGCCGCCGTCGCCGGCCGGAGACCAGTCAATGATCGGAAGTGTTGAACTGTTATTTTGTTTAATTCAGACTTATTCTAGTTTAAACAATGGCATGTAATAAATTAAACAACTACTGTGGGGTCCGCTCTAGACTTGTTGGATTTTTAGGGCTCCTGTCGCCAAACCACCTTTGTCGCGAAACCCTGCTCCGCGACAAAGACCCTGTTCCGCGACAAAGACCCTGTTCCGCGACAAGGACCCTGTTCCGCGACAAAGGCTGTTCCGCGACAAGGCTGTTCCGCGACAAAGTCTGTTCCGCGACAAAGGCTGTTCCGCGACAAAGGTTGTTCCGCGACAAGGCTGTTCCGCGACAAAGACTGTTCCGCGACAAAGGTTGTTCCGCGACACAGACCCAGTCGCGATGCCATGTTCCGCGACACAGACCCAGTCGCGATGCCTGTTCCGCGACACAGATCCTGTTCCGCGACAAAGTCTGTCCAGAATGCCATTTTTCATGTTTTCTAGGGGTTTTCATGTATTTTTCTTCCTATTTTGCCCTTGTAACTTGGAGGCCTATATATATGTCCTCCCAAACAATGTCTTTCATCTTTTGTTGAATTTAATATTGAGAACACTTCTCTTATTTGTTGCAAAAGATCACATTGTCTCAAACCAAGTTTGAACAATACCCCTTTGAGTGTTTATTGGGAAACCCTCACCATTTTGGAATTGAAGCATCCAAAAATGGTCACTAATCAAGGTTATTGGATGGTTAGCTTGAGTTGAGGACAAGGTCTTCATACCTTGTTTAGCTTCTCCTAACCCCCTTTAATTGTGATTGCTTCCATATCCCTTTTGTGTTCTTCCTTGTTCTTATTTTGCTTCCATTTTCCCCTATTGGCACCAAGTGTCAATAGGCAACATCACAAGCAATATTGTGTCCAACTACGGTCCGTTCGTGGCAGATCTACCACTACAAATATTGAATCTTTGTTCCTAGCAGTCCGTAGTAGTCCCAGCACGAAATCCATAGAAAGATCAATCCATGGTCCCTCGGGAATTGGTAGAGGCATATATAACCCGTGTGGCTTGGAAGTGGATTTCGCCTTCAGACAGACGATGCACTTGGAGATCAGATCGTCCACTTCTTTCCTCATTCCCGGCCAGTAAAATCGTTCACTTAAAATACCAAAAGTGGCAGTCCTTCCGAAATGTCCCATAAGGTCTCCGCTGTGAACTTCTTTGATCAGTAACTCCCGAACGGATCCTTTAGGAATGCACAGCCGGTTCTCGTAATACAGAAATCCATCCAGTCTTGAAAACTCCTTGAACCCGTGCTTTTCGGTTTCTGCCCAAAACTCTTTGAAGTCAGGATCAGTGGCATATTGATCCTTAATATGCTCGAAGCCAATCAGGTGTGTCGTGGCAATGGCCGCCAAGGCTGTCCTTCGGGATAAAGCATCTGCAACAATATTTTCCTTCCCCTTTTTGTACTTGAGCACATACGGGAAAGTCTCGATAAATCCGCTCCAGCGTGCATGCCTTTTCCCCAGTTGGCCCTGGTTCCGAATATGTTTGAGGGTCTCGTGGTCAGTATGAATGATGAACTCACGGCCCTGCAGATAATGTTGCCACGTCTCTAACGCTTGAACCACAGCGTAGAGTTCTTTGTCGTATGTGGAATAATTCAACTGAGCGCCAGAGAACTTTTCGCTGTGGTATGCCACTGGCTTTCCATTTTGTAACAAGACTGCTCCCATACCGGTGCCCGATGCATCGCATTCTACCTCGAATGGTAGATCAAAGTCAGGTAGGGTCAATACCGGTGCGTGGGTCAGCTTGCTCTTCAGCTCCTCGAAGCTTTTCTGCTCAGGCGGCCCCCAGTTGTAAACAAGTCCTTTCTTGAGCAGTGAAGTCAGGGGTGCCGCAATCAGACTGAAATTGGTGACGAATCTCCGAAAGAAACCGCACAGACCCAAGAATTGTCGAACTTCATGTACGCTCGTGGGTGGTTTCCATTCCGAGATCGCTTTTATTTTCGTCTCATCGACCTTAAAACCTCCACGTCCGACAATGTATCCCAGGAACGAGAGTTCGGTTGCATGGAAGGTGCACTTCTCCTTGTTAGCGTATAACCGAACTTCCCGTAACCGGTTCAGTACCTGTTGAACATGGGAAAGGTGATCAGACTCGCTAGAACTGTACACAAGGATATCATCGAAATATACAACTACAAATTTATTAATAAATGGACGAAGTGTCTCATTCATAAGCCTCATGAATGTTGAAGGCGCGTTCGTCAGTCCGAATGGCATGACTAGCCATTCATATAGCCCGAATTTCGTTTTGAACGCCGTCTTCCATTCATCTCCCGGTTGCATCCGGATTTGATGATAACCGCTTCGTAAGTCAATCTTGGAAAATATGCTGGCGTGACCCAGCTCGTCAAGCATGTCGTCCAAGCGGGGAATGGGGTGCCGGTACTTGATAGTGATTGCATTGACAGCACGGCAGTCGACACACATGCGCCATGTTCCGTCCTTCTAGGGAACCAATAAGACAGGCACCGCACAAGGTGAGAGGCTTTCTCGGACCCATCCCTTGTTCACCAGCTCTTGCACTTGTCTCTGCACTTCCTTGGTCTCCTCCGGATTCATCCTGTAGGCTGGTCGATTCGGAATTGAAGCGCCCGGCACGAAGTCGATCTGATGCTCGATTCCGCGCAAAGGTGGAATACCAGCGGGAACTTCATCCGGGAAGATATCAGAATTTTCATCCAACATCCTGGAAAAGTCAATAGGAATATCAAGTGCAGCAGTGCAAATTCTGCAAATATCATCAACAGGTTTTGCAAAAGCAAGGAAACAGTAACCTGTTGAGGTCGGTGCGCGCATTGCTTGCTCAAAATCGGTTCGAGTCGTCAGTAGGCAAGGATTGGCAGAGGTGCTCTCGATACAGAGGGTCTTTCCTTTGTCCTTCAATTTTCGCTCTGCCTCGTCCTTCTTCATGTTAGCACGCAGAATTTCTTGATCAGCCCGAACCATTTTCACAGACAGTGGCTTGACATTTATTTTCTTTTGTTTAAAAATAAAAGATAAATAGTTGGCACGACCCTTGTATTTGACATCGCGATCATACAACCACGGTCGGCCCAGTAAAATGTGACAGGCAGTCATGGGAATGACGTCACAAATGACGTTTTCAGAATAGGACCCGATCTTGATAGGAATTTTGGCTCGTCGGTTGACTTTCAGGTCGCTATGATCATTCATCCAATGGAGGTGGTAGGGACTCGGATGCTCTTCAGTTGGAATGCCTAACCTGCGAACAACATAGGCACTCACAGCATTAGTGCAACTACCATTGTCAACAATTACAGAAGCAACATTGCCCTTTAAATCACAATGACAATAAAATAAATTCTCCCGTTGCTCGTCAGATCGAGGTTTTTCTTCTGATCGTTCAGCACTGAGAGTCCGCATAGCCACCAAATTAGTTAGCTTGCGATCCTCTTCAACGGTTTCCTCGGCAGCGTAGAATTCTTCACTGTCATCGGAGTCCTCATTTTCTTCTCTCTCAACCTGTTCAGGTTGTTCATCATCAGAGTCTATTATTCTCCAAGATCCGTCTTTCAGGAGTGCAGCTCTTTTGGTGAAGGGGCACTCAGGTGAGTAATGTCCCTTCCGACCGCATTTGAAGCACGTGACTGCCTTCTTCCGATCCTTGTCAAATTTAGGCCGTTCGATGACTGCGGGTTTAGGACCTTCCGGACGGTAGGTCTTAAATTCCTTGGCTATTTCAAAACCTTTCGGCTTGGGCTTATCGTCCCTGGGAACGAACGTCTTTTGAACCCAAGGTTTCTGCGAACTGGATCCGGGATCCTGTCGGTATTTCTGCACTCGAGGTCGATCATCGGTTTCAAGCTTCATGGCTAGCTCCACCAAATCGGACAAAGTGTCGTATGGTCGCAACTTAGCCTCCTTTCGGATCTCGATTCGGAGTCCTTTGAGAAATCTAGACTTCGTGATGCCCTCGTCTTCAATTACACCGGCTTTCAGTAAGAGAGTCTCCATTTCCTTGAAATACTCCTCTACCGACCTGTTCCCTTGAACAAGAAAGGCAAGCTTATCATATAAGTCCTGTCGGTAGTGAGACGGAACAAATCTGTTCTCCATAGTCCGTGTCAGTGTGGCCCAAGTCTGAATGGGGTCATAGCCATTCCGATGAATGTCATGAGTCACCTTCTGCCACCATACCAACGCGTAATCTTTGAAAGCACAAACGGCCACATTGACCTTTTTGATATCTGCGTAGTTATGGCAGTTGAAAATGAGCTCCATCGAATGCTTCCATTCAAGGAATTCTTCCGGATTGGAGGTTCCTTTGAATGTAGGAATGTCGAACTTGATCCCCTTCAAATCTCTGTCGGGCTCATCATAACGATTATTTCGGCGGGGGTTCCTGAGGTACACCTCCTCGTCGGGATCTGAGTCGGAATCACGTTGTTGGTGTCTGACTGGTCTGGGTGGAACAGGTACCCGTGGCGGTTGTAGATTCGCGGGTGTCTGAGGTACAGGATTGTTTCGACCAGTGTGTCGGGGTCCCTGCTGCTGGGCCTCGATCTCGGCCTCAGCCTCTTCCATTTCATGGCTTCGTACCCCCTGGGGTCCACTTTGATGGCTCCGAGGGGTACTGGACGTCGCAGGTGGAGTGGCCTGTGGAGTTGTTCGGTCAAACACTTCCTGTATCTTCAGTTCAAGTCGTCTCATTGTTTCTGATTGAACAGCATTGCCATGCATGACCATGTCGTCCTTGAAGGTATCAACCCGATGATTCAAATCATCCATTCTCTGATCCATACTGCCCATTCGAGCAGTCAGTCTCAGCAATATGTCCATCAGATCCTTGTTAGAAGGTTGTCCTGAACCTGCCATATCAGAAATCTAGACAGAAAAATTACACAATACCTGAAAAGAAGATGAAAATATTATAGAGAATAACAATAATAAAATAAAATAAAATAAAAGATGGAATTTATCTGGATCACTCGGTAAAATCACTCAGTTTGCTCACAACCCGATGGCTGAATGCTGGGTTAATTCACAACCTGGTATTTCTGCAGTCCACAGTGATCACAAACAAATTTCGAGTGGTGGAGAGTGAGGCCTGAATATACGTACGCACAATGCAAGATACAAATGCAATGTTCGACTCTATCAACAACCGCTAGGAAATATGTGAAATGCAATGCAATGAAATTATGTTCACAGTTTTAATCGGTTATTGCAATCCAATAATTCCAAGACCTCACAATATAAAAGTGAACTCACCAAAATTTTGAAAAGTGGTAGCTCACAACACTCGACTCCCAAATATTGATCTCACAAATAAAATAAAAATAAAAATAAACACTCAATAGAAACAAACCCAATACTCAAGTGGCTTCAATGGCTAGGAATCACAATTTAATGAGAGGAATTCCAATGTCTTTATCTCAGACGGAACTTCAACTCAGTGTTCATGAAATAAATCAGAGGAACAATTGTGCCAGTCAAATATATCCACTTTATTGTATTACTCAAAATATATATGCCCAAATATATGGTGCATGTACATGGAAAATCAAGAGAGGATTAGTGGGGCCCACGGTATGGAAAATAATTCTTGCAAATATAGCATGGACACGTGAGATGAGAGTGGGTGTACACTATTTTTGACTTCTCTTTACCCATTGGATATTGTAGCCACTCTATGGGGATTTTGTTGTACCAACTTTAATCAAATCAACTTGCCCATACTCTACTACCAACTTTTCCCATCAACTTTTCCATACAATGATCACTCCTACCTAGTACTTGGAATGATTATCCCTACTAAATCACAACAACACACGTCCCTTATGGCAATTTTGGATTCAGATTGTTGGGCTCAAGAACAACAATGAAGATCAACTTGAAGATAGTTGAAGATCATAAGAACACTCATAAATTACTCAAACACTCATGTGGAATTTTTAGAAGCATATTAACCAATTAATTCCATAAACACATTCCAAATGCATACATACACATATAAGATGCAAAATGAGTGAAAACTAACAACAAACACAAGAAAATACAAGATCAAAAGCAAAATATAGTGATTTTCGGATTTTTGCACACAAGAACACCAATACTTCAATCGGCCATAACTTTTGACTCCGACGTCCGTTTTTGATGAACTTTATATGTAAACACATCTACTCGACGAGAGGAACAAGAATATGTAACCAGATTTCAGAAATTCCCAACGAGAAGATACCAGAATTTTCGAAAAGTGGACAGCAACTATTTTTGGGTTTTCTTGAATTTTTAGGAACAAAAAACACAAACACAAGGAGATATATTTTTGGGTTTTGAAAATAATAACAAGTAGAACCAAGATAAGCTCTGATACCAAATAAATTAGGATGCCATGGATCTTTTGGTTACTAACTTGCAAGAACAAAGGAAGTAAAATAAAGATAAAGATAGGGAAGCAAAACCGCAACAAGAATCGTCGGGGGAAGCAACCAAGGTGTTCAAAACCTTGACCTCATCCCAATCCTTCCACTCAAGCCTCGGTTTGATGATCAACAATGGTAGCCTCAAGCCAAGTTGATGAATGTTTCCAAGCAAACATACAAACAGTGTGTGAGAATGTGGGTAAACTCACAAATGATCTTTGAAGAGAGATAATTAATATTCATTCAAGCAAAGATGTCTTACAAGTGTTTGGGAGGTCATATATATAGACCTCATTACAAAAGGGTAATTCTGGAATAAGAAAATACATGAAAATGACTAAATTCGAATTGCCTAATTCTAATTAATTCGAATTGCATTGCATAATTCGAATTGCATAATTCGAATTGCATGGGAATTGCCTAGTTCGAATTAATTCGAATTGCATAATTCGAATTGCATGGGAATTGCCTAGTTCGAATTAATTCGAATTGCATAATTCGAATTGCATGTCTTCCAAAATTATTCTAAGGCATGGTGGAGTTGCCTAGTTTGAATTGTCTAATTTGAATTAATTCAAAT
The DNA here is from genome assembly GCA_030278955.1 of Hygrophila difformis. Lineage (NCBI taxonomy): Eukaryota > Viridiplantae > Streptophyta > Magnoliopsida > Lamiales > Acanthaceae > Hygrophila > Hygrophila difformis. The sequence goes on along the minus strand of JAOANR010000006.1, from coordinate 37,496,287 downwards.
TGAATAATTCAAATTGCACAATTCGAATTGCATGTCCTCCAAAATTCTTCTAAGGCATGGTGGAGTTGCCTAGTTTGAATTGTCTAATTTGAATTAATTCAAATTGAATAATTCAAATTGCACAATTCGAATTGCATGTCCTCCATGCCTTAGCCAAATTTCACATGCTCTTATTTTTCTACACTATTACAAAATATATTATCCGACCAATCTCCGACTTGTCCGAAAATTATCCGGCGACCGGTGGTGGCTCCGGCCGATCTCCGGCGAACTTCCGGTCAATTTTCCGGCGAGCTCCGTTTGACCTTCCGGCGATGCTCCGGTGCTCCGGTGGCTTCTCCGGTCGACTTCCGGTGACTCTCCGGCGATGGCCAACTTCCGGCCAACTTTCCGGCGAGCTCCGTTTGACTTTCCGGCGATGCTCCGATGCTCCGACGGCTTCTCCGGTCATCTTCCGGCGACTCTCCGGCGACGGTGATGGCTTACTGCTTCAAAATTGGGGATTCCATGGTTGGAATCCCTCCGGTCTCATCGAGTTGGATCATGATCAATGCTTTCGGATTGTGGCCTTCTTCTCTATTGATTTCTTTTTGGAATTCCTTAGTCTTGAGAAGGCTTGCAATCCGGTCCATGAATTTCCTTGCCCGGGTCCTGGAGTGTGGTCCTGATGGGATACTTAATACTGTAGATTTGGCTCCCACGCCAAGTGAGTTCTTCAAACCTTCAAGTAACCTTCATATTGTTCTTGAGCACATTCAAATTGTTCTTGAGCAATTTTCCTTGATCCATTTTGAGTCAAAACCGTTAGTGTTTAAAGAAAAACAAGGGGGACAAGAAAAGGTTGGGTGGTACAAGGGTACCAAACACCTTTTTGGGGAATTAATTGCAAGTGTACCACAAAAGCATAAATGTTGGGAGACTACTAGTTAGTCACTTTCAAAGAATATTGCAAAGTTAAAATACCCACTTTGCGATAAATTTTATCTGTTAGTCCCAAAAATCAGTCCCTCCCATCGCACTAATTTCAGATCCAAAAATTTCAGATACAGTGGGTTTGTGTGATTACTGCTTTCTTGTCTATCCGGGTTTATTGTGAGGATACGGATTAATTAATTGTGATTGCTTGATTAAAACTTCGAACTTGATAATCATTGCATTGCATCACATATTAATTTTAGTGTGCCATTTTTCATTGAGTCGAGTAATTCCAATCAGTTTCTTGGATTACGCATACATCAATTCGAGCACCAAATCCTCATTCCTAATTTGGTTGGACATTGCTTCTAACTCATTGTGATTTATTCCAAGGTTGATTGCCACACTTGTGAGAGTAGTGAGGAATATCTGAGTGATGAGTGCACCCAAATACGTTGTGCGATTATTTGGCACTAATCATCTATAGGTATATCTCTCTAGTTTTTATTTACAGGAAAAATCACAATGGCAGAACTTGCAGAAATATTGCGATCATTGAGGGGCATTGAGGAACAACTGCAGAGAATGAACAACAAATTTGGGAACGATGATGAAAAGTTTGCGGACTTGGATCAAAAATTGGAAAATTCATTTGTTGATGTCGGAAATAGAATTTTGGCCCTAGAAACAAGCCTTAAGAAGGAAGCCAGGCTTAAAGAGGAAAAAGGAGAAGCCGAGGATAAATCTGTAATACTGGTTGTATCTGAGAAAGAGGCCAAGGGCAAAGAAATGGAGCCGACAGAAATCAATGAGGCTCAACTGGAATGGGACCCTCAACTAGCTTTGGAGTCCAAAGCTTTTCGAGTGGGAGGGTATGACGTGGAAGTCAAATCTAACCCGATCCATTTTTCTGAGCTGATAAAAAAGAGCAGTTCTGATTCGAGCAAAACAGAAGAAGCAGGCCGGAATCTGCGATACAAACGGCCTTGGCCCAATTGGCATGGGCCCTCCAATTTAATCTAAGAGGAGAAGGAGACAGAACAACCGTCACCGCCGCCGCCGGAGAGTCACCGGAGACTGATCGGAGAAGCCGCTGGGAGCATCACCGGAGACCTATCGGAGCTCACCGGAGTTTGACCGGAATCTGGCCAGAAAAGTCGTCGGCGCCGCCATCGACCACCAGTCGGAGAATGGTCACTAGTTGGAAGTGGCTAGATTGTTACCTTGTTTAATTTAGTTTATTTCAGCTTTCAACAAGGCATGTAATAATTTGAACAACTACTGTGGGCCCGCTCCAGACTTGTTGGATTTTCAGGACTCCTGTCGCCGAACCCACCTTTGTCGCGGAACCCACCTCTGTCGCGGAACCCACCTTTGTCGCGGATCCCACCTCTGCCGCGGAACCCACCTCTGTCGCGGAGTCATGCTTAGCGACACAGCCGCGCTTAGCGACACGGAATCCCCCGAAGGCCAGAAGACCCAGTCGCGGAGTCCCAGTCGCGATACCCCCTATCGCGACACGATCCTGTTCCGCGACACAATCTGCCCAGCATGCTATTTTTCATGTTTTCTAGGGTTTTTCATGTATTTTTCCCTTTTCCTATTTTACCCTTATGGAGTGTTAGGGTTTATTTTGCCTTAGGGTTTTGGCTACTATATATAGTGCCTCCCCTTCACTTTGTAAGGTGAACCTTTGATAAATTTATGAAATATTAAGCTTTAAGCTTTCTCTCTTGGTGTGATACCAAACTAGTTGTTGGAGTGATTCCACAACATCCTCTTGAGTGATTCTTGAGGGGGATATTTTGTGTGACTCAAAATATCCAAACCCGTGAGTAGAGTGATTCTTCTCACATGTTCTTGGTGTGAAGCCTTGGACAACAATCACCATTTGAAGATTGAAGCTATCTTCAAGTGTTCTTCCAAAATCTAGATTTGAGGACTTGGTGTGACTCCAAGTTTGCTTACCTTGGTTTTGGAGCAAGCTTCCTTATCTTTTATTTTCTTGTTTTAATCCCCATTTGACACCACGTGTCATTTGGCAACCCAAAATATCATTATATCTAAACGAAACCATGCCCATTTTTCTTCATCTTCCTTTTCTCTCACAAGTAATTGCATAACTTTGATCTTGGGTTTTGAGAGAGATTCGTGTCAGCAACAGGCCTCGAAAGAGACTTCTGCCAACATGTATGTAACTTCTGGAACCAAGAGTTCGATGAGGCAAGGTACGATCAACGGTTTGGTGTGCCGAGAGTTCACTATGAGCGGATGGTTTGGAGGATGAAACGACAGAAGGCATATTGGAACAGAATGCTTGAAATCCACTTCGGCGATAGGAGAGCTGCAGCCTTTGATCCAGTCCTCATCCAACCACCCATTACAAGGGAAGTGAAAATGCATTATGCCCCCAAGACGCCTCCACCGTACTTAGTTGCGTCAACTGGTGTACTCTTCATGCCGGAGACCTTTCCATTTACATACAAGAAGGAACTTTTCGACAATGGGACCATTTGCGGACCGGAGGAGCAGCTATGGCTGACATTGCGTGCAAAAGAGTGTCATACTGAAATGACATTCAACTTCAGGGATTCTCTCCAGGCGGTACTGAACTACGGACAAGCCCACCACACTCCAATGCTGGATTCGATCATTGAGAAAACAAAAGCAGCCAGACAGCATCAAGAAAGGATTGAGAATGAGGAAAAGAATAGAAAAATGTTCGAAGCAGTGTTCGCCAGTCAAGCCAGGATGTTCGACAATCAAGTCGAAATGATGAAGACCATCCTCAGCAAGTTCCCATCACATCCAGGAGATGCTACCGGATCCTCCACACAGCCCACGGAGAAGAAGGACTAAAGCTAAGTGATCACATTCATGCGAGCCCCATTGTAAACATCATGCATTAGATTTTCCATTCATTCAGTGCACTTTCAATCCTCACCATGGAAATCTATTGTAACTGATGTACATTTACTGCTTTCCACAAGAGAATTTCGTCTTGAGTTCTCCATTATTTGAAAAAAAAAAAGATGTGTGGCAGTCCAAGATGAATAAGTGACTGTCACGCCAAAAACAAGCTGTGACATGCTTGCATGTTCACAGTGTCTTTTTACTGCTTTCAATCAAACAAACCGGTATAAAACAAGCATAAATCTGTCACCTAAATTCACATGTTGAATTTAGGCTGATGATGAAATCTTCGGACTATTACATTGGGATAAAACAATTAAAAATATGCATGACATGAATTCTCGAAGTTTTGAGCTATAAAAATCCAATGATATGATCACTTGAAAAACTGACAAACTTTCATGTTGAGAATTTGATTGAATAAGCTGTAAGAATTTTCAAAGGCTAAATTTGAGAATGAATGTATGACATGATCAAACCGTCCCTTGTGAGATCTGAGCCGAGTCACTTTTACTCATTTCTTTCTTTGATTGTGTGAATCAATTCGATTAAAGGACACTAGAACTTGCGATCGGGACCGATTCAAGACCATGCCATGTTCCCGAAATCGAGCGAATGATCGAGGCACTTAGAAAAACCCAAAAATTTTGGCTTTCGTTTGAATTCCAAACCCAAAAACAATTTCCCTTTAGGATTAACCAACTTGAGCCTTTAAGCCTAATTTTTCTTTGAAACCACTATATTATTCTCAGCCTTACAAAAGGACCAAGAAATCAAACCCAAGTGTACATGAGCCATCCCATCAAGGCATCGTAATTTTTGATCATCAAATATGTATCAATCGGTATGCCATAAACCGATTCCAAAAAAAAAAAAAAAAGTTGAGATCTATTCAACAAGAATAAATAGCAAATGACAAAGCAAATTAGACAAAGTCTAATGTCATGCAAAAGAAAAGAAAAACAAAAGAAAGATAGAAATAATGATGATCATAGATTCTACAACATGCCAAGTTATGGTGGAATGGTGTCATGTCACTCTTTAGCCCAATAATTCCCTTTCCTACCAAATGTTACAACCGTATGCCCCATTATAACCCTGAATAAGACCTCGGGATCTCGATTTGAGGAAATGAACCGGTGGCGAGTTGGTCCAGTTACAAGCCTATGGGAGAATTTAATTGAATTTGATGTTGAGCGTTGATGATAAAAGCCAATCTTGAGAATGAGTGAACTTTCCGATTCTACTATATGTGAGGCTCTGTTTCTATTAATCAATGATCATGTCATGCTTGAATTCAAGGATTAAGCCGATGGAATCTTCTAAACACCTATTCAAGAAGAATTAACAATAATGATTGGTTTGTGTGTTCACTCAAGTGAGAAGTATCATTCCATTAAACACTGCAACCAAGAGAGTTTAATACTTGTAATTTTGATTGTCTTATCCCAATATAAGAGAAATGAAATTTCTGAGGCCACGCAAATGGATTGAATATGCAGAGTCCAAGCTCTTAGGAGCACTGACTCTGACTGCTCGGGGACGATCAGTATTAAATGTGAGGATGTTGATAATGGCCAAAATTGACCATTATTTCCAATCCATTTCCGTGTCTGAGACGGACATTTTGATCGTGTTTTGCCATGGATCGACAAGGATACATTCTTGCAAAAGTAAATAGTACAAAAGATGAAAAAGAGAAGAAAATGGATAGGGAAGCTTCCATGGATGAATCCTAGCTTTGAGATGCAAACTTCAAGTCCTCATCTCCTCCACAAGCTTCAAACATGGATGTACAACACCGGAGATAGCTTCGGGTCTTCGGTTGGTGCAACTAGCTCAAAAACTAGCCACAAAGGATGGTGAGATTTCTCTCAAATGAGGGTTTTCGGTCCCCTCAAGACTCTTCATGACCTTTGCATTAGAGAGAACAAGTGCTTGAAGCAAACTTGAATATTTCATAAAATGGCAAAAGGTGCCTACAAAATGTGGGAGAGGTCATATATATAGACCTCATTACAAAAGGGCAATCCTGGAATAAGAAAATACATGAAAAATGACCAAATTCGAATTGCCTAATTCTAATTAATTCGAATTGCATTGCATAATTTGAATTGCATAATTCGAATTACATGTCCTCCAAAATTCTCCTAAGGCATGGTGGAGTTGCCTAGTTTGAATTGTCTAGTTTGAATTAATTCAAATTGAATAATTCAAATTGCACAATTCGAATTGCATGTCCTCCAAAATTCTTCTAAGGCATGGTGGAGTTGCCTAGTTTGAATTGTCTAGTTTGAATTAATTCAAATTGAATAATTCAAATTGCACAATTCGAATTGCATGTCCTCCAAAATTCTTCTAAGGCATGGTGGAGTTGCCTAGTTTGAATTGTCTAGTTTGAATTAATTCAAATTGAATAATTCAAATTGCACAATTCGAACTACATATCTTCCATGCCTTAGCCAAATTTCACATGCTCTTACTTTTCTACACTATTACAAAATATATTATCCGACCAATCTCCGACTTGTCCGAAAATTATCCGGCGACCAGTGGTGGCTCCGGCCGACCTCCGGCCAACTTCCGCCCAATTTTCCGGCGAGCTCCGTTTTGTCTTCCGGTGATGCTCCGGTGCTCCGGTGACTTCTCCGATGACACTCCGGCGACGGCGATGGTTTAATTCTTCAAAATTGGGCTATTGGATTCAGCTCTATTTCCTCGTTCAATTCCCCGGACGTCTTGAATCGACCTTTAAATTAATGGATTCTATCTAATGAATTGATCCATGTAATTTATTGGTTGACCTTTGACTTCCACGGCATCCCCTCCCCCTTCAAAAGCTTTGGACTCCAAAGCTAGTAGAGGAGTGCTATTATGATCGTCGGAACTTGAATCATAAAATTAATGCCCTGCACAAAACGAAAGTCGTCATAAATGACTGACAGGCTAGTCCTGTGGATTAAAATACTAGCAAAATTAATAAAACTGTTCAGAAAGAGTAAGGAATCTTCGGGCCCGGTTTCCATTGGAAGGTCTGGGTCGTCTTCGGGTCGAGCTCCGGATCTGAGACTCCTGCAGAAAGAGGAATTTTATCAGTTGAATCAATCTCATAAGTAATTGGATTGTACGTACCTGATTGATTCAGACAGTTTTCTTGATGTTCCCCGTGGGTACCTGGGGAATGAGTATACAATTCAGACATGGTACCATCATAAATTTTAGAAAATTTATGCATGGGGAAATCAGAATGCGACAAATTATAAACAAATCCTGGAAAGATCATCGAGCATTGTTTTGTCGAACTGGCTTTGACTATTTTTCCTTTGGACTTGTCTTCCGCTTTAGCCTTTCCTTTACGGGATTTATGATTTTCTTCTTCTTGTTGAATATCCCGTAATAGGTTGTCGCGATCCGCTTTAGCAGTGGTTGGAGAGACAGAGAAGAGGAGGTGTTTGACTCCGTCATGCCTAAATGAAATCAAATTGTCCCTGCCGTAGTATATGGCATTCTTGTCGAATAGCCAGGGACGTCCGAGAAGGATGTGGCACGCGTTCATTGGCATGACATCACAAGGAATCTCATCTTCATATGGGCCAGATTTGATCGGAATTTTGGCTCTCTTGGTGATTCGTGCAAGACCATTGTTGTTCACCCATTGAAGTCGATACGGCTCCGGGTGATCCTCAACAGTTATACCCATCCTGAATCACATGAAGACTGACGACATTAACACAACTTCCACTGTCGACAATAAAATAAGATGGATTATCAAGAATAGTGCATTGACAGTGAAAGAGATTCTCCCTTTGTTGTAGACCAGGTGTTAGTTGTCTGTTTTCTCTGTGAACTCAGGGGATCGGGTCACCACGAATGATGAGTATTGGTGATCAGGACTTGGAGAATATTCAGTGCATGCACTCCCATCCTGATCAGTATAATCACCGTTGTCTGATCCGTTGTCATCATCATAGTCATAACCTGCAGCCACGGGGGATCCATGTGCTTCTTCTTCAGAATTGGAATAGTTATGGATGCTTGATTCTGAGCTGGAATGCTTCTCAGAATAATTCCTTTGATTCCAATTCTGGTTAGGAGTATTGCAGGTACCCGTTGACCTTGGCAATTTGACATGAATAGTCCCGAGTGCATTTGATCTGCTACTTGCGGCAGTCGGTCCTGTCATTCCTTGTGAATTTCCACACTTGGTCTTTTCAGTATTGACCTGATCTAGCCCCCGATATAACTCTTCAATAAACACTGCATCGTCTATGGCTTGGTCAATACTTTTATACCTGAATGGTTTCTTGTGGTGCATGTGGCGGAGAATGCTGGGGGATGTACCCCCTCCATAAAATGTCCCCATTCTTGCTCATTTGTCTCTTGTATGCCAGCTCGTTGTTTTAATTCCCGTAGGCGCTGGGCATACTGCTGCACAGATTCTCCATCCTCCTGCACTGCATCCTTGTATTCCTTTTCAGCTCGCTTGCGTTTAGCATAATCAGGAATGCGTGCTTTTGGTGGGGTGTGATACTGATCTTGGCTCCATGTCACCTTCCATTCATGTCCAGATTCACTCCCTGATTTAAGATAGGGGCGACATGGTGAAACCCTCTCCTCATCAGTTCTTGTGACGGTCTTGACAGCTACAGATTTTCCTCTGTCAGATTTGGAGGCAGAGACCGTCATGGGTGTTGATGGGACTGGGACTGATGAAGATGATCGTCCCCGGTCATAGACAAGCTTATGACTCGTGCTATGATTAAGCGACTTTTGCTTGGTGGAGCTCAGAGTCTTCGAAAAATTCGATGACTTGGTAGTCCGCTTAAACCCAAATTCTTCCTCCAGAATGTCTGCAATCCGTTCATCCAGGGTATGTTGCAATTTTTGATTGACTGTTCCAATCACTTGCTCATAAATGGCTTGTGGGTCAGTCATTTGCTGTTGGACTTCTTCTGCAACAAGATGAATTTTGGCGGTAAGCTTTTCAGATAAATTATTTAGTGCCAAATGAAATTCATCAGATAAATCTTCCCTGTGACGGATGACCATCTCTGTGACTTCTGTACCCGAAGGGCTGGCAAATTGATTGGACATCTGTCGCTCAAGCCATTCTTCGAGTCTCATCATGTCATATTCCAGCTTTCCATCTGTTTCACCTGCAAACTTCTCAAATTCTTCTCTTAAGTTCTCAGTTAATTGAGACTCGATGTTTGCAGATAAATTAGCACAATGTTCGTAAAGACTGGAATGTATGACTCTGCTTCGGAGATCGGTCTCAGTTATTTCAGCTTGAAGAAATGCTGCATGCTGCTCTATTCTTTCTTCCGAATCAATGGCTACTTCTTCAATTTTCTCATTGAGCTCTTGGATTTCTCTTTCCATGGTTGGCTCAGACTGATCAACGTGCTCTTTAAAACCTGAAAATTCGGTCGTTAAATGATCAAACTTGTCTTCAAGGTGATCGAATTTCCGGGTGAATTGATGGAATTGGGAATTCAATTTCTGCATGTTGGCATTGAGGCTCTTCATCAATTCCATCATAGCTGAGTCAGTGGTACCTGCCATTATAGACAACTAACAAGACTATATATATAAAAGGTTAGAAAAAAATAAAACCTAACACACTATTGACACTGAACGTATTTGGATAAGCTCACTGAATACTCAACACCTGTGTCCGATTGTCTGAGTTCGTGCACCGGTGAGATCTTCAGCTGTCTCCAAGTATACAACCAGTGAGGCAGTGCAGAGAATCGAGGATTGATTTCGCATGTTCAAAGCAAGGTTTTTTTTTTTAAAAAAAAAATATGCAATGCTCGACTCAAGACACTACTAGACCGAAATAAAATAAAAATAAAGACTTACAAATATACAAATGTAATGTGATCACAAATGCAAGGATTTGCGTTACAGTAATTAATCACAGTTGCACTGAAAATTCCAAAATCCTCACAAGGGTTCAAAATATCAAGGGGAGTTTAAAAAATTCTGAAGAGAGTCCTCACTGCACTCGACACCCAAATGATCACACAAGGCTCCCAAATATTTATATGAATATCAACAAGATCAATGCACCAATTAAAATGTGATTTAAATTTTCCCGGAGGAATTTCAACAGTTCGATTTCACTTGTTGAGTGAGGAACTTTAAGAGCAGAACATTGCCTGATTAAAGCTTCAACTCAGTGTTCATACCAATGGTAGAGGAACCAAGTGCCAACTGTGTGTATCCAACTTAGGGAAAATTTTGATCACAAAATAACAAGGGATGCGGTTTGCAAAGGGGTACCAATCAAGGTGTTGACTGCATCAAAGGGGAGTTGACCGCATCACTTCTTTTATACTTGGAGAAAATTTTCACTCTTCTTGATCAAGGATGCGGTTTGATGATGATGATGTAGTTTAAATGCTTGTTCTCAAGGTAAGGGGACCACACCAAGTAGTAAAAATTGCATCCAAGAGAGAGAAAATGATTCCCGAAATTAGCCACAAATGTTGACCCACTTTTGGTAAGATTTTTCTTGAGCCACTCAAGTAGTAGGTATGGGCTATGATGTCAAAATCAAATCTTATCCTTCTTATCCCTTCACCAAATCAGATTTTTGGTCCATCACCATCATCATGGAAAATAATTATGAAGATCTCAAGAACAATATGAAGGTAGGGATGAACAAGGATGAAGAAACAAGAAGATGGCCAAACTAGATCACTCAAAAATTGGAAAATAGTGCAAGCTAGCAATTAAGCACATAAACACATGATCAACTTACACTAATGAACACAAAACAACAACCATAACACAAGAAATACAAGATCAAAACCCAAAATATAGTGAAAATTTCGAATTTGAACAAGAATACACACATAAACTTAAATCGGCCATAACTTTGTCATACGAAGTCCAAATTAAGCATATCATATATGAAACTTCATCTACTCGACGAGAGGATTTCAAATATATGCCCAGATTTCTAAGACTCCAAGTAATGAGTTGGGAAATGACCAAAAACAGATTCTGCCAATTTTTAAATTTTCGAAAAAGTTGAGTTTTTGTTGTTTTTAAGTTCTAGACACAAGAAAGATCCTATGTCAAGCTCTGATACCAAAAATAATTAAGCTGCCATGGATCGACAAGGATACATTCTTGCAAAAGTAAATAGTACAAAAGATGAAAAAGAGAAGAAAATGGATAGGGAAGCTTCCATGGATGAATCCTAGCTTTGAGATGCAAACTTCAAGTCCTCATCTCCTCCACAAGCTTCAAACATGGATGTACAACACCGGAGATAGCTTCGGGTCTTCGGTTGGTGCAACTAGCTCAAAAACTAGCCACAAAGGATGGTGAGATTTCTCTCAAATGAGGGTTTTCGGTCCCCTCAAGACTCTTCATGACCTTTGCATTAGAGAGAACAAGTGCTTGAAGCAAACTTGAATATTTCATAAAATGGCAAAAGGTGCCTACAAAATGTGGGAGAGGTCATATATATAGACCTCATTACAAAAGGGCAATCCTGGAATAAGAAAATACATGAAAAATGACCAAATTCGAATTGCCTAATTCTAATTAATTCGAATTGCATTGCATAATTTGAATTGCATAATTCGAATTACATGTCCTCCAAAATTCTCCTAAGGCATGGTGGAGTTGCCTAGTTTGAATTGTCTAGTTTGAATTAATTCAAATTGAATAATTCAAATTGCACAATTCGAATTGCATGTCCTCCAAAATTCTTCTAAGGCATGGTGGAGTTGCCTAGTTTGAATTGTCTAGTTTGAATTAATTCAAATTGAATAATTCAAATTGCACAATTCGAATTGCATGTCCTCCAAAATTCTTCTAAGGCATGGTGGAGTTGCCTAGTTTGAATTGTCTAGTTTGAATTAATTCAAATTGAATAATTCAAATTGCACAATTCGAACTACATATCTTCCATGCCTTAGCCAAATTTCACATGCTCTTACTTTTCTACACTATTACAAAATATATTATCCGACCAATCTCCGACTTGTCCGAAAATTATCCGGCGACCAGTGGTGGCTCCGGCCGACCTCCGGCCAACTTCCGCCCAATTTTCCGGCGAGCTCCGTTTTGTCTTCCGGTGATGCTCCGGTGCTCCTGTGACTTCTCCGATGACACTCCGGCGACGGCGATGGTTTAATTCTTCAAAATTGGGCTATTGGATTCAGCTCTATTTCCTCGTTCAATTCCCCGGACGTCTTGAATCGACCTTTAAATTAATGGATTCTATCTAATGAATTGATCCATGTAATTTATTGGTTGACCTTTGACTTCCACGGCATGTTTCCATCTTATTGTAATAAGAAAGCAGTTGAATTTGACAGATTAATGCTAGTTTGTAAAAACATCAAGCCGGTAATGAAAAGACACAAAATATGCAATTTTTAATTGTATTTGTGTTAGGAAAATCCAAAAACATGAAAAAAAGGAAAAAGAAATGAAAAAGGAATGAAAAGATGGGCAAAAGAATAAAAGAGCCTACAAAAATCCAAAAAGATGGGAAAAAGATTGAAAATCCCACAACTGAAATTTGGTTAAGTGTTGAAGCACAATTCGAATTGTGCAATTCGAATTAATTCGAATTGCACACAATTCGAATTGCTGAAGAGAACAAAGAAATGGTTAAGTGTTGGAAGGGATGCAGAAGCCTAATTCGAATTGTTCAAGTTCGAATTAATTCGAATTAGGAAATGAAGAGAGAAGACACCTAAAGGCAAGAAGAAGATGCAATTCAAATTGTCCAATTCGAATTAATTCGAATTGACACAAACAATTCGAATTGCCAACAAATGCAAGGAAGCCAAGCAGAAATCCTCATCCAATTCGAGAAAAGACCAATTCGAATTCTTCACAACAATTCGAATTGACAACTGAAGGCCACATTTCCAGCTCAATGAGGAGACCTCACAATTCGAATTAATTCGAATTGATTGAATTAATTCGAACTTCACTCATTGAAGCTGTGGAGCATGAGCACAACATTGGTGGGCCTAGGGTTTTGAAGTTTGTCTATAAAAGCAGACCTTCCACAACAGAATCAAGAGATTAAGAATTTTGCCAAAAAGCAGCTTGGGACAAAAAGAACAGCAGGAGGTTCCACACCCCTTAAGGGTTAGGTGGGTAGTTAGTTTAGTTTAGTTTATTTTCTTGCAAGTAGTGTAATCTTTACATGCGTTGATCTTAGTTTAGTGCAGAAGCAGTTTGTGTAACTCTTAGTGTAGCCATTTCCAGAATTTTTACAAGCTTTCTAGTTAGAATAAACCCTACCTTCAAGTTAATAATGGTTTTGGGTTCTTTATTTTGCTTTCAAAGTGTCAATACAAGAAAAATTTCCAGAAATGGTGTTATTCATGTGTTTTGGCACTCTTTAATGCTTTCTCTAGAAATAAATGCTTAGCATGTTTGTTTGTTTCAACTAGGTTACATTTATTATGTCCTAGTTGACATTCAAATTTAATAAATGCATGTTTGGTGGGTTTTTGGCTTGATTTTGTGCTTTAGAGCTTCAAATAAGTGTTCTTAGATTTTAGATGTTTTTTTTAGGTTTGTTAATATTTATCTTTATGCCTTATTTTTCCTGCCTTGATTTGTATTTTATGCTTCCTTAGATAACTTGAGTGTTCTTAGTTTACTCATGCAGTTCTTAGATAACTAGATGTTTTAGGTTCTTTGATCTTTGATCCTGTGTTTGTAGAAATAGGGTGTAAATCTTGCCAATACCCACTGGACATGTGTTTGTTTATTTCTTGAAAATTTCACTAGGGTAGCTGTGAAATGACATTGATGTGAGATGAGGGATTTAGTAAATCTAAAACCATCATTACAGCACAGTGTTCACCTAACCCATACTTGTGAGAACAAAAATTGTTGTTGTTCGAAAATGTGTAATTCGAATTGAGGTGATTCGAATTATCTCGAATTGCCTAAGAAATTCGAATTGCATGACCAAAACTTTCCTTCATGTGGTTTTCAACTAATTCGAGTTCCCCAATTCGAATAATTGGCAAGGAAAACCACATTGAATTGCATACCATCCATTCATGCCTTAGTTTATTTTTCCATCTCTTACCAATTCGAATTGTGCAATTCGAATTAATTCGAATTGCTGAACAATTCGAATTCACCCTCCTCTTGAGGTATATGCCTTAGTCAATTTTGAGCAATGAAAGGACTTCACCAATTCGAATTGTCCAATTCGAATTAATTCGAATTGCTCAACAATTCGAATTAGATGATATCTCATTTCTTTGCAAGGATTAATTGGGTAAAGTACTACTTCATCCTTCATGCATTCTCAATTCGAATTACCCCAATAATTCGAATTGAACTATCCCTTCTATTTTGAAAACTCCAAAAATATTTTTTTTCTTCCATGATTTGTGTAAGTTGCATGGATGTATTGGGCCTAGGCCCAATTCATTTGATTTCTATCCATTACATAATTCAACCCATTAGTGTCCACTTATTGTGTGCTTAACACCCACACAATACCAAAAATATTTTCTTACTTTTATGATTTTCTCTTTCATTGTGTGTATGAACGGATAATGAGAAACGCATAGATTAATGTTGGTGAAAGGTCCCTTCACAGGGATATCGACTAACCCGTCTTCTATGTGTCAATCATTATCTGTTATTTTGCATGATCTGGTTAGTGGTTGGTGGAAGCTTCGGCGAGCGTGCTCTTCACTAAGAGTTTCGATTAGTCACTCAGCCAATTCCTAATCAGATACAGTTTTAATTCTCCTTTTCTTAATTTCTCAACCTGAATTCAAGTTGCAATAGTATCAACTGATGTCGACCAACATCAGTTAAGAAATATTACACCAAGAAATATGTGGGTTTTTCTTCCACTCACAGACAAAAGAAAACTAAATGACGGCGGTCACCGTTGTTTGGAATTCTTTTTGTCTAAAATCAGTCATCTGGGATAATTGGAAACCGGACAGCAGATGTTTGCAGTCCGGAAAACCCCAACTATCTCTGGCACCCTTTTTAGCCGATTTCTTCTTATCTCAGGCTAATCCACCTTTGTGTATCGCATTCTGTCTAACCCCACCATATATCTTGGGGTACTTTATTTTCCTTTTCATATACTTGTATGGCTTTGTCTCCAAGCAGTGCATAGGGACAAAGCATAGGGACAAAGCAGTTTTGTCTCTAAGCATGGCTTTGTCTCCAAGCAGTGCATAGGGACAAAGCATAGGGACAAAGTAGTTTTGTCTCCAAGCATGGTTTTGTCTCCAAGCATGGCATAGGGACAAAGCATAGGGACAAAGTAGTTTTGTCTCCAAGCATGGCTTTGTCTCCAAGCATGGCATAGGGACAAAGCATAGGGACAAAGTAGTTTTGTCTCCAAGCATGGCTTTGTCTCCAAGCATGGCATAGGGACAAAGCATAGGGACAAAGCCTTCTCCCAAAATTTGAAGTCTTATACTATTACATTAATTTCTAATATTATCCGACCATCTTCCGACTTTGACCAAAATTTGTCCGGCAACCGGCGGTGGTTCCGGCCGACCTCCGGCGAACTTCCGGTCAATTTTCCGGCGAGCTCCGTTTGACCTTCCGGCGATGCTCCGGTGCTCCGGCGGCTTCTCCGGTCATCTTCCGGCGACTTTCCGGAGACGGCCAACTTCCGGCCAACTTTCCGGCAAGCTCCGTTTGACCTTCCGGTGATGCTCCGATGCTCCGACGACTTCTCCGGTCATCTTCCGGCGACTCTCCGGCGACGGTGATGGCTTACTTCTTCAAAATTGGGGATCCCATGGTTAGAATCCCTCCGGTCTCATCGAGCTGTAGGAGCAGAGTTGCTTCGGATCGGATCTTGTCAAACTTGGACAGCTCTTTGTCAAAATTATCCTTCAGATATTCTGCCACACGAGATGTGAACTTCTTCGTCTGCTTTCTCGAACAGGGTCCTTCCGGAAAAGGAATTACTGTAGCAGTTGTCCTGGCTTCCACGCCAAGGACTTTGGTGAACTTTATGCGTTGTGCCATAAGCATGGCCATGATCGTTTTTATAGGCTTGATGACTTCTTATATTTTGAAGATAAATTGTGCATACCATGTTGTTCTATTAGGGAGCTTCTTATCAAAGAAGTGCATGGAGGAGATATGATGGGACACTTTGGAATACATGCGACCATGGAGGTATTGGGCAAGAGATTCTATTGGCCGGGAATGCGAAAGCAGGTATCCGATTTTATTGCCAAGTGTGTTACTTGTTTGAAAGCTAAATCTACTTCTAAGCCTCATGGATTATACATGCCATTGCCTATACCTAGTGTTCCTTGGATCGATTTGAGCATGGATTTTATACTTGGATTACCTAGAACTGCTAGAGCTAAGGATTCTATATTTGTTGTGGTAGATAGGTTTTCTAAGATGGCTCACTTTATACCATGTTCTAAGACTAATGATGCTCATCACATAGCTAAGTTGTTCTTTAAAGAAGTTGTTAGATTGCATGGGGTTCCTAAGACTATTGTTTCCGATAGAGATACTAAGTTCATTAGCTATTTTTGGAAATCATTATGGCATGAGATAGGAACTAAGTTGTTGTTCTCTACTTCTTATCACCCTCAAACTGATGGTCAAACTGAATCTGTGAATAGGGTTTTAGGAAACTTGCTTAGAATCATTGTGAGTAGTAATAGCAAAAGTTGGGATGAATGTTTACCATACATCGAGTTTGCTTACAATCGCCATGTACATTCTGCTACTCATATGTCTCCTTTTGAAGTAGTGTATGGATTAAACCCCCTTACCCCCACTGACTTGTTGCCATTGCCTAGCAATGAGCATTTGAATTCTAATGGCAGGGATAGGGCAAAGAGGATCAAGGAGAGCACATGCAAGTGAAGGAAAGTTTGGAGAAGGCAACTCAAACGTATGCAAAATATGCCAACAAAGGGCGCAAGGCCGTGGTCCTACAACCCGGGGATTGGGTTTGGGTCCACATGAGGAAAGAGAGGTTTCCGGCCCAAAGGAGGGATAAGTTGTCTCCAAGAGGAGATGGGCCTTTTAGAGTGATAGAGCGTATTAATGATAATGCTTACAAATTAGAATTACCGGGTGAATATGGTATTAATGCTTCTTTTAACATTGCAGATCTTACCTTGTATGATCGAGGAGATGAGGACCAAGATCGGTTGAAGTCTCAACCTTTTCAAGGGGGAGAGAGTGACAAGGATGTCAGAAATCTACTTCAACTTCCAAACGGTCCACTAACAAGGCAAAGGGTCAAGAAGTTCCAAGACGAGATCCAAAAGATCATTACAAGGGATGAAGAAGCAAAAGTCGACCCGAGCCCGAGATTCAACAATCATGAGTTCCACACCATGATCACTTGGGAGGAAGAGTGAAAGAGGTTGGAGCAAGAATGGTAGCAAGTGGAGCTTAAAAGAAGGAGAAACAAGCATAAAGGCATGAAGAGACAAGAGTTGGGACATGTCTACCTATGTTTTTATTACATGTTCAAAAACATTCTAGTTTAGGATGTGACTTATGTTTTCCAACTTGTAAATGTCTACCTAAGACATATATGGGAAGACATCCTGTTACTAGGTTAGTTTAGGCTATACTAGGTTCATGTCTTAGACGAAGGTGGTCTTAAGGTTGGTTAGGCTTGTAATTAGGAAGGTTACACTTGCTAGGAGTTGAGATGGAGGGAGGTTAGCCACAAGGGCCTTGTTTGGCCGAATTCTCCATTATTTTTGGAGAGGGTGGACGGCCATAGGGGTCTTTAAATAGGACCCCTCCCACACTTGTATCATTTACCTTTTTGATGAATCGAATTGAGAGTTTCCCTTTGAGAGTGAAGAGAGTTCTTCCTTTCTTTTGATCTTGAGAGGTGGTTAGAACCTTGAGAGAGAGTATCCCATTCCCTTTCCCCCTCCAAGCATTCGGCCACCACCATCCACCACCCATGGCCGAGAGCTACATGGAGAGAAAGGCTTGAAATCGGTTCTTTGGACTAGCTTCAAGGGGTCGTGACACGAGGACGCTTGAAGGAGGCTTCCACGGGGTCAATCTTGAAGAATCCATCCATGGCGGCGTATGGTTCGAATCTAGAAGGGTCCGGGTCTTGCGAGTCAATGGAGAAGATGATCAAGGCATCCATCCTTCCCATTTCCATGTAATTCTTGCACTTTTCCTTGTTTTTGTGATCCTTTTCCTTCCCTCTTTGCCTCGGCCATTTGGCCCTTCTCTTGCTTCTTGTTTGCTCGTTTTGATCTTTTCGGAATTAGGCACATAGATCCATGGCATAAATTTTGGTATCAAAGCCTTGCTTAATTTCGAAAATTCCATGTGTAGTTGATAGGAAATCCGACGCCATTCATGCTTGATCTTGTGGCGGTTTTATGGATTTTGTTGTTGAATTGTTGCTTGTTGTTGAAATCCATGTATGCTTGATTCTATGGATTTGATTTCTTGTTAGTTTTGTTGAATTTTGTTCTATCTTGTTGAATTGGAAAAATCACCCTCATTGTTGAATTTTTGAGCCCTTGTTGAATGCCGTTGGTGCTAGTTTTCACTTCTTCCTAATCTAGATTGTGTAGAATTACATATTTTAGCATCTCGGAGCAATTGTTGAATTTTCTTCCTAAAATCAAGAGAGGGCCGAGAGTTGGGAGAACATAGGGGGCGGTTTTGTTGAAATTTGAGTATTGTTGAATCTAGTGTTGTGGGAGTTAGAATGCACATGGGTAGTTTGGAAGTTATCACCATTAGGACAAGCTTTGTCTTAGTACTTTGATGTTTCCCCAATTTTAAGACATATTAGAATATTTCCCCATTTTTCTTACATAGTTGGTTTTGGCTTTGTTTTGGTATCTTTTTGCTAGTCATTTTTCTCTTGTTGAATTTTTGGCTTGTTGAATTTTTCTCGTCGGGATTGTTGAATTTGCTATTGGCCTAGTAAAAGTGCATTTGTTGAAATTTTTGATAAAAGGCAAATCTCAACACTAGTAAAAGCCGAGATTTAAAAAAAAATATATATATATATATTCGGCGCAAAAAGAGAACATGGCCGAGAAGATATAAAAAAATATATATATATATATATAAGATTGCGGGAGGCCTTAGCTTTTGTGTTTTTGAGTCTCGATTCAATTGTTGAATTTTTGTGTGAGTTGTTTGATTCTTTTGTCTTTGCCAAAGGATTGTTGAAATCTAGGGCATTTGACATTCTCACACTTTGCCAAAGGATTGTTGAAATCTAGGACAATTTGTTGAATTGGTGATTTGCCAAAGGGTTGTTGAAACCTAGGGCACTTGTTGAATTTTTGTTTTTGCAAAAGGGTTGTTGAAACCTAGTGCAAGTCTTCTTTTTGGTGAATTCAACAAAGGGTTGATTGAAACCTAGGTTGTTCACTACTTTTGTTGAATTTTGAGTTTTGGTGGAGTCTCGGTTTTGGCATCTTGGCCGAGACCTTGCTTGTTGATTTTAGGGTTTTTGTGTGTTGTGAGTTCACTCATATTGCTTGGGATTGTGAGTAGGATTTTTGCTTGAGTCGATTTTGATCATTAGTGGGATTGTTGTGAGGATTTTTGGAAGAATTGGACACACTTGCTTCCTACATGCTTTATGTGTTTTTCTTACATGATCTTCTTAACGGTTCTTTGATCGAGTCGAGTTAGAGTATTTGCTTTCCTACTCTAAAGCGTACGTCACTCGAGTTCCAACGTTGCCATTGTGATTCGACCAAGAGAAGCTCTTTGGAGGCCGAATTGGAGACACTTGGAGAAGATCCCTTTTTGCTAGTCTAGGGGATTTGATAGTGTGATCGAGAGAACCGAGAGTACCTAATTCACTTGAGTGAGGTCCATTTGTGTTTGTTTTTGTTTTTCTAACATTCTATACATATATTTGTAGTTTGTTTGTCTTTGGTTTGTGTAGGAATGGCTACATTGGAGGATGTAATAGCTTTGTTGAACACACAAAGGGAGGATACCGAAAGGCGTTTCCAAGAGATGGGAGTCAACTTGACTACTCAAATGGAAAGAATGATGGATCGAAAGCTTGAAGGAGTTCTAGATGAGCTAGCCTTGGAAAGTGGACATGATGAGCCAAGGAGGCCAAGGAGAGGTCCTAGAACTAATGGGAGTCGAACTCCACAAGGGAGCCAACCCCCTCAAAACCGAGGCCGAGATCGACCACATGGCCGAGACCATGGCCGAGCCAATGGCCGAGAGGAGGGACAAGGCCGAGACAATGGCCGAGACTATGCACGAGAACCGAGGCACCCTAGGCGAGTTCCAAGGCATGATGATCCATATGATAGTGAATCCGAAGGTGACTATGAAGAGGTTGGCCGTCGCATGAGAAGGCATGATCGGGATGATGATCTTAAAAGCATCAAGTTCCAAGTGCCAAGCTTCAAGGGCACTAGTGATCCTCATGAATTTTTGGAGTGGAAAAGAAAAATAGAGTTATTGTTCGATTGCCACAATTACTCGGAGGTCAAGAAGGTTCAAGTGGCGGTAGTCGAATTCAAGGAATATGCCATCACTTGGTGCCACGAACGGACCGTAGTTGGACACAATATTGCTTGAAGGTGTTGCCTATTGACACGTGGTGCCAATAGGGGAAAATGAAACCAAAAAAAACAAGAACAAAGAAGAACACAAAAGGGATATGGAAGCAATCACAATTAAAGGGGGTTAGGAGAAGCTAAACAAGGTATGAAGACCTTGTCCTCAACTCAAGCTAACCATCCAATAACCTTGATTAGTGACCATTTTTGGATGCTTCAATTCCAAAATGGTGAGGGTTTCCCAATAAACACTCAAAGGGGTATTGTTCAAACTTGGTTTGAGACAATGTGATCTTTTGCAACAAATAAGAGAAGTGTTCTCAATATTAAATTCAACAAAAGATGAGAGACATTGTTTGGGAGGACATATATATAGGCCTCCAACTTACAAGGGTAAAACTGGAAAGAAAAATACATGAAAAACCCTAGAAAACATGAAAAATGGCCTTCTGGACAGACTTTGTCGCAGAACAGGATCCGTGTCGCGGAACAGGCATCGCGACTGGGTCTGTGTCGCGGAACATGGCATCGCGACTGGGTCTGTGTCGCGGAACAGCCTTTGTCGCGGAGTCTTTGTCGCGGAACAGACTTTGTCGCGGAACAGCCTTTGTCGCGGAACAGAGTCCTTGTCGCGGAACAGGGCCTTTGTCGCGGAACCTTGTCGCGGAACAGGGTCTTTGTTGCGGAACCTTGTCGCGGAACAGGGTCTTTGTCGCGGAGCACGGTTTCGCGCCAAAGGTGGTTTAGCGACAGGAGCCCTAAAAAATCCAACAAGTCTAGAGCGGACCCCACAGTAGTTGTTTAATTTATTACATGCCATGTTTAAACTAGAATAAGTCTGAATTAAACAAAATAACAGTTCAACACTTCCGATCATTGACTGGTCTCCGGCCGGCGACGGCGGCGGCGCCGACCAAACTCCGGCCAAGTTCCGGTCAACTTCCGGCGAACTCCGATCAAGCTCCGGTGACGTCCGGCGGCTCTCCGGTGGCTCTCCGGCGGCGGCGTTGACTGTACTCCTCCTTCTTCAGTGTAGAATTGGAGAGCCCATGCATGGCATGTATGGGCGATCCCCAATTTCCTCAAGTTGGATCAGAATTAATGCTTCCGGACTGCTTCCCTCTTCTCTGTTGATGTCGGCTTGGAACTCTGCGGTTCTAAGGAGACTGGCAATTTTATCTGTAAATCTTTTAGCTCTGGTTCGGGAGCATGGTCCATCCGGTATCATAGTTGCAGTTGATCTGGCTACCACGCCACTTGGTGGGAGAAATTCAAAAAGGATCTTGATCGAATGGGCGCCACACCCGTGGAGACTTGGATGAGCTTGATTCGAGCAATGGAGGCTAGGTTTGTTCCACCCTTCTACATGGAGGAACAAGAGCTCAAATTGCAATCATTGTACCAAGGCACGAGATCGGTGGAGGAGTATGCTAAGGAGATGGAGCTCTTGATGATGAGGACACAAATGGAGGAGAGAGATAGTGTGACCCGAGCTCGATTCAAAAAGGGGCTTAGGCGAGACATCTTTGAGGTGGTCAACCTACAAAGATTCGATTCCTTGGATGAGATGGTGCACTTTGCCATCAAAGTGGAAAATCAAAACAAGAGCAAGGGGCAAAGGGCATTTCCTAAACAAGGTTATCAACAGGAGTTTAAGACAACTTCAAAGCCGTGGCAAACATCCAAGAAGGAAGATCCACCAAAGGAGAAAGAGCTTGTTAAGCAAAAAGGGGAAATTTCTAAACCTAATCTTGATAAGCTTAAGAACATTACTTGTTTTAAATGCCATCAAAAGGGACATTATGCTTCTAATTGTACGGCTAAGAAGACTTTAATTTTGCATGAGGATGGGATTTATGAATATGTTGATGATGATGATGTAGGTGATACAAGCTCAAGTGAGGGTGAAGAAGACCGAGGCAAGGCCATATGCATCTATGAGGGAGACGATGGAGAGGCTTCATCTTCATCCTTGGTGACCATGAGAATGCTTGGAAGCATTCCTAAGGAGGGCCATGAGCTTGATCGAGTGAAAGAACAAAGGAGCAACTTGTTTCATTGTAGGTGCAAAATACTTGGGAGGAATGCTAGTGTGATTGTGGACAATGGGAGTTGCACCAATGTTATTTCCACCTATGCCATAAGGAAGCTTTCACTACCAACTTTCAAACATCCAAGTCCCTACAAGCTTCAATGGATGAATGAAAGTGGAGAGCAAAAAGTTCATCAACAAGCTAAAGTTCCAATTGAGATTGGAATCTACAAAGAGGAAGTTCTTTGTGATGTCACTCCTATGAGTGCATGTCACATTTTACTTGGAAGGCCTTGGCAATCCGACAAGGCTATCCAATATAACGGTCTTTTGAATTCTATTACTTTTTACCATGATGATACTAAGATTGTTATCTCTTCTTTGTCTTTGAAGGAAGTGCACAAGGATCAAGTGAACTTGAGGAAGAGGATGAAAGAAGATGAAGAGGGGTACAAGAAAGGCACTAAGGCCGAGAGCACCAAGGCCGAGACTTCAAAGGCTATGGTGAAGAAAGGAGTGCAAGAGGGAGAGAGCACTTCAAACATTTTGATTTCTTACAAAGATTGTAAAAGGGAGTTGATTGATGACTCTACTAGTCATTGTTTGGTCTTAGTTTGTAAAGAGTCTTTTGATGATGAAATGAAAGCTAATACCATTTTCCCTTACTCTTTTTCTAGAATGCTTGATGAATACAAGGATGTATACCCGGATGAGCTACCCGAAGGGTTACCACCAATTAGGGGGATTGAGCATCGAATGGACTTCATTCCGGGGTCTTCTATTCCAAATAGGGCGGCTTACAAATGCAATCCGGAAGAAGGAAAGGAGATTCAAAGACAAGTCCAAGAGTTGTTGGACAAGGGATGGGTGAGAGAGAGCTTGTCACCATGTGCCGTGCCCGTGATTTTGGTGCCAAAGAAGGATGGTACTTGGCGCATGTGTGTTGATTGTAGGGCGGTCAATGCCATTACAATCAAGTATAGACATCCAATTCCAAGGTTGGATGAGATGTTGGACGAGTTGCATGGAGCTCAAGTGTTCTCAAAGATTGATTTGAGAAGTGGCTATCACCAAATAAGGATGCAACCGGGAGACGAGTGGAAGACCGCTTTTAAGACCAAGATGGGTTTGTATGAATGGTTGGTTATGCCATTCGGGCTAACTAATGCACCATCTACTTTTATGCGCTTAATGAATCATGTTCTTAGATCTTTCATAGGTCATTTTGTGGTAGTCTACTTTGATGATATATTGGTGTATAGTAAGAGTGAGGATGAGCATGTTGAGCATGTTAGATTGGTATTGGAGAAACTTAGGGAGGAGAAATTATATGCTAACTATAAGAAGTGAGTTTTCCATACTAATAGTGTTGCTTTTCTTGGATATGTAGTTAGCAAGGAAGGCCTCAAGGTGGATGACTCCAAGATCAAAGCCATTCAAGAATGGACACCTCCTACTAACATTGGAGAAATTAGAAGCTTTTTAGGTTTATGTGGATTCTTTAGAAGATTCGTTGCTAATTTTAGTATTATTGCTTCTCCTTTGACAGGATTACTTAAGAAGGGAGTACCATTCAAATGGGGCAAGGATCAAAATGAAGCATTTGAAACACTCAAGTCGAAGCTCACACAAGCACCGGTGTTAGCATTACCAAACTTCGACAAGACATTCGAGTTGGAGTGTGATGCCTCGGGTAAAGGCATGGGAGCGGTGTTACTACAAGAGGGTAAACCTATTGCTTATCATAGTGAAAAATTTGGTGGAGCGGTATTGAATTATCCTACTTATGATAAGGAATTATATGCTATTGTTTGTGCTTTGAAAACTTGGCAACATTATTTGTTAGCAAAGGAGTTTGTGATTCATACGGATCACGAGACATTAAAGCACTTGAGGAGTCAACAAAAGCTCAATAGGAGGCATGCCGGATGGATCTCTTTCATGGAGACATTCCCTTACATCATCAAATACAAGAAGGGGAAGGACAACATAGTGGCCGACGCTTTGTCTAGGCGTATTACTTTAGTTGCTTTTGCCTCTACCCACTTGTTAGGGTTTGAGCATATTAAAACCATGTATCCGGACGATAAGGACTGCCAAGGATCATAGGATACATTCTTGAAACAAGAAAAATAAGAAGAAACAAGGAGGTGAAGGAGAAGAAGATAGTGAAGCTTCCAACTCCAAGAATTCAACAATGGAAGGCAAACAAGCCCCTATATCTTGTCCTCACATCCTCATTAAGTTCAAAGTGTTGGTGAAAATTCAACATGGTAAGCTTCAACACCAAGTTGAATAAGATTGTCCAAATGAACGGTGGTTCATGTGGAGGAAATGGTGATCTTTTGGAATTACTTGCAAAAATGCTAAGTCTTACTTCATTCAACAAAAGATGAGTCTTACAAATGATGGGGGAGGCATATATATAGTGCCAAAGCCCCTAGGAACACTTACAAAGGAAGAAAAATGAAAAAGGGACGAAAATAAGGCCTTGGGCGCTAAACGGGCGACTTGGGCGCTAAACAGGACTTTGTCCCTATGCATGGCATGGCGACAGAGCATAGGGACAGAGCAGTTTTGTCTCCAAGCATGGCTTTGTCTCCAAGCAGTGCATAGGGACAAAGCATAGGGACAAAACAGTTTTGTCTCTAAGCATGGCTTTGTCTCCAAGCAGTGCATAGGGACAAAGCATAGGGACAAAGTAGTTTTGTCTCCAAGCATGGCTTTGTCTCCAAGCATGGCATAGGGACAAAGTAGTTTTGTCTCCAAGCATGGCTTTGTCTCCAAGCATGGCATAGGGACAAAGCATAGGGACAAAGTAGTTTTGTCTCCAAGCATGGCTTTGTCTCCAAGCATGGCTTTGTCTCCAAGCATGGCATAGGGACAAAGCATAGGGACAAAGCCTTCTCCCAAAATTTGAAGTCTTATACTATTACATTAATTTCTAATATTATCCGACCATCTTCCGACTTTGACCAAAATTTGTCCGGCGACCGGCGGTGGTTCCGGCCGACCTCCGGCGAACTTCCGGTCAATTTTCCGGCGAGCTCTGTTTGACCTTCCGGCGATGCTCCGGTGCTCCGGCGGCTTCTCCGGTCATCTTCCGGCGACTTTCCGGCGACGGCCAACTTCCGGCCAACTTTCTGGCAAGCTCCGTTTGACCTTCCGGTGATGCTCCGATGCTCCGACGACTTCTCCGGTCATCTTCCGGCGACTCTCCGGCGACGGTGATGGCTTACTTCTTCAAAATTGGGGATCCCATGGTTGGAATCCCGCCGGTCTCATCGAGCTGTAGGAGCAGAGTTGCTTCGGATCGGATCTTGTCAAACTTGGACAGCTCTTTGTCAAAATTATCCTTCAGATATTCTGCCACACGAGATGTGAACTTCTTCGTCTGCTTTCTCGAACAGGGTCCTTCCGGAAAAGGAATTACTGTAGCAGTTGTCCTGGCTTCCACGCCATTCCCTCCCCCTTGAGGAGGTTGAGTGATCAACCGACAAACATCGTACTCATCCTGTTCGTCCCGTTCATACAGCGCAAGATCTGCAACATTAAAAGACGGATTAATGTTTCCATATTCTTCCGGTAATTCCAGTTTATACGCGTTATCATTAATCCTTTCAAGAATTTTAAATGGTCCATCTCCCCGTGGAGATAGTTTGCTGCGCCTCTTGGCTGGGAACCGTTCCTTTCTTAAATGAAGCCACACCCAATCTCCTGGTTTCAGCACCATCTTTTTCCTTCCCCTATCATGATATCTGGCATAAGTTTCTGCCGATTTCTGCAGGCTCTCCTTGACGTTTTTGTGCATCTCCTTGATGGCCTGAGCCCTGTTTCTGCCATTAACATTTAAATGCTCATTGCTAGGCAATGGCAGAAGGTCAATCGGGGAAAGGGGATTAAAACCATACACACATTCAAACGGATATATGTGAGTTGCACTATGAATGTGCCGGTTGTAAGCAAATTCAATGTACGGCAAACATTCATCCCAACTCTTCGAATTTGAAGAAGTAATAATACGAAGCAGATTACCAAGTACCCTATTGACAGCTTCCGTTTGGCCATCAGTCTGCGGGTGGAATGCAGTAGAAAACAGCAGCTTCGTCCCAATTTCGCTCCAAAGGGATTTCCAGAAGTAACTGATGAATTTCACATCTCTATCAGAAACAATGGACTTCGGAATCCCATGCAATCTTACAATCTCCTTGAAAAATAGCTTTGCGATATGAAGTGCATCGCTGGTCTTCGTGCAGGGCAAGAAATGTGCCATCTTTGAGAATCTATCGACCACGACGAAGATTGAATCCTTTCCACGTGCAGTTCGAGGTAGACCCAACACGAATCCATAGATATATCTAACCACGGTCCAGCTGGAACTGGTAATGCCTGATAAAGTCCATGCGGCTTGACCGTCGATTTCGCCTTTAAGCAGACGATGCACTTAGAAATAAATTCCTCGACTTGTTTCCTCAGTCCGGGCCAATAGAATTTCTCAGCTAGGATCTCAGCAGTGGCATTCTTCCCGAAATGTCCCATCAGTTGACCATTGTGAACTTCCTGAATGAGCAACTCTCTGATAGAACCTCTTGGAATACACAGCTGATTTTCTCGGTAGAGAAAACCATCGAGTCTAGAGAACTCTTTAAACGAGTGTACCTCAGTCTGTCGGTACACTTCCTCAAAATCTGGATCAGTAGCATACAAGGTTTTTATATGCTCGAATCCCAACAAATGAGTTGTCGCCATGGCAGCCAATGTTGCTCGTCGTGACAAGGCATCTGCGACCACGTTGTCCTTTCCCTTTTTGTATCGGATGACATAGGGAAATCCTTCGATGAATTGACTCCATCGTGCATGTCGCTTACTCAGTTGTCCTTGTCCACGGATGTGCTTCAGGGTTTCATGGTCCGTGTTGATAACGAACTCTCGACCTCGAAGATAGTGCTGCCATACTCTCAACGCCCTTACCACAGCAAACAACTCCTTATCGTAAGTAGAATAGTTCAACGCAGCTCCAGAAAATTTTTCACTGTGGTACGCGATCGGACGACCTTCTTGAATTAACACTGCTCCCATTCCCGTCCCGGATGCATCGCATTCTATTTCAAACGGGAGGTCAAAATTTGGCAAGGCTAACACCGGAGCATGTGTCAATTTCTCTTTTAAATCAGCAAACGCCTTTTGTTCCGTTGGCCCCCACTTAAAAAGCAGATCCTTTTTAAGTAGCGTCGTGAGGGGCGCGGCAATGACACTGAACTGCGGGACAAATCTTCTGAAAAATCCGCAGAGTCCTAAAAACTGACGAACCTCATGAACTGATTTCAATGGTGGCCAATCAGAAATGGCCTTCACTTTCTGCTCATCTACTTTCAGTCCTCCCTGTCCAACAATAAATCCCAGAAAATTTAACTCTGTTGCGTGGAATGTACGTTTTTCCAGATTAGCATACAGCTTCACTTCCCGCAACCTATTGATCACCTGTTGGACATGAGATACATGATCAGGTTCGTTCGCACTGTAGATTAAAATATCATCAAAATATACTACAACAAATTTATTTATAAATGGGCGCAAAGTCTCGTTCATAAGACGCATAAAAGTTGACGGGGCGTTGGTAAGACCAAATGGCATAACCAGCCATTCGTAAAGTCCGAATTTGGTCTTGAAAGCCGTTTTCCATTCATCTCCGGGTTTCATTCGGATCTGATGGTAACCGCTTCGAAGATCAATCTTCGAGAAGATGTTCGCATGACCAAGCTCGTCAAGCATGTCATCAAGGCGTGGAATGGGGTGTCGGTACTTCACAGTAATTGCATTGACGGCCCTGCAGTCGACGCACATGCGCCATGAACCGTCTTTCTTTGGAACAAGTAGCACTGGTACCGCGCAAGGAGACAAACTTTCGCGCACCCATCCTTTATCAAGCAGCTTTTGAACTTGAGACTGAATTTCCTTGGTCTCCTCAGGAGTCATTCGGTATGCTGGTCGATTTGGAATAGAAGCTCCCGGTACGAAATCAATCTGGTGTTCAATACCACGAAGAGGTGGTAATCCAGCCGGTACTTCTTCGGGAAATACATCCTTGTTGCGTTCCAGCATCCTAGAAAATTCATCAGGAAATTCAGGTGCAGCATTGCAAGTTCTATAAACAAATTCAACAGGTTTATAATAAGCTAAGAAACAGTAACCTGTTGGGTTGTCGTGTTGTACTGCTTGATCAAATTCATTCTTGGTCAGCAAAAGGCATGGTTCTGAGCTTTTGTCATGAATCTCTAATCTAGAGATTTTTGCTTTGCCTTTTTGCTTCGCCTTGTGTTCGGCTTCTTCTTTGCGCATGTTCTCCCGTAACCTTTCTTGATCAATTTTTACAGTTTTGATCGGGAGAGGCTTAACAGTGTACAACTTATTACAAAACTTAAAGCTTAAAGAATTGTCTTTGCCACGATATGTGACGTCATTATCATATAACCAAGGCCTTCCCAACAAAATGTGACAGGCCGTCATCGGTACGACATCACACCAAACATTTTCAGAGTATGAGCCGATCTTGATTGGCACTTTGGCGCGTTGGCTCACTTTCAGAGTTCCATTGTTATTCATCCAGTGAAGTTGGTACGGCTTCGGATGATCTTCTGTAGGTAGCCCTAACCTGCGAATAGTATATGTACTAACAACATTAGTGCAGCTACCATTGTCGACAATAACAGAAGCCAAATTGCCATTTAAATCACAATGACAATGAAATAAATTTTCTCGTTGTTCGTCAGGTGGTGGTTGTTCAACTTTCTCAGCATTTAAGGCTCGCATTGCCACGAAAGTAGTTAAAACTCTTTCCTCTATTTCCTCTACTACTTCGTGGTCACCACTGACTTCTTCAATTTTGATTGGAGCAATTTCTTCTTGCTCTTCCTCAACTGATCCTTCCTCATCGGACTCGATGATTTTTAAGTGACCGCTTTCCAACACTGCAACTCTTTTTGTGAAAGGGCATTCATTTGCATAATGTCCTTTTCTCTGACACTTAAAGCACATGACATCTTTGATGTCTCTTTTCGGTCGCGCCGGTTGGGTATTCTGTACAGGCGGCTTGTAAGCTTTAAATTCCTTTGCCAATTCGAATCCCTTCGTTTGGGTCGGCTTGGGCTTATCCTCAATGCGGGGCCACGACTTACCTGTCCAGTCCTTACTGGGCCAAGGTTTGCTTGGTCCGGATGAACTGCTCCCAAATGTGATCCGTGGGGCCCTCCGATGTTGTGCTTCGATCTTGGCTGCAAGGTGTACTAAGTCCTCAGTATGCTCGTAGCCTCGAAGATCCACTTCATCTCGGATATCTTTTCTCAGCCCTTCCATGAATCTGGCATTTGTAATTTCTTCGTCTTCTCTAACTCCACAACGAGTCATCAGTTTTTCCATTTCCTGATAATACTCGTTCACTGTCTTGCTTCCTTGAGTTAGAGTAGTCATCTTGTGGTACAAGCTTCTCCTGTAATATGAGGGTACAAATCTCTGCTGCATCAAACGGATCAGATAATCCCAAGTCTCGGTTGGTCGAAAACCGCGCTCTCTGATTTCCTTTGCAGTCTTCTGCCACCAAGCTAGGGCATAATCCTTGAACCGTGTCACTGCTATCTGTACCTTCTTTTTCTCAGAATAATTATGGCAGTCAAAAATCAATTCAATTGAATCCTTCCATTCAATAAACTCTGCAGGATCAGGTGTTCCCTTGAACACGGGAAGATCAAATTTAATTCCTTTGATTTCGTGCTCCTCATCCTGATTGTTTTGATACCTGCGGCCTCTTGGTGCCCTAGGTCCTCGAGGTGCTGCTGCAGGAGGGGGTGGATGAGCATTCTGTCCAGCATTTGCTCGAGGTCCCCTCGGCATATTGTACTGTTCCTCAAGTTCTTGTTCCGCTTCGGCCATATCATCATCATCAGGATTAATTTCACTTTGCTCTGAGTCTGGGGTGTTGTGTGGAGCATTCGGGTTTGGAGTACCAATGTCACCTAATTGATGTCTTTGGACCACTCGGTTTATGTGTTGCTCCACAGCATTACCTTGACTTCGGAGTCTATCCTCCAGTTCAGTATGCAGGCCCTCAATCTGACTATCCACTTTGGTATTAATATCTTCAATCTTTTTATCAATTCGTTCCATTTTCTGATTTAAAGACTGAAGGAAATTGATAATCTCAGAGTTGGATGATCCAGATGCTCCTGCCATTTGATGGGTAAACTCTACACAACACAAATATATATATAAAAATGTTAGTAGCACTTGCACAACAGACGACTATCACTCACGAAGCGCTCTCAATTTTCTCTCTCTCGGTATGATGCTTCCGTGAAGATTTCAACCACGCTTGAGATTGAGGCTGAAAACAAGACTGTTGAGATGTGGTGATGATGCCATGGATCGAAGCAAAGAAATCGAATAGATTGAAGATAGGTGAGGGTTTTCGGTTCCCACAAACTCTCAAATGACCTCAAGAATAAATTGATTCATGCTTTCAAGCAAAATGTTCAATAATATTTCAAAAGGTGAGAAATGAAGTTGGGGGAAGCCATATATATAGGCAAACCCTAATACAAGGATTAATAAAGCTAACTAATTAATTAAGGGCTTTAATCAACCCATTACAATAATTAAACAAACCTAAATGAAATTAAACAAGTGCTAATAGAATTGTTGAGCCTGGCGCTAGGCAAGGAACATGGCATGGAACAAAATGGAGAGGGGATGGCGACAGGGGGGATGAAGAGGTTCGCGACAGGGGGTGCTCCGCGACATGCCATGGGCGGCTGGCGACTGGAGACATGGAGGTGGCGTTCGGAGGCAACACAGGCGGCTGAGCTCGAGAAGAATGACAGAGACCACGGCTGTGCTCGGAGGCTGACGGGAGGATATCGGAGGAGGTCCATGTGCTTCGCTGCTGCTGCCGGAAAATTGGAGAAGATGATCGGATATGGAGAAGCACTTGGCCGGAGTTGGCGATCACGTCAGAAGACGAAGGAAGGTCGAATGGAAAGGTGGCAGCGGCCGTTCTTCTTCGTTGTTCAGGTGGCCGGAGCTTGGAATACATATTGCGGCGAATCGGGGTTTTCCTCTTCATCGTAGTTGCGGCTTGCGGGGTGACCGGAATTGCTTGGAGTCGACGAGAGAGGGCCTGTCGGAGCCTTGACGACGATGTTGACAAGTCCGGTGGGAGATGAGGACATGTCGGAGCTTGATGGAGATGCTCGCCGGAGGTAGTGGCGATAATTCGAGGGTTTTTCTTTATCGGGGACAAGTGCCCCGCCGGAGAAGATGACCGGCAATTGGCTTCCGGCGGGATGGAGCTTGAGGTTGAAGATGGTGGCAGGTGGAGATTTGGATGATGAACGATGCCGTTGGTGATGATCCGACGAGGAGACGGGCTGCCGTAGCTTTGCTGCTGGATGGTGGCGGAAGTTGTAAATGGAATTGGAGAAGATGATATATGTAGGTGGGGCCCGCCAGTATAATGTTTGAATTGAGATGTGGTGATGATGACGTCAAGTGGCCTTCTTTTGTGTGGATTTTGATCAGGCCATGGGATTAATCCTCTTGTTGTTGGGCCGTTGCAAAGGGGTAGGAATGGGCCTTCATCCGTAACTTCATGGGCTAAGAGAGGATACATTGGGCTCGGGCCATTCTTTTCTCTTGATTTAATTGTTTGTTGGGCCATCTTTTGCTTTGGGCTAAGACCAGTCTCGCTCAATGGAAGCCCACTTGAATTTTGATCCGGATTATTCCAAATATTTTCCTGCCTGCTCAAAATATTCTTCTGTCGGTTCCAAATAATCGGATCGGGCCGTCCGTCAGTTGGGTCGGTCCGGACATCCATGTCATACTCTCCCCCTTGAAAAGCTTTGGACTCCAAAGCTGATGGGGAAAATACTGCAGGTTCAAACAAGTAATCCAGACATCCATAACTGAATTTCCTGCAAAAATAATTTTTTCCATGAGATGTAGAGATCATTGTTCTTCCAAAATCAGATTTAAATTTTTCAAGTATTAGAACATGATCACCTGGATTAAATTCCATTTGCTTAGCTGTAGACAGATCTTCATGATTAATTGACGCTCGTCTAAAGCCATGGATGGATCGCCATTTTGATGGTGGAAAATGATGAGCTCGCAGATGCACCCTAAATCCTTTCAGTCCCAAATAAAATATTAAATAGCGCATATGACTCAATGGGATTCTACCAGTGTAATGAAATTTTCCATAATCAGTATGCATTTTATCAGGTAAAATTAATTTTTCTAATAAGTGCAAACGATACTGATTAGGCCTCGAATTTTCAGCATGTTCCCAAAATGGATCAACATATTCAGAATATAATTCAGAAATTATGCAATTATTATCTGATCTATGTTGATCATGGATGGAAAATTCACCGGGTATAATCAAGGTAGAAAAATGGAAAGAATGTACCCTTGGGAGCTCTAAAGAATCATGGACCAATTTAACCTGTTCTGTAGGAAGCTCAGCTTGTTCTATAGGAAGCTCACTAGTTGGAGATGATGTGCTGCATGATTCTTCCTCGGTTAAGCTTTCTGGCTCGGTCCTGTCAAGATTATCAAACAATTGTTCAGATGCAATATCTGCTATTTTAGCATTTTCATTATATTCTTGACATGAAGATTCTCCCTTTAAATCATCACATGGAACTTCAATTCCAATATAGTCATCTGTTCTGATTGGGACATCCGATTTGGAGTTGATCTCATCTCCCCAGTTCTTTCTCATGAAATCCATCAAATCTGCTATGGTTGGCTCGACTGGGGTGCTCTCTTCCTTAGCTGGCTCTTGGCATCTGTCAACATTATCAATCTGCTCTTTTCCTTCCGCTATGACATCTTTGGCATCATTCTGAAATTGTAGCGGATCTGCAACTTCATCTGCAATACCACCATCCATATGCCTTTGCAAGGAATCCTCACCAGAAACAATAGTAGTATTGATGGTACGCTGAAGTGCTTCAATATCAGATTTCGTGGCAATATCTTTCATCATGGACATCATCATATCCATTAGACCAGTCATTGTTGGCTCAACGTGTCCTGCCATATCAGAAAGGAAAAACTAGATATATATATATATATATAAAGTTAGAAAATAAAATAAAATATTTTTGGTGATCTCCTCTCTTTTCTTTCTTCCCTCACTTAGTTCTCAAACTCAAAGTGTTCGATCACAATTCAATTCTTGAGGTTCATCCGAAGTCGAGTGGGAAGATCGGTTTAAATATGTGACGCACAATGCACGAAACAAGATGCAATGTTCGACTCAATCAAGAAAAAGAAAGACTTGCGTGCGATATGCAATGCAAAATGATAACCGGTTGCAATTTCGATAGGTGCACTTGCTTATCACGTTTCAATTCCCTTTAATCGATTAAGCTCACAATATATAAGTGGAAAATGAAAATCTCACAAGTAAAAATCACTCAAGGAAATACCCGATTACTCAAGTGACTTCTCGGGCTAGGTTTCACAACCGTGCCAGTCCAATATCCACTTTATTGTAAAATTACTCAAGTGGCTTCAAGGGCTAGGTTTCACAATTGTGCCAGTCCAATATTCACTTTATTGTAAACACTCAAAATATAGTCCCAAGTACTTGTGGGTGGCTCACTTTTGCACTCAAGACAAAACCAAACACTCAAATTCCCAAAAAGGTAGATGCTGGCAGCTTGTATTTGCTTGGACAGTGTGTTAACTGAAGTTGTAGCGTGCCCAAATGATACCCAAAACCTATGGGACCAATTCCGGAACAAACTTTGGCTTATTAGGAACACAATGCAAAAAGAATCAGTCCTTTTATCGCTCACACGCGCCCACACTCGCCCAATACTTTTGGTCTCGCCAGAAAAGTACACCTTTTGCCAAAAGTGTGATAGTGACCTCAAAACAAGTCCAAAATGGGTGATTCAAATTTCTATGGATTCAGCACTCAAAGGGCTTTCAAATGGTTGAAGATTCATCAAGAAATTCGATGATCTTCATATGTTCATACACCTTCAAAGTTTGGACAGATTCGGACTCACACTGGCAATCTTTTTGTTTTCGATGTTTGGGCGACCAAATGAACTCCAAAACTCTTGAAACCAGTCCCAATCGATTCCTAACACCCAAAATATGTAAAATAACCCCTTGAACAGATACCAGACCTGATTCCCCCCAGTGAAACTCAACCAACAAGTGCAGGATATGAAAAATGAAAGCAAACTAAGCAACCCTTAACATCAATCTTGCAACCAATGCTCAAAATGCTTAGGAAATGATGCAATACCCACACAATGAGTTTTATATGAGTGGAAACAAGTTCATAAACACAAAATCAAGGAATCAAAAAGCAAAATATGAAGATTTTTGGGTTTTTGGTTGAAGAACATGAAGAACATTCATGAATCTTCAAATGAACATAACTTGGGCATATGAACTCCGATTTGAATGAATCATACACCAATGGAAAGCTCTTGAGATGAGGATTAGGAATATTGGATCAGATTTTTCAAAATCTCAAGGAGTCAAAACCAGAAAATGAAAACAGTGGACAGAATGCTTCTTTTAGGGTTTTCTTGAAATGGTTTTGATGAGGATGAAGGATTTGGAAAAATTTGGGCATTATAACCCCTAGGAATGGATGATTATGGTTTGCCACATGGAACGGTGGTTCCAAATGGGGAGTGTTGTGTGTGAAAGTGGATGAACAATGGCAAGAACAAGATGAAGAACAAGAGTTTGAGAAAATAGGGCCAAGATCTTCAAAAATTCATAGAAAATGATTCCCTTGGCCAAATTTTTCAAACTTTACCTTTTTTTGAGTGTAAACAACCCAATGAAACCAAATATGAACTCAGAATTGCAAAATTCGTAACAGAGCAAAATGGCTTAGTGGGCAGAATACGATTTTTGGGGTTTTTTTTTTTTTTGAATTTTTATGGATTTTTGGAAGGATAGATCTATTGATTCTTTGCTAGGCTCTGATACCAAATTATTGATGCCATGGATCGAAGCAAAGAAATCGAATAGATTGAAGATAGGTGAGGGTTTTCGGTTCCCACAAACTCTCAAATGACCTCAAGAATAAATTGATTCATGCTTTCAAGCAAAATGTTCAATAATATTTCAAAAGGTGAGAAATGAAGTTGGGGGAAGCCATATATATAGGCAAACCCTAATACAAGGATTAATAAAGCTAACTAATTAATTAAGGGCTTTAATCAACCCATTACAATAATTAAACAAACCTAAATGAAATTAAACAAGTGCTAATAGAATTGTTGAGCCTGGCGCTAGGCAAGGAACATGGCATGGAACAAAATGGAGAGGGGATGGCGACAGGGGGGATGAAGAGGTTCGCGACAGGGGGTGCTCCGCGACATGCCATGGGCGGCTGGCGACTGGAGACATGGAGGTGGCGTTCGGAGGCAACACAGGCGGCTGAGCTCGAGAAGAATGACAGAGACCACGGCTGTGCTCGGAGGCTGACGGGAGGATATCGGAGGAGGTCCATGTGCTTCGCTGCTGCTGCCGGAAAATTGGTGAAGATGATCGGAGATGGAGAAGCACTTGGCCGGAGTTGGCGATCACGTCAGAAGACGAAGGAAGGTCGAATGGAAAGGTGGCAGCGGCCGTTCTTCTTCGTTGTTCAGGTGGCCGGAGCTTGGAATACATATTGCGGCGAATCGGGGTTTTCCTCTTCATCGTAGTTGCGGCTTGCGGGGTGACCGGAATTGCTTGGAGTCGACGAGAGAGGGCCTGTCGGAGCCTTGACGACGATGTTGACAAGTCCGGTGGGAGATGAGGACATGTCGGAGCTTGATGGAGATGCTCGCCGGAGGTAGTGGCGATAATTCGAGGGTTTTTCTTTATCGTGGACAAGTGCCCCGCCGGAGAAGATGACCGGCAGTTGGCTTCCGGCGGGATGGAGCTTGAGGTTGAAGATGGTGGCAGGTGGAGATTTGGATGATGAACGATGCCGTTGGTGATGATCCGACGAGGAGACGGGCTGCCGTAGCTTTGCTGCTGGATGGTGGCGGAAGTTGTAAATGGAATTGGAGAAGATGATATATGTAGGTGGGGCCCGCCAGTATAATGT
Organism: Hygrophila difformis; assembly: GCA_030278955.1. NCBI lineage: Eukaryota > Viridiplantae > Streptophyta > Magnoliopsida > Lamiales > Acanthaceae > Hygrophila > Hygrophila difformis. The sequence continues at coordinate 37,459,734 of JAOANR010000006.1, read as the reverse complement.
TTGAATTGAGATGTGGTGATGATGACGTCAAGTGGCCTTCTTTTGTGTGGATTTTGATCAGGCCATGGGATTAATCCTCTTGTTGTTGGGCCGTTGCAAAGGGGTAGGAATGGGCCTTCATCCGTAACTTCATGGGCTAAGAGAGGATACATTGGGCTCGGGCCATTCTTTTCTCTTGATTTAATTGTTTGTTGGGCCATCTTTTGCTTTGGGCTAAGACCAGTCTCGCTCAATGGAAGCCCACTTGAATTTTGATCCGGATTATTCCAAATATTTTCCTGCCTGCTCAAAATATTCTTCTGTCGGTTCCAAATAATCGGATCGGGCCGTCCGTCAGTTGGGTCGGTCCGGACATCCATGTCAGTTGCCCACACACTACTAACTCGACAAATATACTCAACCGAAATAAAATAAAATGAAGAGAAAATAATTACAGATATTAATGTACTGAAAATATGTGATCACAATGCAAGGATTTGGTGTTACAGCGATTAATCGCAATTTACACGTTGAATTCCAAAATCCTCACAAGGGTAAAAATTTGGGGGTGGAGTTGAAAATATGAAAAGAAATCTCACTGCACTCGACTCCCGAAATGATCACACTGGTTTCCCAATATCAGTACTTGATAAAATATTTTCTAGGGTACTCTCCAATATAACAGATAAAATTATTCCGGAGGAATTTCAACAGTTAGGTTTCACTTGTTATGAGAGAAATTTTAAGAGCGGAACATTGCCCGATTAAAATTTCAACTCTGTGTTCGTGATTTAATTAAATCAGTGGAACCAAGTGCCAACTGTATATATCCGACTTAGGAAAAATTTTGAATAATATTGCACAAGGAGAGATGTCTTTGTCCCTATAGAGGTGCTTGGCGTGAAAGGGGCTTTAGGGACAAAGCTTTAGAGACAAAGTGTTTAGGGACAAAATGTTTAGAGACAAAGTTTGGTGACAAAGGTTTAGGGACAAAATGGTTTAGAGACAAAGTTTGGAGACAAAGGTTTGCTTAGGGACAGCCCACAAAATTTGACTTGCTTGACTTGGATGATGACTTGATGATGTAAGTTGGTCTTGCAAGTACTTGATGGATCACACAATTTAAGACTTCGGGCGGTTAACACATCCCCATGGCTGATCTTGTCCCCTTAAACAATTCAGATTTTTGCCTTTTTGAATCAACAATTATGTCCCAAGAACAAACTTGAAGTTGGTGAAGAACAAGGTTGAAGATGGATGAACAAGCAAGGTGGTGATGATGAACACTCAAACTTGATTTTGGAATTTTGATGCAATTCACAATTAATAACTTAAACACATATCTCAACTTGCATCATTAACGCATATTTAAGTCCATTAACATCCAAAATTCAGAATCATACACCAAAGTTGTTGAAAAATTCGAGTTTGATGAAGAACAACACCAAAACTTCAAATAATCATAACTTTGTCATACGAACTCCGATTTTGATGATCCACATATACAAATTCATCTACTCAACATGAGGAATTCAAATATCAACCCAGATTTGCCAAATTCAAAATTATTAAGTCCGAAATGGGTCAGAACAGATTCTGTTCGGATTTTAGGGTTTTCAAATTTTTCAATTTTTATGGATTTTGAAGTTTAAGTCAAGAAAGATCCTATCTTAGGCTCTGATACCAAATTCTAACTAATGCCAAGGATCATAGGATACATTCTTGAAACAAGAAAAATATGAAGAAACAAGGAGGTGAAGGAGAAGAAGATAGTGAAGCTTCCAACTCCAAGAATTCAACAATGGAAGGCAAACAAGCCCCTATGTCTTGTCCTCACATCCTCATTAAGTTCAAAGTGTTGGTGAAAATTCAACATGGTAAGCTTCAACACCAAGTTGAATAAGATTGTCCAAATGAACGGTGGTTCATGTGGAGGAAATGGTGATCTTTTGGAATTGCTTGCAAAAATGCTAAGTCTTACTTCATTCAACAAAAGATGAGTCTTACAAATGATGGGGGAGGCATATATATAGTGCCAAAGCCCCTAGGAACACTTACAAAGGAAGAAAAATGAAAAAGGGACGAAAATAAGGCCTTGGGCGCTAAACGGGCGACTTGGGCGCTAAACAGGACTTTGTCCCTATGCATGGCATGGCGACAGAGCATAGGGACAGAGCAGTTTTGTCTCCAAGCATGGCTTTGTCTCCAAGCAGTGCATAGGAACAAAGCATAGGGACAAAGCAGTTTTGTCTCTAAGCATGGCTTTGTCTCCAAGCAGTGCATAGGGACAAAGCATAGGGACAAAGTAGTTTTGTCTCCAAGCATGACTTTGTCTCCAAGCATGGCATAGGGACAAAGCATAGGGACAAAGTAGTTTTGTCTCCAAGCATGGCTTTGTCTCCAAGCATGGCATAGGGACAAAGCATAGGGACAAAGTAGTTTTGTCTCCAAGCATGGCTTTGTCTCCAAGCATGGCATAGGGACAAAGCATAGGGACAAAGCCTTCTCCCAAAATTTGAAGTCTTATACTATTACATTAATTTCTAATATTATCCGACCATCTTCCGACTTTGACCAAAATTTGTCCGGCAACCGGCGGTGGTTCCGGCCGACCTCCGGCGAACTTCCGGTCAATTTTCCGGCGAGCTCCGTTTGACCTTCCGGCGATGCTCCGGTGCTCCGGCGGCTTCTCCGGTCATCTTCCGGCGACTTTCCGGAGACGGCCAACTTCCGGCCAACTTTCCGGCAAGCTCCGTTTGACCTTCCGGTGATGCTCCGATGCTCCAACGACTTCTCCGGTCATCTTCCGGCGACTCTCCGGCGACGGTGATGGCTTACTTCTTCAAAATTGGGGATCCCATGGTTGGAATCCCTCCGGTCTCATCGGGCTGTAGGAGCAGAGTTGCTTCGGATCGGATCTTGTCAAACTTGGACAGCTCTTTGTCAAAATTATCCTTCAGATATTCTGCCACACGAGATGTGAACTTCTTCGTCTGCTTTCTCGAACAGGGTCCTTCCGGAAAAGGAATTACTGTAGCAGTTGTCCTGGCTTCCACGCCAAGGACTTTGGTGAACTTTATGCGTTGTGCCATAAGCATGGCCATGATCGTTTTTATAGGCTTGATGACTTCTTATATTTTGAAGATAAATTGTGCATACCATGTTGTTCTATTAGGGAGCTTCTTATCAAAGAAGTGCATGGAGGAGATATGATGGGACACTTTGGAATACATGCGACCATGGAGGTATTGGGCAAGAGATTCTATTGGCCGGGAATGTGGAAGCAGGTATCCGATTTTATTGCCAAGTGTGTTACTTGTTTGAAAGCTAAATCTACTTCTAAGCCTCATGGATTATACATGCCATTGCCTATACCTAGTGTTCCTTGGATCGATTTGAGCATGGATTTTATACTTGGATTACCTAGAACTGCTAGAGCTAAGGATTCTATATTTGTTGTGGTAGATAGGTTTTCTAAGATGGCTCACTTTATACCATGTTCTAAGACTAATGATGCTCATCACATAGCTAAGTTGTTCTTTAAAGAAGTTGTTAGATTGCATGGGGTTCCTAAGACTATTGTTTCCGATAGAGATAATAAGTTCATTAGCTATTTTTGGAAATCATTATGGCATGAGATAGGAACTAAGTTGTTGTTCTCTACTTCTTATCACCCTCAAACTGATGGTCAAACTGAATCTGTGAATAGGGTTTTAGGAAACTTGCTTAGAATCATTGTGAGTAGTAATAGCAAAAGTTGGGATGAATGTTTACCATACATCGAGTTTGCTTACAATCGCCATGTACATTCTGCTACTCATATGTCTCCTTTTGAAGTAGTGTATGGATTAAACCCCCTTACCCCCACTGACTTGTTGCCATTGCCTAGCAATGAGCATTTGAATTCTAATGGCAGGGATAGGGCAAAGAGGATCAAGGAGATGCACATGCAAGTGAAGGAAAGTTTGGAGAAGGCAACTCAAACGTATGCAAAATATGCCAACAAAGGGCGCAAGGCCGTGGTCCTACAACCCGGGGATTGGGTTTGGGTCCACATGAGGAAAGAGAGGTTTCCGGCCCAAAGGAGGGATAAGTTGTCTCCAAGAGGAGATGGGCCTTTTAGAGTGATAGAGCGTATTAATGATAATGCTTACAAATTAGAATTACCGGGTGAATATGGTATTAATGCTTCTTTTAACATTGCAGATCTTACCTTGTATGATCGAGGAGATGAGGACCAAGATCGGTTGAAGTCTCAACCTTTTCAAGGGGGAGAGAGTGACAAGGATGTCAGAAATCTACTTCAACTTCCAAACGGTCCACTAACAAGGCAAAGGGTCAAGAAGTTCCAAGACGAGATCCAAAAGATCATTACAAGGGATGAAGAAGCAAAAGTCGACCCGAGCCCGAGATTCAACAATCATGAGTTCCACACCATGATCACTTGGGAGGAAGAGTGAAAGAGGTTGGAGCAAGAATGGTAGCAAGTGGAGCTTAAAAGAAGGAGAAACAAGCATAAAGGCATGAAGAGACAAGAGTTGGGACATGTCTACCTATGTTTTTATTACATGTTCAAAAACATTCTAGTTTAGGATGTGACTTATGTTTTCCAACTTGTAAATGTCTACCTAAGACATATATGGGAAGACATCCTAATACTAGGTTAGTTTAGGCTATACTAGGTTCATGTCTTAGACGAAGGTGGTCTTAAGGTTGGTTAGGCTTGTAATTAGGAAGGTTACACTTGCGAGGAGTTGAGATGGAGGGAGGTTAGCCACAAGGGCCTTGTTTGGCCGAATTCTCCATTATTTTTGGAGAGGGTGGACGGCCATAGGGGTCTTTAAATAGGACCCCTCCCACACTTGTATCATTTACCTTTTTGATGAATCGAATTGAGAGTTTCCCTTTGAGAGTGAAGAGAGTTCTTCCTTTCTTTTGATCTTGAGAGGTGGTTAGAACCTTGAGAGAGAGTATCCCATTCCCTTTCCCCTTCCAAGCATTCGGCCACCACCATCCACCACCCATGGCCGAGAGCTACATGGAGAGAAAGGCTTGAAATCGGTTCTTTGGACTAGCTTCAAGGGGTCGTGACACGAGGACGCTTGAAGGAGGCTTCCACGGGGTCAATCTTGAAGAATCCATCCATGGCGGCGTATGGTTCGAATCTAGAAGGGTCCGGGTCTTGCGAGTCAATGGAGAAGATGATCAAGGCATCCATCCTTCCCATTTCCATGTAATTCTTGCACTTTTCCTTGTTTTTGTGATCCTTTTCCTTCCCTCTTTGCCTCGGCCATTTGGCCCTTCTCTTGCTTCTTGTTTGCTCGTTTTGATCTTTTCGAAATTAGGCACATAGATCCATGGCAGGATCCTTCCCCTTGGACACAGAAGTCTTGAATTAAATCAGATGCTGCATAGTAAACTTCCAACAAAAACTCCTTTATAAAATCCGGATCTGAGTAAGGGATAAATTCGACAGTTATGACTAATTCACATTCCACTGGGGGTTGATTTTGAGAGCTTAGAAGCAGAGTCATCGATTAGGTCTCATTTAGACTGAAAGGATCTGTGTTTTAATTGAGAGTTTAGTACCTGTCTAGGGAATGATTTTCAAATATCCAATTGCTCTCGAAATTGCTGTGTGTTGGAAATCTGATATTAGATATTGCATTAAGTCAATATCCACTTGGGTGTAGATGAGATGTGATAAATAATATTGGAGGAACAACATATAGGCCTTGGTGAATTTCTAAGGTATGGTTGAGTATTCCTTCGACTACTATCTTCTTCTGCCAAAGTCTAGAATTGAGTCTTGAGTGAGTACATCCGGAATAGGTTCATTTATGGATCTGTTTCATTTAGTTTGTATCTCATAACTACCCAGATGTTGTAAGCCCTGTGGCTTATTGATATCTTGGGGGTTCTTGATCTGCATCTGGTCACCAAGATCAGGGGCTCTTTTATACTAACGGAAAGAGACGTTTTTAACGATTCCGAGTGATAGATTTAAATGCTTTCTTTACAGCTTTCTTACTGCTTTCCTTTTAAATGCTTTCATAGAGGTCACTTGGAAGAATTAGGGGCTGTCCATCTGTTAAAAGGTTTGAGAGTTATGGAATGGTTTGGGGCGTGATTTGAAACTTTGGGTGTGACATGGAGGAATGATAGGAGTACTTGGCATGTCAACTAATGATATGTTAGGTGTTGCTTATCCACCACAGATGAATGATACGCCTTAGCATGGCCATGTGAGGGCAGTTGTGAGTCTGTGGTATCTTAGAAATTGAGGTCGTAAGAGCATGTAAATTCTCACTATAAGTACCTGTCTGTTAAAGGGAACATGGTGTAGAAAGCATGAGAGTTAGCTAACTAGAGAATTATCCCAAGCTAAGATCTGTGTATAAAAATGGAAGTTTAATTGTGTTTCATCTGAATCTTGTCCAATCTTTATTATTTCCTCCCTGTCCCTTCTGTCATATTTAAACCTGCTTTCTAGATAGTGTAGCATAATTTTATATTGCTTTCGTAGTATAGATTTAATTGCTTTCTTCGATCTAGTTTACCATGCTTTGTAGAATAATTTTTACTGCTTTCATGATCTGGTTTAATTTATGTCAAGTAGTTGTTAGAAAACCTTGCAAAACTTGAAACGAGTAACCGAGTGGAAAATCTTAGTAAACGACGTGGGCCCTGCTTCCATCGCACATCCTCCAGTGAACGATCCGGTACTTACTATAAATTACTGCAATTTTTTACTCCGTGCGCTTTCGGGAGCACAGTTTCTTGACACGAGTAAATAAAAACATAATATATTGGGAAAATACTCATACAGTGGGAAGATGTTCAAAAGCTTCATGGCAGGTGCTTTCGTGACATGAAATTATGAGAAGTATCTTGGCGCAGATACCAGGGATTTCAGGGTGACAGAATGAAAGTCAATCCCGGTTGCACCGTGATATTTGTCAAAAGTTTCATGGCGCCGTTGCCGGGGAGATGCAGACAGTTGTAATAAATAATACTTTATTAAGTATTGAACACTGGTGTCTGGTAAGATCGAATTGTTTACCCCGGCTGCACCATGGGAAGGACCACAGCGCCATTTGAGACTAAAACATCCCACATGAGTAATAAAAAGGGAAATCTTAATATATCCTTAAACCCATTCCCTGAATCATAACTCTTTTCATTTAATAAATCCACACCTGAGATTTCAGAAAATTACTCGTGTTAATGAAACTCGTCAAAAGTTTCACTTTTCCTTAATCTGATCATCCATTTCATTAATCACTTGGCGACTCACGCTGTCTGCTTGCTTTTTGATTCGCTCCTCTAAGACCAAAATTTTCTTGCCCACTTCAGCAAAAGATCTTTCCATCACCTTTTCTTGATTATCAAATCGGGCATCCAATTTTTGGATCATGGCTTGTAGCGATTGCAAAGCATTCTCAGTAGACTGCGTCATTGTGATTTACTTGCAATTAAAACACTAGGAAGATATATCTATAAATGATTAGTGCAAAAAATAATCAAAGGATATATTTTTGGGTGCACTCGTCACTCAGATATTCCTCACAAATTCTCACAAGTATGGTAATCAACATTGGAATAGATCACAACGAGTTAGAAGCTTCCACAAATATGTCCAACCAAAATAGGAATGAGGATTGGTGCTCGAGTTGATGTACGTGTAATCCAAGAAGCAGTTTGGAATTACTCGACTCAATGAAAAATGGCACACTAAAATTAATATGTGATGCAATGCAATGATTATCAAGTTCGAAGTTTTAATCAAGCAATCACAATTAATTAATCCGTATCCTCACAATAAACCCGGATAGACAAGAAAGCAGTAATCACACAACCCAGAGGAATAACAATGACTAGTGGTATCAATAACTGGGTGTCACAATTTTAGAGAGGAATTCCACTGTCTTTATCTCAGACGGAACTTCAACTCTGTGTTCTTGAAATTAATCAGAGGAACAATTGTGCCAGCTAAAAATATATCCACTGTATCTGAAATTTTCGGATCTGAAAGTAGTGCGATGGGAGGGACTGATTTTTGGGATCAACAGATAAAATATATCGCGAAGTGGGTATTTTGACTTTCAAGTATCTTGTGATAGTGACCCACTCAAGTAATCCCCAACAAACTTGCTTTTAAGTACAAGCATTAAAAACCCCAAAAAGTGTAAAGTGGTCCTTTTGTACTACCAACTTTTTTTGTCCCCTTGTCTTGCCCCCTTAACACCCACGATTTTGGCTCTTTTGGATCAAACAATCCACTCTCAAGAACAATATGAATGTGTTCAATAACACTTTGAATAAATTATGAAGATGGATGAACACACTTGAAGATTGCCAAGAACACTCAAGAACAAGATGAACAAACCCTAAAAATATTTGAGCCCAACTCTCACGGATTAATCAAGTTCTTGCAAAATTAATCCACCAAACTCAAATCCATGCACATAACATCCATATTATGAATTTTTGAGAAATTAGACGGCTGGAAACACAAGATTTTCGGATTTGGAAGAAAAATATGGAGAATTTTCGGTTTTTGGCTCAAGAACACCAAGAAACTTCAAATCTTCATAACTTGCTCATTTCTTGGCCAAATTAGGAGTTCTTTATATCAATCTTTATGTAAACAATCCAATGAGTTCAAATATGAGATCAGATTGTCCAAAATCCCAACAGAAAATTTCCAGAAATTCGGAACAGCAAGCTGTTTGCTATTTTTTTGGTGAGATTTTTTTGATTTTTTTGAGTGGATGAAGAACAAGTAATGCTAACTTGAAGCTCTGATACCAAAATGACACGAATCTCTCTCAAAACCCAAGATCAAAGTTATGCAATTACTTGTGAGAGAAAAGAAAGATGAAGAAAAATGGGCATGGTCTTGTTTAGATATAATGATATATGGTATTGCCAAATGACACGTGGTGTCAAATGGGGATTAAAACAAGAAAATAAAAGATAATGAAGCTTTACCAAAACCAAAGAAAGCTAATCTTGGAGTCACACCAAGACCTCAATCCAAGATTTTGGTTACACAATTTGAGAGCTTCAATCTCAAATTGATGATTTTGTCCAAGGCTTCACACCAAGAACTTGTGAGAAGAATCACTCAACTCACGGGTTTGATAATCGAGTCACACGATTATCTCCTTCAAGAATCACTCAAGAAGGGTGTTGTGGAATCACTCCAACAACTAGTTTTGGTATCACACCAAAGAGAAAGCAAGTGCTTCAAATTTTCATTCAATAATCAAAGTCTAACCTTACAAAGTGAAGGGGAGGCACTATATATAGTAGCCAAAACCCTAAGGCAAAATAAACCCTAACACTCCATAAGGGTAAAATAGGAAAAGGGAAAAATACATGGAAAAGTAAGCAAAAATCCTAAAAATGGCATTCTGGACAGTCTGTGTCGCGGAACAGGGTCCGTGTCGCGGAACAGGGTCCGTGTCGCGGAACGTGGCCTCGTGACTGGGACTCCGCGACTGGGTCTTCTAGCCTTTGGAAGCTCCGTGTCGCTAAGCTCGGCTGGGTCGCTAAGCGTGTCTTCGCGACTGGCTAGAGGTTTCGCGACCGGAGTCTTCGGATTGGGTTTCGGGCTCTTGGTGGCGTTAAGCAGGTGCCGTGTCGCGGGGCTGGGTTTCGCGACAGAGATGGTTTGGCGACAGGAGTCCTGAAAATCCAACAAGTCTAGAGCAGACCCCACAGTAGTTGTTCAAATAGTTACATGCCTTGTTGAAAGCTTAAATAAACTAAATTAAACAAAGTAACTGTCTAGCCACTTCCAACCAGTGACCATTCTCCGACGGGTGGTCGACGGCGGCGCCGGCGACTTTTCCGGCCAGATTCCGGCCAAACTCCGGTGAGCTCCGATCAACTTCCAGTGATGCTCCCAGCGGCTTCTCCGATCAGTCTCCGGCGACTCTTCCGGTGGCGGCGCCGGCTGTACTTTCTTCATTCTCGGATAAGATTGGAGGGGCCATGCATAGCATGTATGGGCTTTCCCCAATTGTAGGAAAAATGGGTCGGGTCGGATCTGACTTCCACGTCAATCAAGAACCGCAACAACAGCAGAGTGTGATAAATCAGTGCAAGTAGTGTCAAGTTCAATGCGTTAGTCAAATAATTGCAATTAATTGTCTCCTCACAATATAGACTGAATCCACTGAAATATGAGAAGTGACTCACCAACACTCGACTCCCAATCCCCCAAAGATGTAGAAAGTAGATAAAAAAAAAAATATTGAAGCACGATCAGCTTGTTCTTTTCTTTCTTTTTCTTTTGTTTTGTTTCTTTTTTTTTTTCACTTGTGGCTTTCAACAGCTAGGTATCACTTTTGATAGGCGAATGCTAGCTATATATCCACTTGTTCTTTGCTTTTTATCCGTTTTTTTTTTTTTGACACTAAGCTGAACACGCTTTGTTTGCTGAACACTTGATGAATTTCAGATCTTTCTTTCGGTGCACGCACGCTTTGTGGAATAAGATTGGAACAAGATTTATAGTGCGAGACGTGGGGAAAATAAAGAATTCAACAACTATGATGAGCTGTATCAACTTGGTCCCCAGAGTAACAAACCCGTAACAAACACTTAACCCTTGTAACAAACTCTGAATCCCGTAACAAACTGGTCCCCACAGTAACAAACTTTTGTATACTGATCTCCCAATAACACCCTCAGTAATCAGCCCCCAAAGATCAAAATATAATCTCTCAAGACTACTTAACAAGATTTGATGAACTTGGATGAATATACCAAGAACACCAAAAACACACAGTACGCTCTTGAGACAATTTCAAGCAATAAATCCGACTAAAACAGTGAACAATCAATCACAAGCATAAGATTTTCAATCACAGAGGCCAAATAAACAGAAAACACGCTCAAAACAAACTGGCACAAGGATCAAAGAGACGGATCCTTTAAATTTCGTATGTATATTCAAAGATATGCACAGAATCTTCAAATAAGCATATCTTTCTCAAATCTTATCCGATTTGGAAGATCTTTATATGCAGATTTATGTATTCGGCATGAGGATTACAAAAATCAAATCAGATTGGACAAATAATGAACGAAACAATTCCAGAAAATTGAAACAAAATTCTGGCGTGAATAAGATCTCAAGAACACGAAGAAATTTTTGGATTTTTGATTTATATGAATTGAAAAACACCTATTGAACTAGAATCAAGGCTCTGATACCAAATTTATAATACTGCCATGGATCAAATTCCAGACACAATAGGACTTTGGCGAAACGCGGAAAAACGAAATAGAAAGATAGACGAAACCTACCAATTTGACCAAGAGAATTGAGATGGAGTTAAACCTCGAGGGAATAAGCGCATCTCCTCTTCCAATGATCCTCCTCGGATGAAGTCGAGCAATCCAGTTTCGGAGATTGCAAGGTGAGTTTGCCAATTGAAACACACAAAGTTTAAGAACACTCGGAATATCGACTTTTGAAAAAGAGAATTGTATTCATCAAATTAATCAAAAGTGTTTACAATAGTAATTGAGGACCTATATATAGGCCCCAAGTAAACGTATCAGCTATGGGAATAAATCCCACAAAATAAGGAAACTAATTCCTCAAATAAGGAAATTAGCTAGATATACTAAATCTATTTTAAACAAGGAAATAAAACAAAATAACAAAGATATGGAAGCAAGATATGATTCTGCATGCATGACAGATTTACGCAGCTCGCTTCGTCTTGGAAAAGCTGTCGCGCGCGTGAAAATGACAGTGTTGCAAAAATCGTAGACTTGCTTCAAAATGCTCGCGATGTTCCTTTGGAAAGCTTATTGAGAACGTTGCGTGCGGATGTCGCGAGGATCATGTCACCGCTACTTCAAAATTCTGCTAAGTATCCAAACACAATGTTCCCTCCACGCGATGTGAAGAAACATGGCGTGCGGTGGGAAAGACATCGCGTGCGGCGAGCGGAACTCCTCAGAAATCTGCTGTCTCTTTCTGCATAGCCTTCTTCCTCCGGCAGCTTCCATGTGATCATTGTTCTTCCTCCGAAGGTTGGCTTGGTCAGCTCCCATTCTTCAACATGTGTCCTTAGCAGTCCCGCTACATACTCCGTAAACTTCTTAGCTCTTTGCCTCGAACATGGGCCTTCGGGTATTTGGATCATGGCTTCGGCTACCATGCCATTAATACTTTTCAACTCATCACCATAATAGCGGCCTCTATGCCTACGGCCTTGTACCTCAAAATCCTCATCGGATTCACTTTCATGTAGCTCATCTCGCCTTGGTACATGCCTTCGTGGCATGGTAGCCCAAGCCATGGTCCAAATACTCGAAGGCCCATGTTCGAGGCAAAGATGCCATGGATCCCTTGGTTACTAACTTGCAAGAACAAGAGAGAAAACAAGAAAGGAAAGAGGATAGGGAAGCAAACCACAACAAGAACCAAAAGGGGAAGCAACCAAGGTGTTAGAACCGTGACCTCATCCCAATCCTCCAAGCTCAAGCCTTGGTGCCAAGGATCATAGGATACATTCTTGAAAGAAAAACAAAGATGAAGAAGCAAGTAGGTGAAGGAAGGTGATAAGGAAGCAACCAACTCAAGCATTCAACAATGGAAAACAAGTCCATATGCCTTGTCCTCACAACCTCATTAAACTCAAGTGTTGGTGATAATCAACATGGTGTGCTTCAACATCCAAGTTGATGTAAGTTGTCCAAATGATTATTCATCAAATGGATGAGTGGTGATCTTTTGGAAGTAAACTTGCAAATGGCAAAGTTTGATTTCATTCAACAAAAGATGACTTACAAGTGATGGGGGAGGCTATTTATAAGGAATGCCAAAGCCCCTACATGTTACAAAGAAAGAAATAAGTGGGAAGAAACTACATACGAATTAAACAAGCAAACAAACCCTAACAAAACTACACTGCTACGACGCTAAAGGGGTACGACGCTATACTGCTTGGCGTCGTCAATGAGGATAGCGCCGTAGTACTCGAATTCTTGGCCTGCTTTGAATTGATTACGGCGCTAAAGGACTGGTACGACGCTAGACTTGGATAGCGTCGTCGATGTGGATAGCGCCGTAGTACTTGAAACTTGGCCTTCTCGATTTTCTGAGCTTTTGAAAATTACGACGCTATAGGTGTATAGCGCCGTCGGGCTGGATAGCGTCGCTGAGGATAGCGCCGTACTCTGACTTGGACTGGGACGACGCTATACATGGTACGACGCTATAGGATAGCGCCGTAGACTATGCGGATAGCGTCGTACGAGCCTGGGATAGCGTCGTAAATTTCCGAAAATTACAATTTTTGACTTTTTCCATGTTTTCACGCCTTAGCCGTTTTAAGGCATATTAATGCTATACTATTACAAAATGTGTCAAAAGCGAATATTCTTCTCCGATCAATCTTTCAGGTTTACGAATCCGAATCCCGGACATCTGCCTGCTCGAGCTGTAGGAGTAGAGTTGCTTCGGATCGGATGTTGGAAATCTTGGACAGCTCTCGATCAAAATTATCCTTCAAAAATTCAGCTATATTGGATGTGAACTTCTTCGTCTGCTTTCTCGAACAGGGTCCTTCCGGAAAAGGAATTACTGTAGCACTCGTTCTGGCTTCCACGCCATTCCCTCCCCCTTGAGGAGGTTGAGCGATCAACCGACAAGCATCGTACTCGTCCTGTTCGTCCCGTTCATACAACGCAAGATTTGCAACATTAAAAGACGGATTAATGTTTCCATATTCTTCAGGCAATTCTAGTTTATACGCATTATCATTAATCCGTTCAAGAATTTTAAATGGTCCATCTCCTCGTGGAGATAGTTTGCTGCGTCTCTTTGCTGGGAATCTTTCTTTTCTGAGATGAAGCCACACCCAGTCTCCTAGTTTCAGTACCAGCTTCTTCCTTCCCCTATCGTGATATCGCGCGTATGTTTCCGCCGATTTCTGTAGGCTCTCTTTGACATTCTTGTGCATCTCTTTGATAGCTTGAGCCCTGTTTCTGCCATTTACATTTAAATGCTCATTGCTGGGCAATGGCAAAAGGTCAATTGGGGAAAGGGGATTAAAACCATAAACGCATTCAAATGGAGATATGTGAGTTGCACTATGAATGTGCCGGTTGTATGTGAATTCAATATACGGCAAACATTCATCCCAACTCTTTGAGTTGGAGGAAGTAATGATACGAAGCAGATTACCGAGTACCCTGTTGACAGCTTCGGTTTGTCCGTCTGTCTGTGGGTGGAATGCAGTTGAAAACAGTAGCTTCGTCCCGATCTCGCTCCAGAGGGATTTCCAGAAGTAACTGATAAATTTGACATCTCTGTCCGAAACAATCGACTTCGGAATCCCGTGTAGTCTCACTATCTCCTTGAAAAATAGCTTTGCAATGTGTAGTGCATCGCTCGTTTTCGTGCAAGGCAAGAAATGTGCCATTTTTAAGAACCTGTCTACCACGATAAAGATCGAATCTTTTCCACGAGCAGTACGGGGTAGACCTAGCACAAAATCCATTGAAATATCTAACCACGGTCCTGCTGGAACTGGTAATGCTTGGTAAAGACCATGAGGCTTAACCGTGGACTTCGCCTTTAAACAGATGATGCACTTAGAAATGAATTCTTCAACTTGTTTTCTCAATCCCGGCCAGTAAAATTTTTCGGCTACGATTTCAGCTGTAGCATTCTTCCCAAAATGTCCCATCAGTTGTCCATTATGAGCTTCTTGAATCAATAATTCTCTGATAGAACCTCGAGGGATACACAGCTGATTTTCCCGGTAGAGAAAACCATCCAGTCTGGAAAATTCCTTAAATGCGTGTACCTCTGTTTGTCGGTACACCTCTTCAAAATCTGGATCAGTAGCATACAAAGTTTTTATATGCTCGAATCCCAACAAATGTGTCGTCGCCATGGCAGCAAGTGTTGCTCTGCGAGACAAGGCATCTGCGACCACGTTGTCCTTTCCCTTTTTGTATCGGATGACATAGGGAAAGCCTTCGATAAACTGGCTCCAGCGTGCATGTCGCTTGCTTAACTGAACTTGCCCTCGGATATGCTTCAGAGTTTCATGATCCGTATTAATGACAAATTCTCGACCCCGAAGATAGTGCTGCAAACTCGTAATGCTCTTACTACAGCGAACAATTCCTTATCATAAGTGGAATAATTCAATGACGCTCCCGAAAATTTTTCGCTGTGGTAAGCAATCGGACGACCTTCTTGTATCAACACGGCTCCCATTCCCGTTCCGGATGCATCGCATTCAATCTCAAACGGGAGATCAAAGTTCGGCAAGGCTAATACCGGAGCATGTGTCAATTTCTCTTTTAAATCAGTGAACGCCTTCTGTTCCGTTGGCCCCCACTTAAAAGGCAGATCCTTTTTAAGTAGCGTTGTGAGGGGCGCGGCAATGACACTGAACTGCGGAACAAAACGTCTGAAAAATCCGCAGAGTCCAAGAAACTGTCGAACCTCGTGAACACTTTTCAAAGGTGGCCAATCAGCAATGGCCTTGACTTTCTGTTTGTCAAATTTTAAACCTCCGCGTCCAACTATGAATCCCAGAAAATTCAACTCTGTCGCGTGGAATGTACACTTCTCCATGTTAGCGTACAATTTGGCTTCCCGCAACTTGTGGATAACCTGTTGGACATGGGAGACGTGATCAGGTTCATTATGACTATAAATTAAAATATCATCAAAATAAACGACAACAAATTTATTTATGAATGGGCGCAAAGTCTCATTCATGAGACGCATAAATGTTGACGGTGCATTGGTGAGACCAAATGGCATAACAAGCCATTCGTAGAGTCCGAATTTGGTCTTGAAAGCCGTTTTCCATTCATCTCCGGGTTTCATTCGGATTTGATGGTAACCGCTTCTGTGATCAATTTTGGAGAAGATATTGGCGTGACCAAGCTCGTCAAGCATATCATCAAGGCGTGGGATGGGGTGCCGGTACTTGACTGTGATGGCGTTAACTGCTCTACAATCGACACACATTCGCCATGAACCATCTTTCTTTGGTACTAGAAGTACTGATACCGCACACGGAGACAGACTCTCACGTACCCATCCTTTGTCAAGCAACTTTTGAACTTGTGACTGAATCTCCTTGGTCTCTTCCGGAGTCATCCGATATGCTGGTCTGTTCGGAATAGAAGCACCTGGTACGAAATCAATCTGATGTTCGATACCACGAAGAGGTGGTAATCCGGCAGGTACTTCATCTGGAAAAAACATCTTTATTGCGTTCCAGCATCCTAGAAAAATCATTAGGGAATTCAGGTGTAGCATTGCAAGTTCTATAAATAAATTCAACAGGTTTATAATATGCTAAGAAACAGTGACCTGTTGGATTGTCATGCTGCATTGCTTGATCAAATTCTGTCTTTGTTAGCAAAAGGCATGGTTCAGAATTTTTGTCATGAATTTCTAATCTAGAGATTTTTGCTTTGCCTTTTTGCTTTACCTTGTGCTCTGCTTCTTCTTTGCGCATATTCTCACGGAGTCTCTCTTGATCAATTTTTACAGTCTTGATCGGGAGATGCTTAACAGTGTACAATTTATTACAAAACTTAAAAGATAAAGAATTGTCTTTGCCCTTGTATGTGACGTCGTTATCATACAACCAAGGCCTTCCCAACAGAATGTGGCAAGCCGTCATTGGTACAACGTCACACCAAACTTTTTCAGCATACATGCCAATTTTGATGGGAACATTGGCTCGCTGTGTCACCTTCAGACTTCCATTGTCATTCATCCAATGCAGATGGTATGGCTTTGGATGATCTTCGGTAGGCAGTCCTAACCTGCGAATAGTATATGTACTAACAACATTAGTGCAACTACCGTTATCAACAATTACTGAAGCCAAATTACCATTTAAGTCACAATGACAATGAAATAAATTTTCTCTCTGCTCGTCAGGTGGTGGTTGTTCGATTTTCTCAGCATTCAAAGCGCGCATTGCCACGAAAGTAGTTAGAACTCTTTCTTCTGTTTCTTCGACTACCTCGTGGTCACCACTGACTTCCTCAATTTTTATTGGAGCAATTTCTTCTTGCTCTTCCTCCTTTGATCCTTCTTCATTTGATTCAATGATCTTCAGATGACCGCTTTTCAACACAGCAACCCTTTTGGTGAAGGGACACTCATTTGCATAGTGTCCTTTTCTCTGACACTTGAAGCACATGACATCTTTGATGTCTCTTTTTGGTCGTGCTGGTGGTGTATTCTGAACAGGTGGCTTGTAGGCTTTGAATTCCTTTGCCAATTTGAAGCCCTTTGGCTGCGGTGGCTTGGGCTTGTCCTCGATGCGGGGCCACGATCTACCTGTCCAATCCTTACCCGGCCAAGGTTTGCTCGGTCCGGATGAACTGCTTCCGAATGTGATCCGTGGGGCCCTCCGATGTTGTGCTTCGATCTTGGCTGCAAGATGTACTAAATCCTCAGTATGCTCGTAGCCTCGAAGATCCACTTCATCTCGGATATCCTTCCTCAGCCCTTCCATGAATCTGGCATTGGTGATCTCTTCATCTTCTCTAACGCCACAACGAGTCATCAGTTTTTCCATTTCCTGATAATACTCGTTGACGGTCTTGCTTCCTTGAGTTAGAGTAGTCATCTTGTGGTACAAGCTTCTCCTGTAATAAAAGGGTACAAATCTCTGCTGCATCAAACGTGTTAGATCATCCCAAGTCTCGGTTGGTCGAAAACCGCGTTCTCGGATTTCTTTTGCAGTCTTCTGCCACCAAGCTAGAGCGTAATCCTTGAACTGTGTTACTGCAATCTGTACCTTCTTCCTTTCAGAATAATTGTGGTAGTCAAAAATCAGC
>JAOANR010000006.1:37419393-37439393 GCA_030278955.1 Hygrophila difformis | reverse complement strand
AGGAAAAATTTTGAACAATAATGCTCAAATGGAGAGGTACGACGCTATCCCTAGAATGTGGATAGGGTCGTAAAGCTAGAAGGTGGATAAGGTCGTAGCAAGGAGGTGGATAGAGTCGTAGCAAGGAGGTGGATAGAGTCGTAGCAAGGAGGTGGATAGAGTCGTAAAGCTAGTAGGTGACTTTTGGACGTAGCACAATTCTTGTTTCTTTACTTATGATGTCATCTTATGTCACCTTATCCCTAAACCACTTGATTGCTCACACAAAATAAGAACAATTGCGGCTGATTGTCCCCTTTAACACCTCTTGATAACACCTTTTTGGATCAACAATTTTTACCCAAGAACAAGCTTGAAGGTGGTGAAGAACAAGGATGAAGATGGGATGAATAAGCAAGGTGGTGCCCAAGAACAAGATGAACAAACAAGGAGGTGGTGATGAACTTGAAGAACACTCAAATTTGATTTTGGAATTTTTGATGCAATCAACAATTAATAACTTAAACACATGATCATACTTGCATCACTAACACATATTACAGCCCATTAACATGAGAGAATCAAGATCGAAACCAAAAGTTGGTGGATTTTCGGATTTTTAAACAAGAACAACACCAAAACTTGATTTGGTCATAACTTTGTCATATGAACTCCAAATTTGATGATCCACATATGCAAATTCATCTACTCAACATGAGGAATCCAAATATGTGCCCAGATTTGCCAAATTCCAAATTCTTAAGTCCAGAATAAGCCCGAACAGAACCTGTCCACTTTTTAGGGTTTTCGATTTTTGATGTTTTTGGTGTTTTTGAAGTTAAATCTCAAGAAAGATCCTATCTTTGGCTCTGATACCAAATTCTAACTAATGCCAAGGATCGTAGGATACATTCTTGAAAGAAAAATAAAGATGAAGAAGCAAGTAGGTGAAGGAAGGTGATAAGGAAGCAACCAACTCAAGCATTCAACAATGGAAGGCAAACAAGTCCATATGCCTTGTCCTCACAACCTCATTAAACTCAAGTGTTGGTGATAATCAACATGGTGTGCTTCAACATCCAAGTTGATGTAAGTTGTCCAAATGTGACATGAATCAACCCGATGGATCTAAGTTGGTATCAACTTGTAAAATAAGAACAAGGGAAAATAAAATGGATAGGGAAGCAATCACAATTAAAGGGTGTTAGGAGAAGCTAAACAAGGTATGAAGACCTTGTTCTCAACTCAATCAAACCATCCAATAACCTTGATTAGTGACCATTTTTGGATGCTTCAATTCCAAAATGGTGAGGGTTTCCCAATAAACACTCAAAGGGTATTGTTCCAACCTAGGTTGGACACAATGTGATCTTTTGAAATAGATAAGAGATATGTTCTTATTTCAAATAAACAAAAGATGAGAAATATTGTTTGGGAGGACATATATATAGGCCTCCAACTTACAAGGGCAAAATAGGAAGAAAAATACATGAAAAACCCTAGAAAACATGAAAAATGGCATTCTGTACAGACTTTGTCGCGGAGCAGGGTCCGTGTCGCGGAACAGACTTTGTCGCGGAGCAGGGTCCATGTCGCGGAACAGACTTTGTCGCAGAGCAGGGTCCGTGTCGCGGAACAGACTTTGTCGTGGAGCAGGGTCCATGTCGCGGAACAGACTTTGTCGCTAAGCATGACTCCGCGACCGGGTTGGGTTCCGCGACAAAGGTGGTTTGGCGACAAGAGTCTTGAAAATCCAACAAGTCTGGAGCAGGCCCACAGTAGTTGTTTAATTTATTACATGCCTTGTTTAAACTGGAATTCAACAAAATAGCAGTTCCAACACCTCCGATCGTTGACTGGTCTCCGGCCGGCGACGGCGAATTCAATAAATTAAACAACTACTGTGGGGTCCGCTCTAGACTTGTTGGATTTTTAGGGCTCCTGTCGCCAAACCACCTTTGTCGCGAAACCCTGCTCCGCGACAAAGACCCTGTTCCGCGACAAAGACCCTGCTCCGCGACAAAGACCCTGTTCCGCGACAAGGACCCTGTTCCGCGACAAAGGCTGTTCCGCGACAAGGCTGTTCCGCGACAAAGTATGTTCCGCGACAAAGGCTGTTCCGCGACAAGGCTGTTCCGCGACAAAGACTGTTCCGCGACAAAGGCTGTTCCGCGACACAGACCCAGTCGCGATGCCATGTTCCGCGACACAGACCCAGTCGCGATGCCTGTTCCGCGACACGGATCCTGTTCCGCGACAAAGTCTGTCCAGAATGCCATTTTTCATGTTTTCTAGTGTTTTTCATGTATTTTTCTTCCTATTTTGCCCTTGTAACTTGGAGGCCTATATATATGTCCTCCCAAACAATGTCTCTCATCTTTTGTTGAATTTAATATTGAGAACACTTCTCTTATTTGTTGCAAAAGATCACATTGTCTCAAACCAAGTTTGAACAATACCCCTTTGAGTGTTTATTGGGAAACCCTCACCATTTTGGAATTGAAGCATCCAAAAATGGTCACTAATCAAGGTTATTGGATGGTTAGCTTGAGTTGAGGACAAGGTCTTCATACCTTGTTTAGCTTCTCCTAACCCCCTTTAATTGTGATTGCTTCCATATCCCTTTTGTGTTCTTCTTTGTTCTTATTTTAGGTTTCATTTTCCCCTATTGGCACCACGTGTCAATAGGCAACACCTTCAAGCAATATTGTGTCCAACTACGGTCCGTTCGTGGCATCTTTAATTTGGTATCAGAGCAAAAGTTGGATCATATTGTGTTCATCTTCATCAAAAACCCATAAAAATTCAAAAACCACCAAAAATACCAAAAATACATCCACTGGTTACTGTTCATGGTCTGTTCGAATTTTTATGTTTGAAATTTTTGGAATCTAAGTTCATATTTGGATTCCTTGAGTTGATTACATAGAGATTCATATAAAGTTTGAAAAATTTGGCCAAGGGAATCATTTTCTATGAATTTTTGAAGATCTTGGCCCTATTTTCTCAAAATCTTGTTCTTCATCTTGTTCTTGCTTTGTTCATCACTCTTCACACACCACCACTCCCCATTTGGAACCACGTTCCATTTGGCAACCTCATATCATCCATTCCTAGGGGTTATAATGCCCAAATTTTTCCAAATCCCTCATATTCCATCAAAAACTCTTGAAAACCCTAAAAAGAAAGCTTGCTGTCCCATTTCTTGATTTTCTGGTTTTTGTTCGTTGGTTTTCTGAGAAATCTGAACCCATATTCTTGATCCTCATCTCAAGAGCTTTCCATTGGTATATGATTCATCCAAATCCGAGTCCGTATGCCAAAGTTATGCTCATTTGAAGATTCTTGATGTTCTTGGTGTTCTTCATCCAAAATCCAAAAATATCATATGTTTTGCTTTTTGATTCTGTAATCTTGTGTTTATGAGCTTGTTTTCCTTCATATAATCATCAATGTATGGATATTGCATCATTCACCAAGCATTTTGAGCATTGAACACAAGTTTGGTTGAACAAGTGCCTAGTTTGCTCCCTATTTTCACAATCTGGAACATTTTGGTGTTTGTTCTCTTTGGGGAAGACGACCTGCTTTCATTCCAAGGGGTGGGTTTACATATTTTGGGTGTTAGGAATCCATTGGAATTGGTTTCGAAGCGTTTGGAGTTCATTTGGTCGATCAAACAACGAAAACAAAAATTCTGCCCAAGTGCATCCGCGAGAGCAGCAACTTTGGGAGTTCATAACTTCTTGATTTCTTCGAGTTTCTAGATGAATCTTCAACCATATTCACGAATTTTGAGTGCTGAATCCATAGGATTTTGAATCACCAAATTTGGAGTTGTTTTGAGGTCGTTATCACCTTTTTGGCAAAAGGTGTCCTTTCCTGGTGACACCAAAAAGAATCCGCGAGTGTGGGCGCGTGAGTGGACAAAACCTGGTGTTTTTTGTTTGTATATCTTCCCAATCCGTACAAGATTGATATCCTTAAAACCCCACATTAATTGGAGACGATTTGCTGTCCCGAAAACAGCCAAAAGTGCATAACAGAAAACCTGGAACTGAAGTTCAAGCTGCCAACTTTTGAAAATCCTAGGGTTTTGACTTCTTTGAGTGTTTTGAGTGCAAAAGTGAGCCACAAACATACTTTGGGACATTGGGACTATATTTTTAGTGATACAATAAAGTGGATATCTGACTGGCACAATTGTTCCTCTGAACAAAGTTCACGAACATTGAGTTGAAGTTCCGCCTATTATAAAGGCATTGGAATTCCTCTCATAAATTGTGATACCTAGCCGAGAAGTCACTTGAGTATCGCGAATTTTTCCCGAGTGTTATTTTTCAAAGTGAGCTTACTTATATATTGTGTGGGACTGCTTGAGGACAACCAATTTCGAAGGATAGTGAACGTTGAGAGCAATTGCACTAATCGACTTGTGCTCAATTATCATTTGCATTGCATATCACATACATGTCATTGCTTCCTTGAATTGAATCGAGCAATTACACACTGTCCGTGTATTGCGCGTCCCATAATTTCGTCCTCAACCTACTTATTCCATTTTCAAAAATTCGTGGCCATTTCGGTTTGCATTCTCCGAATTGTGAATTAACCCCAATTTACCTCATTGGGTTGTGATCAAGAGTGAGAGTGATACGCTGAGAGGCCCAGAAAAATATTTTCTTTCTAACCGCTTTATATCAATAATATTTCTTGTTTGATATAGTGCTATGGCAGGTGATTCTGAACCTACTGTACGAGAACTTATGGCCATTGTGAACAGTCGTTCAACAAGGGACATCACTGCCCAGGTGAAGGATTTGGCAGAGCAGATGAATGGACTAAGTGGATTAAGTGAGCAATTCTCTGAAGTCAGGCAGAGACTGGAGACGGTCGAAGGAGGATTAAGTGGGGAACTCGCTCGACACACTGCAGCTGTTCGAGCCGAGACCTTGAGGGCTGTTGAAATAAGACTACAACAAGAGTATGACAAAGGAACACCCCAAGGGACTCCCCATATGACTCCAGAAGCTGTCCAAACTAGTCCACCAAGCGGACCCAGTGGTGTGGGAGCTAGTGGAAGTGGTGCTACAGGCATTAATCCAAGGGATATGGCGGAAGCCGAGAATGCTATGGCCCATCGGCGACGGGTCGAATTCAACCCGCCACTGAATAGGCAAATGGGACCACAACAAATGGCCGTTGCACGCGAGCGTCAACAAATTTTGGAACAACAAGCCAACCGCGTGCCACCCGTTCCACGAAACCCGCGACACCCACGAGCACCACTCGCACAAAATTTGAATGATAATAATAATGTAATAAATAATGATGATTTTGGCGATGATGAATCTGATGATTTCAATGGTTTCCCTATAGGACCCGGAATTGACAGACCCAATCCAAGGCACAATCAGAACAATCGGGATCGTGAGCAACATCAGGAAATGAAAGGAATCAAGTTCGAGATTCCCATATTCCGAGGCACCTCCGACCCAGACGAATACTTGGAATGGAAAGATCAAATGGAACTCATTTTTAATTGTCATGACTATCCGGAACTCAGAAAGGTCAATATGGCTGTTTTTGCGTTTAAGGACTATGCGTTGATTTGGTGGCAGAGAACGCTTCGCGAGATTCGAGGAGGACACCAACCTGTCCGCACATGGGAACATCTCACCGGGTTGATGCACCACCGATTCGTGCCATCTCATTACCCGCATGGATACTTATGAGAAACTTTCCTTCTTAAGCCAAGGTTCCAAAACTGTACCCGAGTACTATCAAGAGATGGAAGTTTTGATGATGAAAGCCGGGTGCATAGAGGACGAGGAGCTGACCATAACCAGATTCCTTCGAGGTTTAAGAGTGGAAATCAGGAAGGAGGCCAAATTGCGACCGTATAACACATTGGAAGAATTGGTAGAACTTGCTGCCCAACTTGAAAAGCAATTCAAAGAATCCGGACCACGAGTTCAGTTCAGATCAAATGCCGGAGCTGCTTCTAGCTCTCAGAAGCAGTGGAACAAACCGTGGGCTCCGAAAGAAGACAAGCCCCGAACCAAAGGTTTTGAAATGGCAAAGGACTTCAAGGTCTACCGACAAGAAGCCCCGAAGCCTGCAACCATCGAAAGGCCTAGGTTCGAAAAGGACAAGCAAAGGGAAGTCACATGCTACAAGTGTGGCCGCAAGGGACACATCTCCCCTAATTGCACCTATGTCAAAAGGGCTGCAGTTATGGAAGATGGAGCTATAAGGCTTTTGTCTTCTGACGATGAAGAGGAACCAGCCAGAGGGGATCACGATGAACCGAACAATGACGATGATGATGAGTTCTATGGAGAACAGGAGGAGACAATTGAGGAGGACCATGTACTGACCAACTTAGTGGCCATGCGGTCCCTTAGTGCAGAAAAAGCCGAAGGAACTCCCGGCTCCACTGAACAAAGGGAGAATTTATTTTATTGTCATTGTGATCTTAAGGGAAGTGTAGCTTCAATCATTGTTGACAATGGGAGTTGTACTAACGCTATGAGTGACTATGTCGTTCGCAGGTTAAATCTCCTGACTGAAGCACACCCTAGTCCCTATCTCTTGCATTGGATGAACGACAACAGTGATTTAAAGGTCAACCGAAGAGCCAAGATTCCAATCAAGATTGGTTCCTATGCTGAAGACGTCGTCTGTGACGTAATACCAATGACTGCGTGTCATATTCTTCTTGGCCGCCCATGGCTGTTCGATCGAGATGTTAACTACAAGGGGCGTGCCAACACTATATCTTTTATTTTTGAGGGAAGAAAAATAAACATCAAGCCATTGTCTGTAAAATTATTGAGAGCTGATCAAGAGGCCTTGCGAGCCAACATGAGAAAGGAAAAGGAGGAAAGGAAGGGTAAAGCCAAAGCTGTCTGTATTCAAAAGCCGTCTGCGAATCCCTGTCTTCTGATGACAAGGACTGATTTCGATCAGACCCTCTGCGAGCCTAATTCGAAAGGTTACTGTTTCCTTACCTTTTCTAAACCCATTGACAGTTCTTACAGAACATGCACTGCTGCACATAATATTCCTGCTGAATTTTCCAGGATGTTAGAGAAAAATGCTGATGTCTTTCCGGAAGAAGTTCCATCAGGCCTACCGCCTCTGCGAGAGATCGAGCATCGAATTGACTTCGTGCCAGGAGCTTCTATTCCGAACAGGCCTGCCTATCGGATGACACCGGAAGAGACAAAAGAAGTACAACGACAAGTGCAAGAATTGATGAACAAGGGTTGGGTGCGTGAGAGCCTCTCACCTTGTGCCGTACCTGTTCTCTTGGTACCCAAGAAGGATGGAACCTGGCGCATGTGTGTAGATTGCAGAGCCGTGAATGCCATTACTATCAAGTACCGGCACCCAATACCGCGTCTCGATGACATGCTTGATGAGCTGGGCCATGCCAGCATTTTCTCCAAAATAGACTTGCGAAGTGGATATCATCAGATCCGGATGCAACCGGGAGATGAGTGGAAGACCGCGTTTAAGACCAAATTTGGACTCTATGAATGGCTTGTCATGCCATTTGGACTGACAAACGCTCTTTCCAACTTCATGCGCCTTATGAACGAGACCCTTCGCCCTTACATAAATAAATTTGTAGTTGTTTATTTTGATGATATTTTAGTTTATAGTTCTTCTACTGCTGATCATATCAACCATGTCCAACAGGTACTGAATACTCTACGAGATGCACAGTTGTATGCCAACATGGAGAAATGCACGTTCCATGCAACTGAGCTATCCTTTTTGGGCTATATTGTTGGAGATGGCGGATTGAAAGTTGATGACAGTAAGATCAAGGCAATCTCAGACTGGAAACCGCCTACCACTATTCATGAAGTTAGGCAATTCTTAGGCCTATGCGGTTTCTTTCGGAGGTTTGTCCCTGGATTCAGTTTGATAGCGGCACCCCTCACATCACTGCTTAAAAAGGGATTGATTTTCAAGTGGGGGCTGCCGGAGCAGAAAAGTTTTGATCTACTGAAAGAGAAGTTGACCCAAGCCCCAGTCTTGGCCCTACCGAACTTTGAAAAGCCATTCGAGATCGAATGTGATGCATCGGGCACAGGCATGGGTGCAGTTTTGCTTCAAGATGGAAAACCCGTGGCATACCACAGTGAGAAGTTCTCCGGAGCAGTTCTGAACTATTCAACCTATGACAAGGAGCTCTACGCTGTGGTCAGGACTTTGAAAACGTGGCAGCACTACTTAAGGGGTCGTGAATTCATCATTCATACGGATCACGAGACCCTTAAGCACATTAGGACGCAAGGTCAATTGGGAAAACGGCATGCCCGATGGAGCGGATTCATAGAGACCTTCCCTTATGTACTGAAATACAAAAAGGGAAAGGAGAATGTTGTAGCGGATGCCCTCTCCCGAAGACACACCTTAGCAGCCTATGCCACGACTCATCTGATTGGGTTTGAACATGTGAAGGATCAATATGCCACTGATCCGGACTTTCAAGAAGCTTGGTCGGCAACCGAAGCACACGGTTTTAAAGAATTTTCGAGGCTTGAAGGATTCCTGTATTATGAAAACTGACTGTGCATCCCACGAGGATCAATTAGAGAGCTGCTCATTCGAGAGGTACACAGTGGCGACCTCATGGGACATTTCGGCAGAACCGCCACTTCAGGAATTTTGACTGAAAGGTTTTATTGGCCGGGAATGAGGAGAGATGTGGATGAGTTTATCTCCAAGTGTATTGTCTGTCTGAAGGCAAAATCCACATCACACCCACATGGTCTTTATATGCCTCTTCCAATTCCCGAGGGCCCATGGGTTGATTTATCAATGGACTTTGTGCTCGGACTACCCCGCACTGCCAGAAACAAGGATTCAATTTTTGTGGTGGTAGACCGGTTTAGCAAAATGGCACACTTCATACCATGCACAAAGACCAACGACGCACATCACATTGCCAAGCTGTTCTTTAAAGAAGTCGTGCGTCTCCATGGGATCCCGAAGACTATAGTGTCGGACCGTGACACGAAATTCGTCAGCTATTTCTGGAAATCTCTTTGGCATGAGATTGGCACAAAACTCTTGTTCTCATCTGCGTATCACCCACAAACAGACGGGCAAACTGAGGCCGTCAACAGAGTACTGGGTAACCTTTTGAGAATCATCACTACTTCTAGTCACAAGAGTTGGGATGAGTGTCTGCCTTACATAGAATTTGCTTATAACAGACACATCCACAGTGCCACTAACATGTCTCCTTTTGAGATAGTGTATGGATTTAATCCACTAACACCTGTCGATCTTATGCCATTGCCTCGCAATGAGCACTTCAATGTCAATGGCAGGGACAGGGCAAGAGCAATTAAAGAGCTGCACAAGAATGTTCAAAACAGCCTTACCAAAGCTGCTGAGACGTATGCCAAATACGCCAATCGAGGAAGGAAGAAATTGCTCTTGAAGCCCGGCGATTGGGTGTGGATCCATATGCGAAAAGAAAGATTTCCGGCAAAGCGGAAGGATAAACTTTCCCCAAGGGGGGACGGTCCTTTTAAAGTTTTAGAGAAAATAAATGATAATGCCTACAAGCTTAAATTACCTTCTGAATACGGAATTAATGCTACCTTTAATGTTACAGATCTCGTCCTGTTCGAGCATGACGAGGAAGAAGCTAATCGGTTGACGGGTCAACCTTCCCAAGGGGGTGGGGATGGCGTGGTAGCCAGATCAACTGCGACTATGATACCGGATGGACCATGCTCCCGACCAGAGCTAAAAGATTTACAGATAAAATTGCCAGTCTCCTCAGAACCGCAGAGTTCCAAGCCGACATCAACAGAGAAGAGGGAAGCAGTCCGGAAGCATTAATTCTGATCCAGCTTGAGGAAATTGGGGATCGCCCATACATGCCATGCATGGGCTCTCCAATTCTACACTGAAGAAGGAGGAGTACAGTCAACGCCGCCGCCGGAGAGCCACCGGAGAGCCGCCGGACGTCACCGGAGCTTGATCGGAGTTCGCCAGAAGTTGACCGGAACTTGGCCGGAGTTTGGTCGGCGCCGCCGCCGTCGCCGGCCGGAGACCAGTCAATGATCGGAAGTGTTGAACTGTTATTTTGTTTAATTCAGACTTATTCTAGTTTAAACAATGGCATGTAATAAATTAAACAACTACTGTGGGGTCCGCTCTAGACTTGTTGGATTTTTAGGGCTCCTGTCGCCAAACCACCTTTGTCGCGAAACCCTGCTCCGCGACAAAGACGCTGTTCCGCGACAAAGACCCTGCTCCGCGACAAAGACCCTGTTCCGCGACAAGGACCCTGTTCCGCGACAAAGGCTGTTCCGCGACAAAGTCTGTTCCGCGACAAAGGCTGTTCCGCGACAAGGCTGTTCCGCGACAAAGACTGTTCCGCGACAAAGGCTGTTCCGCGACACAGACCCAGTCGCGATGCCATGTTCCGCGACACAGACCCAGTCGCGATGCCTGTTCCGCGACACGGATCCTGTTCCGCGACAAAGTCTGTCCAGAATGCCATTTTTCATGTTTTCTAGGGTTTTTCATGTATTTTTCTTCCTATTTTGCCCTTGTAACTTGGAGGCCTATATATATGTCCTCCCAAACAATGTCTCTCATCTTTTGTTGAATTTAATATTGAGAACACTTCTCTTATTTGTTGCAAAAGATCACATTGTCTCAAACCAAGTTTGAACAATACCCCTTTGAGTGTTTATTGGGAAACCCTCACCATTTTGGAATTGAAGCATCCAAAAATGGTCACTAATCAAGGTTATTGGATGGTTAGCTTGAGTTGAGGACAAGGTCTTCATACCTTGTTTAGCTTCTCCTAACCCCCTTTAATTGTGATTGCTTCCATATCCCTTTTGTGTTCTTCTTTGTTCTTATTTTTGGTTTCATTTTCCCCTATTGGCACCACGTGTCAATAGGCAACACCTTCAAGCAATATTGTGTCCAACTACGGTCCGTTCGTGGCACTTGGTGTTCTTGATGTTCATCATGTTCATCCTAAGAACTACCCAATATATGGAATCTCACAAGAACTCTCAAGAATGATTTCACCCAATCCCAAACCAAAGTGAGGATAATCTAATCAATGCAACACCACAAAATGTAAACTCATTCACAATGATGCAAATATGATTAAATAAACCCACACAATGAATTAAAAGGATGAAAACAAGCTGAAAACACAAGATTTCTGGCAGCGAGAGGCAAAATATGGGAATTTTCGGATTTTTATGTCAAGAACAACAAAAACTTCAAACAACCATAACTTTCACATCCGATGTCCGATTTGAACAAACCACATATGTAAATTCATTTACACAACATGAGGAATCCAAATATGCAATCTGTTTTCACAAATACCAAATGAGCTGATACCAGATTTCTCGGACAGTAGACAGAATACTTGGTTTTTAGGGTTTTCAAAGAGTTTTTGGTGGAATATGAGAGATTTGGAAAAATTTGGGCATTATAACCCCTAGAAAATGGATGATTTGGGATTTCCAAATGGAACGTGGTTCCAAATGGGGAGTGGTGGTGTGTGAAAAGTGGATGAACAAAGCAAGAACAAGAGGTTTGAGAAAATATGGCCAAGATCTTCAAAAATTCATAGAAAATGATTCCCTTGGCCAAATTTTTCAAACTTTATATGAATCTTTATGTAATCGACCCAATAAATCTGAATATGAAGTCAGATTACACAAAAACTCAACGGATGAAAATGACCTGGGCGTGAACAGTAACCAGGAGCTATTTTTGGGGTTTTTAGAAAATGATTTTTGGATTTTTGAGATAAATACAAGTGAACCAACTCTAGGCTCTGATACCAAAATGACATGAATCAACCCGATGGATCTAAGTTGGTATCAACTTGTAAAATAAGAACAAGGGAAAATAAAATGGATAGGGAAGCAATCACAATTAAAGGGGGTTAGGAGAAGCTAAACAAGGTATGAAGACCTTGTTCTCAACTCAATCAAACCATCCAATAACCTTGATTAATGACCATTTTTGGATGCTTCAATTCCAAAATGGTGAGGGTTTCCCAATAAACACTCAAAGGGTATTGTTCCAACCTAGGTTGGACACAATGTGATCTTTTGAAATAGATAAGAGATATGTTCTCATTTCAAATAAACAAAAGATGAGAAATATTGTTTGGGAGGACATATATATAGGCCTCCAACTTACAAGGGCAAAATAGGAAGAAAAATACATGAAAAACCCTAGAAAACATGAAAAATGGCATTCTGGACAGATTTTATCGCGGAGCAGGGTCCGTGTCGCGGAACAGACTTTGTCGCGGAGCAGGGTCCATGTCGCGGAACAGACTTTGTCGCGGAGCAGGGTCCGTGTCGCGGAACAGACTTTGTCACGGAGCAGGGTCCGTGTCGCGGAACAGACTTTGTCGCGAAGCAGGGTCCATGTCGCGGAACAGACTTTGTCGCTAAGCATGACTCCGCGACCGGGTTGGGTTCCGCGACAAAGGTGGTTTGGCGACAAGAGTCTTGAAAATCCAACAAGTCTGGAGCAGGCCCACAGTAGTTGTTTAATTTATTACATGCCTTGTTTAATCTGGAATTCAACAAAATAGCAGTTCCAACACCTCCGATCGTTGACTGGTCTCCGGCCGGCGACGGCGGCGGCGCCGACCAAACTCCAGCCAAGTTCCGGCCAACTTCCGGCGAACTCCGATCAAGCTCCGGTGACTTCCGGCGGTGCTCCGGCGGTGTTCCGGTGGCTTTCCGGTAAAAATCCGGTGACTTTCCGGTGACCCCTATTTGACCCGAATTCATAATTGGGTTGATCCGGACTTCCACGTCAAAATGATTATGCATCAAATGGATGAGTGGTGATCTTTTGGAAGTAAACTTGCAAATGGCAAAGTTTGATTTCATTCAACAAAAGATGACTTACAAGTGATGGGGGAGGCTATTTATAAGGAATGCCAAAGCCCCTACATGTTACAAAGAAAGAAATAAGTGGGAAGAAAACTACATACGAATTAAACAAGCAAACAAACCCTAACAAAACTACACTGCTACGACGCTAAAGGGGTACGACACTATACTGCTTGGCGTCGTCAATGAGGATAGCGCCGTAGTACTCGAATTCTTGGCCTGCTTTGAATTGATTACGGCGCTAAAGGACTGGTACGACACTAGACTTGGATAGCGTCGTCGATGTGGATAGCGCCGTAGTACTTGAAACTTGGCCTTCTCGATTTTCTGAGCTTTTGAAAATTACGATGCTATAGGAGTATAGCGCCGTCGGGCTGGATAGCGTCGCTGAGGATAGCGCCGTACTCTGACTTGGACTGGGACGACGCTATACATGGTACGACGCTATAGGATAGCGACGTAGACTATGCGGATAACGTCGTACGAGCCTGGGATAGCGTCGTAAATTTCCGAAAATTACAATTTTTGACTTTTTCCATGTTTTCACGCCTTAGCCGTTTTAAGGCATATTAATGCTATACTATTACAAAATGTGTCAAAAGCGAATATTCTTCTCCGATCAATCTTTCGGGTTTACGAATCCGGATCCCGGACATCTGCCTGCTCGAGCTGTAGGAGTAGAGTTGCTTCGGATCGGATGTTGGAAATCTTGGACAGATGGCGTGGTAGCCAGATCAACTGCAACTATGATACCGGATGGACCATGCTCCCGAACCAGAGCTAAAAGATTTACAGATAAAATTGCCAGTCTCCTCAGAACCGCAGAGTTCCAAGCCGACATCAACAGAGAAGAGGGAAGCAGTCCGGAAGCATTAATTCTGATCCAGCTTGAGGAAATTGGGGATCGCCCATACATGCCATGCATGGGCTCTCCAATTCTACACTGAAGAAGGAGGAGTACAGTCAACGCCGCCGCCGGAGAGCCACCGGAGAGTCGCCGGAACACCGCCGGACGTCACCGGAGCTTGATCGGAGTTCGCCGGAAGTTGACCGGAACTTGGCCGGAGTTTGGTCGGCGCCGCCGCCGTCGCCGGCCGGAGACCAGTCAATGATCGGAAGTGTCGAACTGTTATTTTGTTTAATTCAGACTTATTCTAGTTTAAACAATGGCATGTAATAAATTAAACAACTACTGTGGGGTCCGCTCTAGACTTGTTGGATTTTTAGGGCTCCTGTCGCCAAACCACCTTTGTCGCGAAACCGTGCTCCGCGACAAAGACCCTGTTCCGCGACAAAGACCCTGTTCCGCGACAAAGACCCTGTTCCGCGACAAAGGCTGTTCCGCGACAAGGCTGTTCCGCGACAAAGTCTCTTCCGCGACAAAGGCTGTTCTGCGACAAAGTCTGTTCCGCGACAAAGGTTGTTCCGCGACAAAGACTGTTCCGCGACAAAGGCTGTTCCGCGACACAGACCCAGTCGCGATGCCATGTTCCGCGACACAGACCCAGTCGCGATGCCTGTTCCGCGACACGGATCCTGTTTCGCGACAAAGTCTGTCCAGAATGCCATTTTTCATGTTTTCTAGGGTTGTTCATGTATTTTCTTTCCAGTTTTACCCTTGTAAGTTGGAGGCCTATATATATGTCCTCCCAAACAATGTTTCTCATCTTTTGTTGAATTTAATATTGAGAACACTTCTCTTATTTGTTGCAAAAGATCACATTGTCTCAAACCAAGTTTGAACAATACCCCTTTGAGTGTTTATTGGGAAACCCTCACCATTTTGGAATTGAAGCATCCAAAAATGGTCACTAATCAAGGTTATTGGATGGTTAGCTTGAGTTGAGGACAAGGTCTTCATACCTTGTCTAGCTTCTCCTAACCCCCTTTAATTGTGATTGCTTCCATATCTCTTTTGTGCTCTTCCTTTGTTCTTATTTTTGGTTTCATTTTCCCCTATTGGCACCACGTGTCAATAGGCAACATCTTCAAGCAATATTGTGTCCAACTACGGTCCGTTCATGGCATCTTTAATTTGGTATCAGAGCCAAAGTTGGATCATATTGTGTTCTTCTTCATCAAAAACCCATAAAAATTCAAAAACCACCAAAAATACCAAAAATACATCCACTGGTTACTGTTCACAGCTTTTCCGAATTTTTATGTTTGAAATTTTTGGAATCTGAGTTCATATTTGGATTCCTTGAGTTGATTACATAGAGATTCATATAAAGTTTGAAAAATTTGGCCAAGGGAATCATTTTCTATGAATTTTTGAAGATCTTGGCCCTATTTTCTCAAACTCTTGTTCTTCATCTTGTTCTTGTTCTTGTTCATCCACTTCACACACCACCACTCCCCATTTGGAACCACGTTCCATTTGGAAACCTCATATCATCCATTCCTAGGGGTTATAATGCCCAAATTTTTCCAAATCCCTCATATTCCATCAAAAACTCTTGAAAACCCTAAAAAGAAAGCTTGCTGTCCCATTTCTTGATTTTCTGATTTTGGTTCGTTGGTTTTCTGAGAAATCTGAACCCATATTCTTGATCCTCATCTCAAGAGCTTTCCGTTGGTATATGATTCATCCAAATCCGAGTTCGTATGCCAAAGTTATGCTCATTTGAAGATTCTTGATGTTCTTGGTGTTCTTCATCCAAAATCCAAAAATATCATATGTTTTGCTTTTTGATTCTGTAATCTTGCATCATTCACCAAGCATTTTGAGCATTGAACACAAGTTTGGTTGAACAAGTGCCTAGTTTGCTCCCTATTTTCACAATCTGGAATATTTTGGTGTTTGTTCTCTTTGGGGAAGACGACCTGCTTTCATTCCAAGGGGTGGGTTTACATATTTTGGGTGTTAGGAATCCATAGGAAGTGGTTTCGAAGCGTTTGGAGTTCATTTGGTCGATCAAACAACGAAAACAAAAATTCTGCCCAAGTGCATCCGCGAGAGCAGCAACTTTGGAAGTTCATAACTTCTTGAGTTCTTCGAGTTTCCAGATGAATCTTCAACCATACTCAAGAATTTTGAGTGCTGAATCCATAGGATTTTGAATCACCAAATTTAGAGTTGTTTTGAGGTCGTTATCACCTTTTTGGCAAAAGGTGTCCTTTCCTGGCGACACCAAAAAGAGGGCGCGCGTGTGGGCGCGTGAGGAGACAAAACCTGGTGTTTTTTGTTTTTATCTCTTCCTAATCCGTGCAAGATTGATATCCTTAAAACCCCACATTAATTGGAGACGATTTGCTGTCCCGAAAACAGCCAAAATTGCATAACAGAAAACCTGGAACTGAAGTTCAAACTGCCCACTTTTGAAAATTCTAGGGTTTTGACTTCCTTGAGTGTTTTGAGTGCAAAAGTGAGCCACAAACATACTTTGGGACATTGGGACTATATTTTTAGTGATACAATAAAGTGGATATCTGACTGGCACAATTGTTCCTCTGAACATAGTTCACGAACATTGAGTTGAAGTTCCGCCTATTATAAAGGCATTGGAATTCCTCTCATAAATTGTGATACCTAGCCGAGAAGCCACTTGAGTATCGCGAATTTTTCCCGAGTGTTATTTTCAAAGTGAGCTTACTTATATATTGTGTGGGACCAATTGAGGACAACCAATTTCAAAGGATAGTGAACGTTGAGAGCAATTGCACTAATCGACTTGTGCTCAATTATCATTTGCATTGCATATCACATACATGTCATTGCTTCCTTGAATTGAGTCGAGCAATTACAAACTGTCCGTGTATTGCGCGTCCCATAATTCCATCCTCAACTTACTCATTCCATTTCCAAAATTCGTGGCCATTTCGGTTTGCATTCTCCGAATTGTGAATTAACCCCAATTTACCTCATTGGGTTGTGATCAAGAGTGAGAGTGATACACTGAGAGGTCCAGAAAAATATTTTCTTTCTAACCACTTTATATCTATAATATTTCTATCTTGTTTTGGTATATTACTATGGCAGGTGACTCCGAAATGACGCCACAAGAATTAAGGGCCATGATGGCTGAGAATGGACGCCTAGTGCGAACCTTGGCCGAGAAGATTGACAAAATGACTGGACAATTTTCTGAAGTAGAACAACGTCTGGAGATAGTTGAAGGAGGATTAAGTGGGGAATTGGCTCGTCATGCCACAGCCGTTCGAGACGAAACCTTGAGGGCTGTTGAACTGAGACTGCAACAGGAATATGAAAAGGGGACGCCCCAAGGGACTCCTCGGACGACTCCAGAAACTGTCCATGCTAGTCCACCAACTGGAGCCAGTAGCGTAAGAGTTAGTGGTACAGGACCCAGTGGTGCGGGAGCTAGTGGAGTTGGTGCTACAGGCATTAACCCGAGGGACATGGCGGAAGCAGAGAATGCTATGACCCATCGGCAACGGGTCGAATTCAACCCTCCACTGAATAGACAAATGGGACCACAGCAAATGACCGTTGCACGCGAGCGTCAACAAATTTTGGAACAACAAGCCAACCGCGTGCCACCCGTTCCACGAAACCCGCGACACCCACAAGCACCACTCGCACAAAATTTGAATGATAATAATAATGTAATAAATAATGATGATTTTGGCGATGATGAATCTGATGATTTCAATGGTTTCCCTGTAGGACCAAGAATTGACAGACCCAATCCAAGGCACAATCAGAACAATCGGGATCGTGAGCAACATCAGGAAATGAAAGGAATCAAGTTCGAGATTCCCATATTCCGAGGCACCTCCGACCCAGACGAATACTTGGAATGGAAAGATCAAATGGAACTCATTTTTAACTGTCATGACTATCCGGAACTCAGAAAGGTCAATATGGCTGTTTGTGCGTTTAAGGACTATGCGTTGATTTGGTGGCAGAGAACGCTTCGCGAGATTCGAGGAGGACATCAACCTGTCCGTACATGGGAACATCTCACCGGGTTGATGCACCACCGATTCGTGCCATCTCATTACCCCATGGATACTTATGAGAAACTTTCCTTCTTAAGCCAAAGTTCCAAAACTGTACCTGAGTACTATCAAGAGATGGAAGTTTTGATGATGAAAGCCGGGTGCATAGAGGACGAGGAGCTGACCATAACCAGATTCCTTCGAGGTTTAAGAGTGGAAATCAGGAAAGAGGCCAAATTGCGACCGTATAACACATTGGAAGAATTGGTAGAACTTGCTGCCCAACTTGAAAAGCAATTCAAAGAATCCGGACCACGAGTTCAGTTCAGATCAAATGCCGGAGCTACTTCTAGCTCTCAGAAGCAGTGGAACAAACCGTGGGCTCCGAAAGAAGACAAGCCCCGAACCAAAGGTTTTGAAATGGCCAAGGACTTCAAGGTCTATCGACAAGAAGCCCCGAAGCCTGCAACCATCGAAAGGCCTAGGTTCGAAAAGGACAAGCATAAGGAAGTCACATGCTACAAGTGTGGCCGCAAGGGACACATCTCCCCTAATTGCACCTTCGTTAAAAGGGCTGCAGTTATGGAAGATAGAGCTATAAGGCTTTTGTCTTCTGACGATGAAGAGGGACCAGCCAGAGGGGATCACGATGAACCGAACAATGACGATGATGATGAGTTCTATGGAGAACAGGAGGAAACAATCGAAGAGGACCATGTACTGACCAACCTAGTGGCCATGCGGTCCCTTAGTGCAGAAAAGGCCAAAGGAACTCCTAGCTCCACTGAACAAAGGGAGAATTTATTTTATTGTCATTGTGATCTTAAGGGAAGCGTAGCTTCAATCATAGTTGACAATGGGAGTTGCACTAACGCTGTGAGTGACTATGTTGTTCGCAGGTTAAGTCTCCTGACTGAAGCACATCCCAGTCCCTATCTCTTGCATTGGATGAATGACAACAGTGATTTAAAGGTCAACCGAAGAGCCAAGATTCCAATCAAGATTGGTTCCTATGCTGAAGAAGTTGTCTGTGACGTAATACCAATGACTGCATGTCATATTCTTCTTGGCCGCCCGTGGCTGTTCGATCGAGATGTTAACTACAAGGGGCGTGCCAACACTATATCTTTTATTTTTGAGGGTAGGAAAATAAACATCAAGCCATTGTCTGTAAAATTGTTGAGAGCTGATCAAGAGGCCTTGCGAGCCAACATGAGAAAGGAAAAGGAGGAAAGGAAGGGTAAAGCCAAGGCAGTCTGTATTCAAGAGCCGTCTGCGAATCCCTGTCTTCTGATGACAAGGACTGATTTCGATCAGACCCTCTGCGAGCCTAACTCGAAAGGTTACTGTTTCCTTACCTTTTCTAAACCCATTGACAGTTCTTACAGAACA
Organism: Hygrophila difformis; assembly: GCA_030278955.1. Lineage (NCBI taxonomy): Eukaryota > Viridiplantae > Streptophyta > Magnoliopsida > Lamiales > Acanthaceae > Hygrophila > Hygrophila difformis. The sequence goes on along the minus strand of JAOANR010000006.1, from coordinate 37,420,188 downwards.
TGCACTGCTGCACCTAATATTCCTGCTGAATTTTCCAGGATGTTAGAGAAAAATGCTGATGTCTTTCCGGAAGAAGTTCCATCAGGCCTACCGCCTCTGCGAGGAATCGAACATCGAATTGACTTCGTGCCAGGAGCTTCTATTCCGAACAGGCCTGCTTATCGGATGACACCGGAAGAGACAAAAGAAGTACAGCGCCAAGTGCAAGAATTGATGAACAAGGGTTGGGTGCGTGAGAGCCTCTCACCTTGTGCCGTACCTGTTCTCTTGGTACCCAAGAAGGATGGAACCTGGCGCATGTGTGTAGATTGCAGAGCCGTGAATGCCATTACTATCAAGTACCGGCACCCAATACCGCGTCTCGATGACATGCTTGATGAGCTGGGCCATGCCAGCATTTTCTCAAAAATAGACTTGCGAAGTGGATATCATCAGATCCGGATGCAACCGGGAGATGAGTGGAAGACCGCGTTCAAGACCAAATTTGGACTCTATGAATGGCTTGTCATGCCATTTGGACTGACGAATGCTCCTTCCACTTTCATGCGCCTTATGAATGAGACCCTTCGCCCTTACATAAATAAATTTGTAGTTTATTTTGATGATATTTTAGTTTATACTTCTTCTACTGCTGATCATATCAACCATGTCCATCAGTACCCAACAGGTACTGAATACCCTACGAGATGCACAGTTGTATGCCAACATGGAGAAATGCACGTTCCATGCAGCTGAGCTATCCTTTTTGGGCTATATTGTTGGAGATGGCGGATTGAAAGTTGATGACAGTAAGAT
>JAOANR010000006.1:37220030-37418893 GCA_030278955.1 Hygrophila difformis | reverse complement strand
CAAGGCAATCTCAGACTGGAAACCGCCTACCACTGTTCATGAAGTTAGGCAATTCTTAGGCCTATGCGGTTTCTTTCGGAGGTTTGTCCCTGGATTCAGTTTGATAGCGGCACCCCTCACATCACTGCTTAAAAAGGGATTGATTTTCAAGTGGGGGCTGCCGGAGCAGAAAAGTTTTGATCTGCTGAAAGAGAAGCTGACCAAGCCCCAGTCTTGGCCCTACCGAATTTCGAGAAGCCATTCGAGATCGAATGTGACGCGTCGGGCATAGGGATGGGAGCAGTTTTACTTCAAGATGGAAAACCCGTGGCATACCACAGTGAGAAGTTCTCCGGAGCAGTTCTGAACTATTCAACTTATGACAAGGAGCTCTACGCTGTGGTCAGGACTTTGAAAACGTGGCAGCACTACTTAAGGGGTCGTGAATTCATCATTCATACGGATCACGAGACCCTTAACCACATTAGGACGCAAGGTCAATTGGGAAAACGGCATGCCCGATGGAGCGGATTCATAGAGAACTTCCCTTATGTACTCAAATACAAAAAGGGAAAGGAAAATGTTGTTGCGGATGCCCTCTCCCGAAGACACGCCTTAGCAGCCTATGCCACGACTCATCTGATTGGGTTTGAACATGTGAAGAATTAATATGCCACTGATCCGGACTTTCAAGAAGCTTGGTCGGCAACCGAAGCACACGGTTTTAAAGAATTTTCAAGGCTTGAAGGATTCCTGTATTATGAAAACCGTTTGTGCATCCCACGAGGGTCAATTCGAGAGTTACTCATTCGAGAGGTACACAGTGGCGACCTCATGGGACATTTCGGCAGAACCGCCACTTCTGGAATTTTGAATGAGAGGTTTTATTGGCCGGGAATGAGGAGAGATGTGGATGAGTTTATCTCCAAGTGTATTGTCTGTCTGAAGGCAAAATCCACATCACACCCACATGGTCTTTATATGCCTCTTCCAATTCCCGAGGGCCCATGGGTTGATTTATCAATGGACTTTGTGCTCGGACTACCCCGCACTGCCAGAAACAAGGATTCAATTTTTGTGGTGGTAGACCGGTTTAGCAAAATGGCACACTTCATACCATGCACAAAGACCAACGACGCACATCACATTGCCAAGTTGTTCTTTAAAGAAGTCGTGCGTCTCCATGGGATCCCAAAGACTATAGTGTCGGACCGTGACACGAAATTCGTCAGCTATTTCTGGAAATCTCTTTGGCATGAGATTGGCACAAAACTCTTGTTCTCATCTGCGTATCACCCACAAACAGACGGGCAAACTGAGGCCGTCAACAGAGTGCTGGGTAACCTTTTGAGAATCATCACTACTTCTAGTCATAAGAGTTGGGATGAGTGTCTGCCTTACATAGAATTTGCTTATAACAGACACATCCACAGTGCCACTAACATGTCTCCTTTTGAGATAGTGTATGGATTTAACCCACTAACACCTGTCGATCTTATGCCATTGCCTCGCAATGAGCACTTTAATGTCAATGGCAGGGACAGGGCAAGAGCAATTAAAGAGCTGCACAAGAATGTTCAAAACAGCCTCACTAAAGCTGCTGAAACGTATGCCAAGTACGCCAATCGAGGAAGGAAGAAATTGCTCTTGAAGCCCGGCGATTGGGTGTGGATCCATATGCGAAAAGAACGATTTCCGGCAAAGCGGAAGGATAAACTTTCCCCAAGGGGGGACGGTCCTTTTAAAGTTTTAGAGAAAATAAATGATAATGCCTACAAGCTTGAATTACCTTCTGAATACGGAATTAATGCTACCTTTAATGTTGCAGATCTCGTCCTGTTCGAGCATGACGAGGAAGAAGCTGATCGGTTGACGGGTCAACCTTCCCAAGGGGGTGGGGATGGCGTGGTAGCCAGATCAACTGCAACTATGATACCGGATGGACCATGCTCCCGAACCAGAGCTAAAAGATTTACAGATAAAATTTCCAGTCTCCTCAGAACTGCAGAGTTCCAAGCCGACATCAACAGAGAAGAGGGAAGCAGTACGGAAGCATTAATTCTGATCCAGCTTGAGGAAATTGGGGATCGCCCATACATGCCATGCATGGGCTCTCCAATTCTACACTAAAGAAGGAGGAGTACAGTCAACGCCGCCGCCGGAGAGCCACCGGAGAGTCGCCGGAACACCGCCGGACGTCACCGGAGCTTGATCGGAGTTCGCCGGAAGTTGACCGGAACTTGGCCGGAGTTTGGTCGGCGCCACCGCCGTCGCCGGCCGGAGACCAGTCAATGATCGGAAGTGTTGAACTGTTATTTTGTTTAATTCAGACTTATTCTAGTTTAAACAATGGCATGTAATAAATTAAACAACTACTGTGGGGTCCGCTCTAGACTTGTTGGATTTTTAGGGCTCCTGTCGCCAAACCACCTTTGTCGCGAAACCGTGCTCCGCGACAAAGACCCTGTTCCGCGACAAAGACCCTGTTCCGCGACAAAGACCCTGTTCCGCGACAGAGACCCTGTTCCGCGACAAAGGCTGTTCCGCAACAAGGCTGTTCCGCGACAAAGTCTCTTCCGCGACAAAGGCTGTTCCGCGACAAAGTCTGTTCCGCGACAAAGGCTGTTCCGCGACAAAGACTGTTCCGCGACAAAGGCTGTTCCGCGACACAGACCCAGTCACGATGCCATGTTCCGCGACACAGACCCAGTCGCGATGCCTGTTCCGCGACACGGATCCTGTTTCGCGACAAAGTCTGTCCAGAATGCCATTTTTCATGTTTTCTAGGGTTTTTCATGTATTTTCTTTCCAGTTTTACCCTTGTAAGTTGGAGGCCTATATATATGTCCTCCCAAACAATGTTTCTCATCTTTTGTTGAATTTAATATTGAGAACACTTCTCTTATTTGTTGCAAAAGATCACATTGTCTCAAACCAAGTTTGAACAATACCCCTTTGAGTGTTTATTGGGAAACCCTCACCATTTTGGAATTGAAGCATCCAAAATGGTCACTAATCAAGGTTATTGGATGGTTAGCTTGAGTTGAGGACAAGGTCTTCATACCTTGTCTAGCTTCTCCTAACCCCCTTTAATTGTGATTGCTTCCATATCTCTTTTGTGCTATTCCTTTGTTCTTATTTTTGGTTTCATTTTCCCCTATTGGCACCACGTGTCAATAGGCAACATCTTCAAGCAATATTGTGTCCAACTACGGTCCGTTCGTGGCAACAGCTCTCGATCAAAATTATCCTTCAAAAATTCAGCTATATTGGATGTGAACTTCTTCGTCTGATTTCTCGAACAGAGTCCTTCCGGAAAAGGAATTACTGTAGCACTCGTTCTGGCTTCCACGCCACTTGGTTTAGTAATCACAAGGATGCTTCAAGTCCAAAGTGATGAATGTTTCCCAACAAGCATTCAAAGAGTGTGTGAGGGTGTGTTCTCACAATGATCTTTTGAGAGAAAATATCAAGTAGATTTCATTCAAAGCAAAAGATGTCTTACAAGTGTTTGAGAGGTCATATATATAGACCTCATTACAAAAGGGCAATTCTGGAATAAGAAAATACATGAAAAATGAGTAAAAGTGCAAAAATGGGGCTGTTACGACGCTATCCACAGATTACGACGCTAGAGGAGGATAGCGTCGTAAGATGGAGGATAGCGTCGTAAGGTTACGACGCTAAAGCAGGATAGCGTCGTAAGGTTACGACGCTAGAGGAGGATAGCGTCGTAAGCTTACGACCGCAGAGGAGGATAGCGTCGTTAGTTTATCCGTAGACTAGGATAGCGTCGTAAGATGGAGGATAGCGTCGTAAGCTTATCCGTAGACTAGGATAGCGTCGTAAGGCCTCTGGATAGCGTCGTAAGACCTCTGGATAGCATCGTAAGGCTATTCCCTCAAGTCCTGTGCGGGCCCCACCATACTTGTCTTACTTATTACATGCCTTAATAATATGTAAATATTATCCGACCAACTTCCGACTTCGACCAAAATTTGTCCGGCGACCGGCGGTGGTTCCGGCCGACCTCCGGCGAACTTCCGGTCAATTTTCCGGCGAGCTCCGTTTGACCTTCCGGCGATGCTCCGGTGCTCCGGCGGCTACTCCGGTCATCTTCCGGCGACTTTCCGGCGACGGCCAACTTCCGGCCAACTTTCCGGCGAGCTCTGTTTGACCTTCCGACAATGTTCCGATGCTCCGACGACTTCTCCGGTCATCTCCCGGCGACTCTACGGAGACGGCGATGGCTTATTGCTTCAAAATTGGGGATTCCATGGTTGGAATCCGTCCGGTCTCATCGAGCTGGATCATGATCAAAGCTTTCGGATTGTGGCCTTCTTCTCTATTGATTTCTTCTTGGAATTCCTCAGACTTGAGAAGGCTTGCAATCCGGTCAGTGAACTTCTTAGTCCGGCTCCGGGAGCATGGTCCAGCTGGGATAATTAGTGTTGCAGATTTGGCTTCCACGCCATCCCCTCCCCCTTGAGAAGGTTGAGCCATCAACCGATCAAGCTCTTCACCGTCCTCCACGTAGAGGTTGAGATCTGCAACATTAAAGGTAGCGTTAATTCCATAATCAGGGGGCAACTCTAACCTGTAAGCATTGTCATTAATCTTTTCCAAAACTCGGAATGGACCGTCCCCCCGTGGGGAAAGTTTGTCACGCCTCTTAAGTGGGAATCTCTCTTTGCGCATATGGAGCCAGACCCAATCCCCGGGCTTCAACAGCAGCTTCTTTCGTCCTCTGTTGGCATATTTCGCGTATGTCTCCGTGGCCTTCTTGAGGCTTTCCCGGACGTTCTTGTGAAGCTCCTGTATAGCTCGAGCCCTGTCCCTGCCATTAACATTAAAATGCTCATTGCGGGGCAATGGCAGCAAGTCGACAGGTGTTAGTGGGTTGAAACCATAGACAATTTCGAATGGTGACATGTTAGTGGCACTGTGGACGTGTCTATTATATGCAAACTCTATGTAGGGCAAACACTCGTCCCAGCTCTTATAACTGGAAGCAGTAATAATCCGCAGCAGATTACCCAAGACTCTATTGACGGCTTCAGTTTGCCCGTCTGTTTGAGGGTGATAAGCTGTGGAGAACAAAAGCTTCGTGCCAATCTCATGCCACAGAGATTTCCAAAAGTAGCTGACAAATTTTGTGTCCCGATCTGACACAATTGTTTTCGGGATCCCATGGAGACACACCACTTCCTTGAAGAATAATTTGGCGATGTGATGGGCGTCATTGGTCTTCGTGCAAGGAATGAAATGAGCCATCTTGCTGAATCGATCTACCACTACGAATATCGAGTCCTTGTTTCGAGCAGTCCGTTGTAGTCCTAGCACGAAGTCCATCGAAAGATCAATCCAGGGTCCCTCGGGAATTGGTAGAGGTATATATAAACCATGTGGCTTGGAAGTGGATTTCGCCTTCAGACAGACGATGCATTTGGAGATCAAGTCATCCACTTCTTTCCTCATTCCCGGCCAGTAAAAGCGTTCACTCAGAATACCAAAAGTGGCAGTCCTCCCGAAATGTCCCATAAGGTCTCCGTTATGAACCTCCTTGATTAGAAGCTCCCTAACCGATCCCTTGGGAATGCACAGTCGGTTCTCATAATACAGAAATCCATCAAGTCTTGAAAACTCCTTGAACCTGTGCCTTTCGGTTTCTGCCCAGAAATCCTTGAAGTCGGGATAAACAGTGGCATACTGATCCTTAATATGTTCAAAGCCAATCAGATGTGTCGTGGCAATGGCCGCCAAGGCGCTCCTGCGGGATAAGGCATCCGCGACTATGTTTTCCTTCCCCTTTTTGTATTTAAGCACATACGGGAAAGTCTCAATGAATCCGCTCCAACGCGCATGCCTTTTTCCCAGTTGTCCTTGGTTCCGAATATGCTTGAGGGTTTCGTGGTCCGTATGGATGATGAACTCACGACCCCGGAGATAGTGTTGCCACGTCTTTAAAGCTTGGACCACAGCGTAGAGTTCCTTGTCATACGTGGAATAGTTCAACTGTGCGCCAGAGAACTTTTCACTGTGGTATGCCACTGGCTTCCCATTCTGCAATAAAACTGCTCCCATGCCGGTCCCTGATGCATCGCATTCTACCTCAAACGGTAGATCGAAATCTGGTAGGGCCAATACCGGCGCATGAGTCAGTTTGGCTTTCAATTCTTCAAAACTCTTTTGTTCGGACGGCCCCCACTTGTAAACAAGTCCTTTCTTGAGCAATGAAGTCAGGGGTGCCGCAATCAGACTGAAATTCGGTACGAATCTCCGAAAGAAACCACATAGACCCAAGAATTGTCGGACTTCATGTACGCTCGTGGGTGGTTTCCATTCCGAGATCGCCTTGATTTTTGTCTCGTCGACCTTAAGACCACCACGTCCAACAATGTAGCCGAGGAACGAGAGTTCAGTCGCATGAAAAGTGCATTTCTCCTTGTTGGCATAGAGCTGAACTTCCCTCAACCTGTTTAGTACCTGTCGGACGTGGGAAAGGTGATGAGATTCGCTAGAACTATACACTAGAATATCATCAAAATATACAACGACAAATTTATTAATATATTGGCGAAGAGTCTCATTCATAAGCCGCATGAATGTTGAAGGCGCGTTCGTCATTCCAAATGGCATAACAAGCCATTCATATAATCCGAATTTGGTCTTGAACGTCGTCTTCCATTCATCTCCTGGTTGCATCCGGATTTGGTGGTAACCGCTTCGCAAGTCAATTTTTGAGAAGATGCTGGCGTGACCCAGCTCGTCAAGCATGTCATCCAAACGGGGAATCGGATGCCGGTATTTAATGGTAATTGTGTTCACGGCTCGGCAATCTACACACATGCGCCATGTCTCGTCTTTCTTTGGAACCAACAAAACTGGCACGGCACACGGTGAGAGGCTTTCTCGGACCCATCCCTTATCCATCAACTCTTGAACTTGTCTCTGCACTTCTTTAGTTTCTTCCGGAATCATTCGGTAAGCTGGCCGATTGGGAATTGAAGCGCCCAGCACGAAATCGATCTGATGCTCGATTCCGCGCAAAGGTGGAAGACCAGCGGGAACTTCATCCGGGAAGATATCAGAATTTTCGTCCAACATCCTGGAAAAGTCAATAGGAATATCAGGTGCAGCAGTGCAAGTTCTATAAATATCATCAACAGGTTTTGCAAAAGCAAGGAAACAGTAACCTGTTGAGCTCGGTGCGCGCATTGTTTGCTCAAAATCGGTTCGAGTCGTCAGCAGACAAGGATTGGCTGACGTGCTCTCAATGCAGAGGGTTTTGCCTTTATCTTTCGATTTTCGCTCTGCTTCGTCCTTCTTCATATTAGCTCGCAGAATTTCTTGATCTGCTCGAACCATTTTTACAGACAGTGGCTTGACATTTATTTTCTTTTGTTTAAAAATAAAAGATAAACAATTGGCACGACCCTTGTATTTGACATCACGATCATATAACCACGGTCGGCCCAATAAGATATGGCAGGCAGTCATGGGAATGACGTCACAAATGACATTTTCAGAATAGGACCCGATCTTGATAGGAATTTTGGCTCGTCGGTTGACTTTCAGGTTGCTATTGTCATTCATCCAATGGAGGTGGTAGGGACTCGGATGCTCTTCAGTCGGAATACCTAATCTGCGAACAACATAAGAGCTCACAGCATTAGTGCAACTCTCATTATCCACAATTACTGAAGCAACATTGCCTTTTAAATCACAATGACAGTAAAATAAATTCTCCCTTTGCTCGTCAGTACGAGATTTTTCTTCTGTTCGTTCAGCACTAAGAGTCCGCATGGCCACCAGATTGGTCAATTTGCGATCCTCTTCAACTGTTTCCTCGGCTGCGTAGAATTCATCACTGTTATCGGAGTCCTCATTTTCCTCTCTCTCAGCCTGTTCCGGTTGTTCATCATCAGAGTCTATAATTCTCCAAGATCCGTCTTCCATGAGTGCAGCTCTTTTGGTGAAAGGGCACTCAGGTGAGTAATGTCCCTTTCGACCGCATTTGAAGCACGTGACTTCCTTCTTCCGATCCTTGTCAAATTTAGGCCTCTCGATGACCGCGGGTTTAGGACCTTCCGGACGGTAGGTCTTAAATTCCTTGGCCATTTCGAAACCTTTCGGCTTGGGCTTATCGTCCCTGGGAATGAACGTCTTTTGACCCCAAGGTTTCTGCGAACTGGATCCGGAATCCTATCGGTATTTCTGCACTCGAGGTCGATCATCGGTTTCAAGCTTCATGGCTAGCTCCACCAAATCGGACAAAGTGTCGTATGGTCGCAGCTTAGCCTCCTTTCGGATCTCGATTCGGAGTCCTTTGAGAAATCTAGACTTCGTGATGCCCTCGTCTTCAATTACTCCGGCTTTCAGCAAGAGAGTTTCCATTTCCTTGAAATACTCCTCTACCGACCTGTTCCCCTGAACAAGAAAGGCAAGCTTATCATATAAGTCCTGTCGGTAGTGGGATGGAACAAATCTATTCTCCATAGTCCGAGTTAGTGTGGCCCAAGTCTGAATGGGATCATAGCCATTCCGATGAATGTCATGAGTCACCTTCTGCCACCATACCAACGCGTAATCCTTGAAAGCACAAACGGCCACATTGACCTTCTTGATATCTGCGTAGTTATGGTAGTTGAAAATGAGCTCCATTGAGTGCCTCCATTCAAGGAATTCATCCGGATTAGATGTTCCCTTGAATGGGGGAATGTAAAACTTGATCCCTTTCAAGTCCTGGTCAGGCTCATCATTGCGGTTGTTCCGGCGGGGATTTCTGACAAAAACTTCTTCCTCGGGATCTGAGTCAGATTCATGATGCTGAGGTATTGCTGGTCTGGGTGGAGCAGGTGGCATGGGAGCCAAGTCAACAGCGTTGACCATCCCGGAGGGACCCTGCTCAAAACAGCGTGCCAAAAGATTCCTGACTGCTATTGCCAAAATATTATCTGAGGAATCAGATAAATGGAAGCAGTCCAAATGCCGAGCAGAACAGATTAGAGGAAGCACAGTCATCCAGTGGGAACAGACAGAAGAATACCGGACAGAACCGGGACCCATCACTCTGGGTCCCGCTTCTTCAGACTGAAAACAGAAAGCAGAATGACCTCCGGATGCAAAAACAGAACAAACCAGCATGAAGAGGTCAAAACTGAGGGTTCCACCGTCACCGTCGCCGCCGCCGCCACCGCCATCGCCGTCGCCGGGAACACCGCCGGAGCTCCGGCGAGGTTGCCGGAATCTGGCCGGAACTTCGTCGGAAAAGTCACCGGTCAACGCCGGTCAACGGAAGTCAACGCCGGAGTCGTGATGATGGACCCCAGTCATTTCAGTCTCGGAGCTTCGTGTCGCTATCCAGTGTGGCGCGGAACCTCGCTTAGCGCCACGGTCCAGCTTTCGCGACAGGGGGCCCTCCAGTCCTTAGCTAAAGGAACTCGCGCCTTGTGTCGCTATCCACCCAGTCGCGGGGCAGGGGATCGCGACAGGGGCCAAGCTTCGCGCCACAGCGCCTTGTGTCGCTATCCACCCAGTCGCGAGGCAGGGGATCGCGACAGGGGCCAAGCTTCGCGCCACAGTCTGGGTTCCACGACTGGACCATCCAGATGCTGCCACGTCTCCCGCTGCCTATCTGTGTCGTCAAACTGCGCCGTGTCGCGGGACTCCGCGCCATGTCGCGAGACTAGCGACAGCGTGTCCGTTTCGCGACCAGACTATCTTTTCTTTCTCATTTTATTTAAAACTTGTGTAGGGTTGTTTATTTCCTTTTCTTTGCTTGTTGAATGGTTCCCCTATATATATGGGAACCCTAACACTCTTGTATTCACTTTTGATATTGAATGAAATTACACTCTTCTTTCAAAAGTCATTACCGAGAGCATTTTCTCTCAAATTCATGGATTTGATTCAACTTGGCTTCGGCTATCAATCGAGTCTTGAGACGCCTCGATTGATTATCACTTTGAAGGATTGAAAGGAGGAAGGGGGTCACCATATTGGAGGGGTTGGTTGTCTTCAAGTTTCTATCCATTCATAGTGAAGTCTCCTTATCTTGTTCTTGCTTATTTTTCCATTAATAGCCTATAGTATTTAATCGATCCGTGGCATATTTAATTTGGTATCAAAGCTTTTGTTGAATCTATTGGTTTAGAAAATCCAAAAATATTTTGTTCTTCATTTTTCTCATTTTCGGAGTTACTGTTCCATTGGGATCCGTGCCTTAAATCTTGGAATTTTTGAAATCTGATTGAAGATTTGGATTCCTTGTGTTCTGGGCATGAATCTACATATGTGGATCATCAAATTTGGCCAAGTGAGTCATTTTCTATGAATTTTTGAAGCATTGTTCTTCATATTGTTCTTATTTTGTTCATCCATTTCACACACCACCACTCCCCATTTGGAACCACGTTCCATTTGGCAATACCCATCATCCATTTCCTAGGGGTTATAATGCCCAAATTTTTCCAAATCTCCATCCTCCTCCAAAAATCCATTTGAAGATTCATGAGTGTTCTTCATGTTCTTCATCCAAAACTCAAAAAGTTCATATACTTTGGTCTTTGATCTTCAAGTTTTCTTGTTTTTGTGTTTTTTTTAGTCTATTGAGTCTCATTGTGTGGATATTGCACTTGTCCCATTGCTTTGTGATTAAGGTTTGCAAGATTGACACACTAGTGCTTCCATTTGCATCGGTTTTTGACAATCTGAACATTTTGGTTGAAGGAGATCTTGATCAATCCGACCTGCTATATTTTGGGGAGCCTTTTCTACCGTTTTTGGGTGTTAGCTTTCATTTGGAAGTGGTTTGGAGGCAATCCGAGGTCATTTGGGGGACGAAATCGCAAAAACAAAATTACTGCCTGTGTGTGTCCGCGAGTGCACTGACTTTGAGTGTTCATTTGAATTTGAAGATCTTCATCAAAATTGATGAATCTTATATGAACAGAAAGATCTTCAAGTTAGCTTTAAGAGGGTTTTTGAATCAATCCGTTTGGATAAAAATTGAGGGTGTTATGGTCATTTTGGTGGAGTGTGGCAAAAACTGAACAAGGACGAAAGAACGAGCGCGTGTGGGAGCGTGTGTAATCCAAAAAGAGTGATTCTTGCGCCAAAAGTTTCCCAAGTCGAAAAGCTATCTTACCATATGTAGGTGCAAAAACAATGCGTAGACAGAAACTGCAAAATAATTTTATTAATTTCACAAGAAATGTCTACAATTACAGAGAATTTCAATGAATTTAAAGAAATATGTGAAGATCAAACGATATGAGTGTTCGACTTCTGTTACTCCTTTGATTCCTCCAACCTTGAAGACGTCGAGATGCTTTTGTGCTTCTTCTTCGGCTTCTTGGAATTTCTGCAGCGTTTTGTTGCTGTAGATCTCAAGTGTATGAGTCTTGAGAGTGTGTGTATGGAAGTGAAGTCGTAGTCTAGTCGTCCCCCACTATGTGACAGGGTGCCTCTATTTATAGAGGGAAAACCCTAGGGTTTGTGGATGATGGACCAATCGATGGGCTGGTCCAATCCACATTTCTATTGGGTCAGTGAGCATGTGGGCCTTTCATCTGGGCTTGTTCACATTGACTGATTTCCATGGACTGGCCTGCTTTAAGTGTCCATTGGATCATAAGCCTGTGGGTCTTTCATTTGGACTTGTCCACATTGGCCCAATATAATTAAATCCATTTGGCTTGATGGATCCAAATGGCCCAATAAATATTAATAATTATTTCAAGCGTTTAATTTATTTAAAATGCCTAAAAATAATTAAATTAATATTTAAATTTACACGTGTCGCATTTTTTTAGTGGCGAATAAATTTCACGTGTTTACAGATGCCCCCTCGAGACTTGTTTAGGGCGAAATAAAATATTTGAGACGTGAACGGGTCTCGAAATATTTTTCCTTTTCGGCTTTTCTTTTCCGTGTGCCTTGTCTGCTTATATTTTTTTTCAGGCCGAATTTTGATAAGCCTTGGAAAGGCTTTGAATTTCATATCCAAGCAGTGTATCTATAACGAGATCTTCAAGGCTTTCATATCCAGGCCGTGTATCTATAACGAGATTTTATGCCTATCCCAAATTTAATTGAATAAACATCCAATATTTACTTATATCCAATGAAGCTTCATGAATGACATCTTTTAAATCTTTGAACTCATATCAAAACTGCAACCTGAGTAAATCTTCAGAAGATGTGAGATGGCCTCTATAAATTAAAACCATGTCATCTAAATTTTGCCTCCCCAGCAGCAAGAAATAGGATAGCAGGTTTTTTTTTTTTTTCTTTTCGTCTAAAACTTCCAACCCAATAGAAAAATCACGACCGAGGCATACCCCAGGCGGCCAGCTTCACGCAGACAAAAGAGATCAAAAATTTTGCTAAGCAGCGTTACCATGCTGCATTCAGTTTGTTTCTTTCCCCCTTTTTATTATATTTTTTTTTAACAATCAATTCTGCACTTTTTTTTTCCTGTCTTCTTGTTTGTCCTTCTTGCATTTTTTTTTTGTTTCGTTACTGTCTATTGCATCGTTTCTTGCTTCTTTTTTTTTGTCTGTTTCTTTCTTTGTTGTTTTTGTGTGTTCTTCTTGTCAACTTCATAACAGTGAAGCAAACCACAACCAAACCCACATCGTTCAACTCAGATTCTACTCCAATTAATTCAAATGAGAGTCGGGTACCTGGTTGTCGTCATGGTAGACGGGATGTTTGGTCACACGGCGCTGCCGTTGGCCTCTACCCTAACCTACCCGCCATCAAGAAGCCTTTGACAACGGCGGTGTTTGGCGACGGCGCTGCCGTTCGCCTCATCCGTTGTTTGTTCATAGGGCCCGCCGCTGTTCGCACTGCCAGAGGAAGAGACGCCCGTGCCGCCGCGCTGCTCGCCACCGCCGTGCTGCTGTCAACGGAGGACGCCGTTCGACGCCGCTGCTGCTCTCGCGTTTGCTGCCGTCGCCGGATCGAGCAAGGGTGAGACCGGAGGGCCGCTCCTCCGCTGCCCGCGTCGCCTGCTGCTGCCGCTGCTCGCGCCGCCGTCATCGTGCCACGCCGGGGCTGTGCCGCGCTGCTGGACGCCCGCTGCCGTCCTCGCGCCGGAAGGGGGTTCGCCGTTCGCCGTCCTTCGCCGCTCGGAAAAATGGAGAGGGGGAGATTGGGCGAAGCCCGCCGCCGTTCCAGTGCCGGATGGAGAAGCAGCTCGCGCCGCCGGAGGTGGAAGCGCCTGCCGCCGTTGCCTGCTCCGTTGCTGCTGCTCGCTTCGGAGCCCGCTGTCGCCGTTCGCGGAAGAGAGGGGGAGCCGCCGTCCGGAAGACGCCGCCGGAGCTTCGCGAAGGAAGAAGGCCTGCCGCCACTTCGCTCGCCGGAGGGAGGAGAAGGGCGCTGCCAGTTTCGCCGGGCACCGCTGCCGTCGTCCGCTGGAGCCCAGCCCGCCGCCTCCGTTCGCCATGGCCGCCGCTCGCGCCGCCGCCGTCGAAGCGGAAGGTCGCCGCTGGAGCTGCTGCTGGTCTCGCCGTTCGCCCGGAGGGAGAGAGAGCCATGGCCGCCGCTGCCTGCTCCGCTGCCGCCGCTCGCTCGACTTGCCCAGCCCGCTGGAGCCGCCGGAGGGAGGAGGAGGAGGAGCTGCCATTTTTTCAGTGTTGAGGAATGGAGATGGCTGCGTTTTTTTTTCTCTTCAATTGGGGGGCTGCGTTTTTTTTTTCTCTTCAATTGGGGGAGAAGAAGACACAATTTTTTCTTATTCCACTTTGACCGCAACACTTAAAAACCCTAGAATTCTTGGCCCCAAATCTTTAATAATTATATTTTGCCCCCAAGTATTCTAAACCTTAGGATTTAAGCCCTAGATTTTGGAAGACCAAATTTTGACCCCAACATATTTTGCATTTTGAGGATAGGTCCCAAAATATTTAATCTTAAGTCCATAATTTAACAATGAACTTAAAATCAATATTTAACATGTATTTTTTGTTTACATGTAAATATTCACTTTTTTGTAGGGCCCAAATTTTCATTTGTGGAAATTTAATTCCAAGTCCAAATATTTAAAATGAACTTGAAATTAATTTTCCAAATTTGACATGCATTTTTTTTTTTATTATTATTGCTTTCATCTTGCAATATTTTTTTTCGTATCATTCGAAAAAAATTGTACCGCATTTATCTTGCAAATATTTTTTTTTTCTTTTCTTTCTTTCTTTTTTTTTCCGCCTTTTCTTTTTCGTGGAAATAACCCCATTTTCTTGGAAGATAACCGATTTTCCTGATTTTTGGTTTGAAGTGGCGTCATGGCTAAACATTTTATCCGGAGTGACGGGAATCATCTTATAGTTGGTCGTGATAAGGATGCGCAGACTCGTATCCTTATCGATACTCCAGTGATACCGCCTCGTTCAAGGATTAATGTTGAACACCCGGAGCATTGGACTCGCAGGTCTGACGAGGACGTCTAGTCCGAAAAACTTGTCCAAACAAGAAGATCAACTTGGGATTGGAGCAAATGCAAATGAGAAGGATGCAAGCACACTTGGAAGCCATTTCAAAAGAGTTTAAAGCATGAAGAAGCATACAATGACGTGGCGCGAGATGACGTGGCACATGATGACATGGCGGGATTAAAGTTCCAAGAAGGCAACAAGGTTGCAAAAGGAAGAAGTGAGCAAGTTTGGACAAGAGAGGAGGAAGAAAGAGGCTTTAAAGGAGAAAAGACATGGCTTGGGACATGTTCACCATGTTTTTCATTACAAGGCCAAAAACAACCTAGTTTACTATGTGTCATATGTTGTATAGTTCATCAAGTTCTCATCTTGATATATGTGTTAGGACATGGCATACTAGGTTGACTAGGTTGGTCCTAGGTTTATGTCTTGATAGGAGTTATGCTTGTTTGGAGTTAGCTTTGTTGGAAGTTAGCTTTGAGGGGAGTTGGGAGTAAGGGCCTTGTTTGCCATATTCTTCTTTTTTGTGAGGCATTATGGACGCCCCTTAAGCCTTTAAAAGGGGTCTTCCACCACTTTGTAACACTTAGCTTTGTTTTTGAATGAATTTACCCCTTTTTGAAATGAAGAGTGATTCTTCTTTTCTCTCAAGTGTGATACTTGAATCTTGAAGACTTACATACTTCCCTTCCATCCCTAAACACCATCTTGGCCACCATCCCTTTTCTCCATCCCATCTTGGCCGAGCACTTCACTAGAAGGAAGATATGGAAATCGGGTCCTCGATCTAGAATCTTGGGTTCGTAGCTCTTGGAGGCGAAAGGAAAGGCATCCATGAAGCTTTGGAGCGTGAAGGATTTCTCAAGACAACGTGTGGTTCGCCTCTAGAAGGGTCGGGGTCTCTCGTGTCAAGGATTCTTCCACAATCCTTCTCTTTCCACCTATCATTTTCGGGTTCTTGTTCTTTTTCCTTATTATTTGATGTTCAATTCGGCCACTTGGCCTTTGTTTTGGTTTTTGGCACTTTGATCTCTTGTTTTTCGATTTTAGACACTTCATGATCCATGGAATTAATTTTTGGTATCAGAGCCATAGTCTAAATCGAAAAATTCCATGATTAGTTGATTAGGACTCTCACGCCATTTTTGTTGAATCTTAGTGGCGTTTTTATAGAGATTGTTGATTTTGTGCTTTTTTGTTGAAATCCATGTATGCTTGTTCTTTGGATTTTAATTTCCCATGAGATGTGGTTGATGAATTGATCACATGTTGTTGATTGTTGAAATTCCCTATATTTTTGTTTGTTGAAATTCGGAGCCCTTGTTGAATGCCGTTGGTGCTAGTTTTCACTTCTTCATAATCATGATTTTATGGATTTGCATGTTTTAGCATCTCGGATTAATTGAATTTCTTCCATATTGTTGAGAGTGGGCCGAGTGTTGGTTTTAACAATAGGCGGTTTTTGTTGAATTTTAGAGTCTTGTTGAATTTAGTGTTAAAATTGTATAGGGAAGTTTACTTGCACATGCTTGGCACATGGATTAGTTGGGAAGTTATGCTAATTAGGACCATTTAGGATGTTTCCCCAAAATTAGGACATACCTAGATGTTTCCCAATTTCACTACATAGATGGTTATTGACATGGATGCCCCCCGACGGTCAACGCGATGGTGAACATTGCAATACCACATTTCGGTGAAGGACCAAGTCGAGAGCTCGAATCAACAAGTTCATTCATGCCTTGGAGAATTATATGAAGCAAGGAAGTTCAATTGAGGAAGAACAAGAGGAAGCACACGTGGCAGCAGGCTGTTCGGTCACGTCGTCGTATTTCAACGTTCCCGAAAATGCGATTTCAAAGCTTGGTTGGAAAGGCGACGTTCTAAGGATCGCGTGGGCTTTTGAATCGCCTCAATCGGAGTTCCAGAACTCCGGGAAACGTATCCTTAACATACGCTAAATAGAGGGGTCATGAAAGGGAGACAAGAAACCATGATTTCTATTACATCTTCCTTAAACAAACCTAGTCAAGTTTAAACAACCTTAAACTATTTTTGGATGATATATCATACTTTGATAATCATGATTATGAACTTGATTAAGTACTAAACATCTCTTAATGACTTCTAATCTTGTTTTGAAGGTGTTAAGGACAATCGAAGAACACTTCCATGCCTTAGTCTTTTGATATATCTTTTACCTTGCTTTGTTCCTATGCTATGTCTTTAAAAGTGCTTTGTTCTTATGACTTTTCTTGTATTTTGTAGGCATAGGGCGAGTAGAAGCGTAAAAAGAGACTTCGGAAGTTCGCAAACATATTACAGAAAAGTTCATCACATCGCGAGAAGCAAAGAGATATAGCGAGGAGGAAAGTCTGGACAGTGCGAGAGGATTCCGTCACAATCCACGCGATGTTCAGTACATCGCGAGGAAGAGATCAGTATATCGCGAGCAAAGTTCTGGACATATCGCGAGCATTTCATCACATCGCGAGCCAAGTTCGGTACATGGCGGGATTGTAGCTTGGAAAGGAAGTTGAGATGACTTGCAACTTGTTGAGGAGGTTATAACTACCAAGGGAGTAACTTGCTACCTCTTGAGAAGGTCACTTGTAACTTCCCATGTAACAACTTTGCACTTCAAAGGCTAAAGTGTAACTTCCCTTGTAACTTGTTTACCACTTTAGTAGGTTACACTTGACTTGTGATCCTAAGTCATTAGCTCTTCCCTCCATCTATAAATAGGAGCTTACTTGAATTCATTTGTACCTTTTGATCATTTGTAAAACTTGAGATTTTTCTCATTTGGAATGAAATATTCCTTCTTTTCTTTCGATTTTCGTCACTTGTGAAGGGTGAGAAAATGAGAGACGTTTAGCCTACGTGAGGGCGTGAAATCGGGTGAAGCTTGCAGTAGCTTTGTTCGTGGAGACGAGGAATGGACGTCCTCGGGTTCCCTCGGTCGATTGCTCGATTTGGAGTGGATGAGGCCATGTAGAAGGCATTGGTTGCTTCCATCGAGATCGTGTCATGAGGCTAAGTCCGCTATCCTTTCAATTCCGCATTATTTTCTCTTTTTCCATCGGATCGCAACTCTCAAACTCTGATCTCTTCTCCGCTTAGGATATATTTGCGATTCGACTTTGTTGTTGTTTTTCGATCATCCATAAGGATCCATGGCATTAGTTTTAAATTTGGTATCAGAGCATGGTATGGATTGATCATTCGTTTTATTTTCGTTTAGATATCATAAAAATACCAAAAATTTCGTCATTTCCGTTTGCTTGAAAATATGCTACTGTTTTGCCGTTTTTACGCATCGTTTCTTGTTCAAATCTGGTGTTTCTTGTGCCTATCTTCAAATTCAGATCGTGAACTTCAATATAGGCACTTGAATGACTTGTTTTGGTTACGTATTGCTTGAGATATCGTCGATTTGAAAATTCTGCCATCTTGTCAATTTTGTGCGATTTTGTTGCTTGACCTCTAAGTGTTACAAGTTATTTCCTTGTATTCAATTGCAATATTTTGAGTGATTGACATTGTTGAAAGTAGATCATATGTATCACTTGTTGAAAATTGATATGCAATTCTATGCTTGAGACGAAGTGGTCACATTGGAAATTGGCACATCAAATTGGAGATCGACATATCGAGTCGGGAATTCACACTTGTGTTGTTTTGGACTCAAGCTCACGCTTTGACAATCCAATTCACACTTAAAAACAACTAGCTTAACGCTTTGTTTCTTGGACAAGCTTCTCGCTTTGTTCCTTGAACAAACGTTTAACTCGTTGTAACGCCGAAGGTTTGAACCTACACTTAGTCAAATTCAGAAGCCTAGTTCCTCGCGATGTCTTCACAAGCCTCGCTTTGTTAAATATCGCGAGCCACAAGCCTCGCTTTGTTAAATATCGCGAGCCTCAAGACTTGATCTTTCCGATCCGCACGCTCCTCGCATTGTTACCCTCGCTTTGTTTCTTAGTGAAGCCGCGAGTTTCGCTCTCGCTTTGTTCTCGTACTTGTTGATTGGTTGTATTTTCATTTACGCTTTATTTTGTTTGGTTGTAAGTTGTTACTATTGTCAAATTGTAACTACTAGGCCAAGTAAAAAGGCTATATCAAAAAAAAAAATATATATATATATATATACTTGAAAAGGCAACACTCAACAACATCTATAGCAAAAGCCGAGTTGTTGGAAAAGGCACTCTCATTGTTGAAAAGCCGAGAGTTTGAAAAAAAAAATATAAAAAAAAAAAAATTATTATAAAGCGGGTGGCCTAGTAAGCTTTGTTAGCATTGTATACATTTGTTCTTTTGTTGTATTTTGGTTGAAGGTTACTATTCCTCGCCGGAAGTTACTGTTCATTCGCCGGAGTTACTGTTCACTCATCGGATCAACGTACATTGCATTGATTTTGAATACTTGTGTGCATTGTTCTCTTTCACTTGTTGATTTGCTTGGAATTTGCATGCTTGTATCACTTCCGCGCTTAATTTTTGATTGAGTCGAACTTTGATATAAGATTCATATCATAGTGCGTACGTATATCAAGCACTCACCATTCCAAAAGAGGGCTTGGGGATTGAAATTCGAAGTCGCCGCTTGAACTTACTACTCCTAGCGGACGCCGAAGAGTGCTTGAGTGATCATACCAAAATACACGAGCGAAACCTTATCATTTGAGTGAGATTCATTTTATTTTCTAACATTCTATACATATAGCATATTTCTACATTCTTTTGTAGGTGCATAATGGCATCCATGGAGGATTTAATGAACGCTATTACATCTTTGGGTGTAAAGATGGATTCTCAAAAAGGAGAATTGCAAAATGAAATTGTCCAGGTCAAAGGAGATATGTTGCGTTATCAATCGAATTTGGAGAAAAGGATGAATGCACATCTTCGAAATATAGAAGAAGCAGCGCATGCACAAATTCGAGAAGCTATGGGAACCACTAGTAAAACTTCTCCCATAAGGCAAAGACCGGGTAAAGGAATTGACTTGGAAAGTGATGAAGACTCACCTAGAGTTTCACATGATGAAGAGTCACCACGTCATCATAATAGAAGGGCTGTTCGGAATGTCACGCGACAAGACGAAGAGGTTAAAGGAATTAAATTCTCTATTCCTTCATTCAAAGGTACTAATGATCCCAACGAATTTCTTGAATGGAGAAGTCGTATGGAATTTATTTTTGCTTGTCACAATTACACCGAACGCAAGAAGCTTCAATTAGCTATTGTGGAATTTAAAGAGTATGCTCTTACGTGGTGGGAGAAAATGCAAAAGGATTGTGTTAAGTTGGGATTAGAACCAATTAATACTTGGGGAAGTTTGATTAGGACGATGGAGCATAGATTCGTGCCTCCTACGTATAAGAGACAATTGCTTCGGAAGTTGGAATCTTTAACACAAGGATCCAAAAGTGTTGATGAGTATTACAAAGAGATGGAGACCTTGATGTTACGAGCTCAAATCAGTGAAGATGAAGAAAGCACCATGGCACGCTTCATGGAAGGTTTGAGAAAAGAGATCGTGGAAATAGTGGATTTGTATCCTCACGAGACCATTGAAGAATTAGTCAACTTAGCTACCAAAACCGAACGCAATGTCAAAAAGAGACATCCCTCAAACTTCAAGAGCAACACGAATGGCAAGACTACCAATTCATGGGGGTCGAAACCATGGAATAATGGGGTCCAAAAGGGGGCTGTTCCAAAGCCATTCGAAAAACCGAAGGATTTTCCTAAAGAGTTTCCTAAAGAGGATAAGCCGAAGACATTCAATAAAGCAAAGGATGTTACTTGCTTTAAGTGTCAAAGGAAGGGACACTATGCTAATGAGTGCCCTAACGAGAGAAAAGTTTTTGATAAAAAGAATGGCGTCATGAGAAATATTGTGATTTTGCAAGACGGAGGAATGACCTTCCTTTCGGATAGTGAGACCGAGAAAGAGGAAAATGAGGAAGGTGAGAATGAGTATGATTGTGAATATGAAGATGATGATCCTACACAAGAAGTTGATCACGTCGGAGAAATAGAAGACGAACTTTCTATTGTTGCTATGAGATCCTTAAGTGCATTAAAGGAAAATGTTGATGGGGATCGTATTAAGGATCAACGGGAAAATCTATTTCATACGAAGTGCAAAATCATGGGAAACATGGCCGCAGTTATAGTTGACAACGGGAGTTGTACAAATGTCGTGTCTTGGGACGTCATTGATAAATGTGGAATTAAATCGAGTCCACATCCGAAACCGTATCACTTGCAATGGATGAATCAAGGTGGAGAAATGAAAGTCACCAAGCAAGCACTTGTTCCTATATGCATAAGTTCCTATGAAGAAGACGTGCTTTGTGATATCATTCCTATGACCGCATGTCATATACTTCTTGGGCGACCTTGGCAATCGGATCATGGAGTCATCTATGATGGCAAGCTCAATACCATCCGATTCATGCACAAAGGAAAGAGGATCGAGATTTCATCATTGTCATTAAAGCAAGTGAGGGCGGATCAAGAGAAACTTAAGGCTAAGATCAAAGCCAAAACCAAAGCTAAAGCTAAAGCAAAGGGCGAAAGTTCATCATCACCTATGCTTACGTCGATTAAAGAGTTGAAACATGAGCTATCACATACTCCACAGGGAAGTATTTTTCTTATGGTTTGTAAAGATGTCGTTACTTCTAACGAACATGATACTTCTTTGTCTAATTTTCCTATTTCTTTTGCTAGGATGCTTGAGGAAAATCGAGATGTCTATCCCGAAGAGCTACCTGCGGGATTACCACCTATTAGAGGCATTGAACATAAGATCGATTTTACACCAGGATCTTCAATTCCAAATAGGCCAGCCTATAGGATGAATCCGAAAGAGACAAAGGAAGTACAAAAGCAAGTTCAAGAGCTTTTGGATAAAGGATGGGTTCGAGAATCCATGTCACCTTGTGCGGTGCCCGTGTTACTCGTTCCTAAAAAGGATGGCTCATGGAGAATGTGTGTTGATTGTAGGGCGGTAAATGCTATAACCATTAAATACCGACACCCTATACCACGTTTAGACGACATGTTGGATGAGATCAATGGAGCGGTCATCTTTTCTAAGATTGATCTACGGAGTGGCTACCACCAAATTCGAATGGAACCAGGTGATGAGTGGAAAACCGCATTTAAAACAAAACTTGGTTTGTATGAATGGTTGGTAATGCCATTCGGCCTTACTAATGCTCCTTCTACCTTCATGCGATTAATGAATCATACTTTGAGAGAATATATTGGTAAATTTGTGGTTGTTTACTTTGATGATATTCTGATATATTCTAGGTCCGAAGAAGAGCATGTTGAGCATGTGCGAAAAGTTTTTGGAAAGCTTCGGGAAGCTCAACTCTATGCTAATTTTAAGAAATGTATCTTTCATACTAATGAGGTTATTTTCCTTGGTTTTGTAGTAAGCAAGGATGGTTTGAAAGTTGATAATGAAAAGGTAAAGGCCATTCAAGAATGGACCGCGCCTACCAATGTTGGAGAAATTCGGAGATTTCTTGGCATGTGTGGTTTCTTTAGGCGCTTTGTGCCTAATTTTAGCATCATTGCCGCGCCTCTTACTTCACTTCTGAAGAAGGATGTTGCGTACATATGGAAGCCGCATCATCAGGAAGCATTTGAGCTATTAAAGTCTAAATTGATTAGTGCACCAATACTTGCATTGCCTAATTTTGATATTCCTTTTGAACTTGAGTGTGATGCTTCAGGTAAAGGAATGGGAGCCGTGCTACTTCAAGATGGAAGAGCTGTAGCATATCATAGTGAGAAATGGGGCGGAGCTGCTCTCAATTATCCTACCTATGATAAAGAGCTCTATGCTATTGTGCGAGCCTTACGGACTTGGCAACACTATCTCATGGGAAGAGAATTCATTATCCACACGGATCATGAAACTCTCAAACACTTGAAGAGCCAAGGGCAAGTGAGTAAACGGCATGCAAGATGGATTGGATTTATTGATACTTTTCCCTACATCATAAAGTATAAAAAGGGTAAGGAAAACATAGTGGCCGACGCACTATCGAGAAGGTTTGCTTTAATTTCTTACGCTACTACGCATTTACTTGGGTTTGATCATATTAAGGAATTATATGCTAATGACCAAGATTTTGGAGATATTTGGTTTAAATGTGAAATACATGGTTTTGAGGATTTCTACAGGTTCGAAGGATACCTCTATCAGGGGAATAAGCTTTGTATTCCTAAATGTTCTTTAAGA
Organism: Hygrophila difformis; assembly: GCA_030278955.1. Classification (NCBI taxonomy): domain Eukaryota; kingdom Viridiplantae; phylum Streptophyta; class Magnoliopsida; order Lamiales; family Acanthaceae; genus Hygrophila; species Hygrophila difformis. Next base: position 37,396,198 of record JAOANR010000006.1, on the reverse strand, counting down.
GAACTTCTTATTCAAGAAGTACACGGAGGAAGTGTAATGGGACACTTTGGTGTCAACAATACTATGGAAATACTTGGTGAGAAATTCTATTGGCCGAGCATGAAGAAAGATGTTGCTGCATACATTTCTAAATGCATCACATGTCTCAAGGCCAAATCTACGCTTAAACCGCATGGGCTATACAAGCCATTGCCGCCACCTGAAGGGCCTTGGCTAGATATTAGTATAGATTTTGTACTTGGTTTACCTAGAACAGCACGCGCTAAAGATTCTATCTTTGTTGTGGTTGACAGGTTTTCCAAAATGGCTCACTTTATCCCGTGCGCTAAGACCAACGACGCTCACCATGTGGCTAAGATTTTCTTTAAAGAGGTGGTACGTTTACATGGAGTACCAAAATCGATTGTCTCAGACCGCGACGCTAAATTTGTTAGTTACTTTTGGAAGTCATTATGGCATGAGATTGGTACCAAACTGTTATTTTCTTCTTCTTACCACCCACAAACCGATGGTCAGACAGAATCAGTCAATCGGGTTTTAGGTAATTTGCTTCGCATAATTGTGCATAGCAATAGTAAGAGTTGGGACGAATGTCTACCATATATAGAGTTTGCTTATAATCGCCATATACATAGTGCAACTCATATGTCACCTTTTGAAGTCGTTTATGGCTTTAACCCTCTTACTCCTACTGATTTGTTGCCATTGCCACGCAATGAGCATATGAATATTAATGGCAGAGACCGTGCTAGAGCTATTAAGGAGATGCATAAGAATGTTAAGGAGAGCCTTGAGAAATCAGCTGCTACTTATGCTAAGTATGCAAATCGAGGGAAGAAAGAATTGGTTTTAAACCCCGGTGATTGGGTATGGGTACATATGAGGAAAGAAAGGTTTCCGATGCAACGACGCAACAAGTTATCTCCAAGAGGAGACGGACCTTTCAAAGTGCTTGAACGAATCAACAACAACGCCTATAAGTTGGAGTTGCCCGGTGATTATAATATCAATGCTACATTTAATGTTGCTGATCTTTCTCTTTTCGACAGGGCTGACGAAGAGCAAGAACGGTTGATGGCTCAACCTTCGCAAGGGGGAGGGGATGACATGGATGCCCCGACGGTCAACGCGATGGTGAACATTGCAATACCACATTTCGGTGAAGGACCAAAGTCGAGAGCTCGAATCAACAAGTTCATTCATGCCTTGGAGAATTATATGAAGCAAGGAAGTTCAATTGAGGAAGAACAAGAGGAAGCACACGTGGCAGCAGGCTGTTCGGTCACGTCGTCGTATTTCAACGTTCCCGAAAATGCGATTTCAAAGCTTGGTTGGAAAGGCGACGTTCTAAGGATCGCGTGGGCTTTTGAATCGCCTCAATCGGAGTTCTAGAACTCCGGGAAGCGTATCCTTAACATACGCTAAATAGAGGGGTCATGAAAGGGAGACAAGAAACCATGATTTCTATTACATCTTCCTTAAACAAACCTAGTCAAGTTTAAACAACCTTAAACTATTTTTGGATGATATATCATACTTTGATAATCATGATTATGAACTTGATTAAGTACTAAACATCTCTTAATGACTTCTAATCTTGTTTTGAAGGTGTTAAGGACAATCGAAGAACACTTCCATGCCTTAGTCTTTTGATATATCTTTTACCTTGCTTTGTTCCTATGCTATGTCTTTAAAAGTGCTTTGTTCTTATGACTTTTCTTGTATTTTGTAGGCATAGGGCGAGTAGAAGCGTAAAAAGAGACTTCGGAAGCTCGCAAACATATTACAGAAAAGTTCATCACATCGCGAGAAGCAAAGAGATATAGCGAGGAGGAAAGTCTGGACAGTGCGAGAGGATTCCGTCACAATCCACGCGATGTTCAGTACATCGCGAGGAAGAGATCAGTATATCGCGAGCAAAGTTCTGGACATATCGCGAGCATTTCATCACATCGCGAGCCAAGTTCGGTACATGGCGGGATTGTAGCTTGGAAAGGAAGTTGAGATGACTTGCAACTTGTTGAGGAGGTTATAACTACCAAGGGAGTAACTTGCTACCTCTTGAGAAGGTCACTTGTAACTTCCCATGTAACAACTTTGCACTTCAAAGGCTAAAGTGTAACTTCCCTTGTAACTTGTTTACCACTTTAGTAGGTTACACTTGACTTGTGATCCTAAGTCATTAGCTCTTCCCTCCATCTATAAATAGGAGCTTACTTGAATTCATTTGTACCTTTTGATCATTTGTAAAACTTGAGATTTTTCTCATTTGGAATGAAATATTCCTTCTTCTTTTCTTTCGATTTTCGTCACTTGTGAAGGGTGAGAAAATGAGAGACGTTTAGCCTACGTGAGGGCGTGAAATCGGGTGAAGCTTGGAGTAGCTTTGTTCGTGGAGACGAGGAATGGACGTCCTCGGGTTCCCTCGGTCGATTGCTCGATTTGGAGTGGATGAGGCCATGTAGAAGGCATTGGTTGCTTCCATCGAGATCGTGTCATGAGGCTAAGTCCACTATCCTTTCAATTCCGCATTATTTTCTCTTTTTCCATCGGATCGCAACTCTCAAACTCTGATCTCTTCTCCGCTTAGGATATATTTGCGATTCGACTTTGTTGTTGTTTTTCGATCATCCATAAGTGCCATGGATCGAAGCAAAGAAATCGAATAGATTGAAGATAGGTGAGGGTTTTCGGTTCCCACAAACTGTCAAATGACCTCAAGAATAAATTGATTCATGCTTTCAAGCAAAATGTTCAATAATATTTCAAAAGGTGAGAATGAAGTTGGGGGAAGCCATATATATAGGCAAACCCTAAGTACAAAGGATTAATTAAGCTAGACAATTTATTAGGGGCTTTAATCAACCCATCACAATAATTAAACTAGCCTAAACAATGTTTTCAACAACTCGGATACAAGGAAACAATAAACTGGAAAAGTTTTGTCGCTAGAGAGGGCCGTGTCGCGGAAGGGACTTTGTCGCGGAAGGGGCTTTGTCGCGGAAGGGGGTTTTGTCGCGGAAGGGGCTTTGTCGCGGAAGGGGCCTTGTCGTGGAAGGGGCTTGTCGCGGAAGGGGGTTTTGTCGCGGAAGGGGCCTTGTCGCGGAAGGGCTTTGTCGCGGAAGGGGGCTTTGTCGCGGAAGGGGGTTCCGCGACACTGGCTCTTGCTCCGCGACAGGGGCTTGTTCCGCGACAGGGACTGAGAATTCATCCAACTTTCATCCGAATGGGGCCCACTGAGTCCGGTGGCACTATTCCGGCGTTGACCGGTCGTTGACCGGCACCGGCGACTCCTCCGGCGGGATTCCGACCAACTTCCGGCGACTTCGTCGGAGCTCCGGCGAACCTCCGTCGATCTCCGATGCTGATGGCGGCAGACGGCGGCGACGGTGGTGGCGTTCGTGGGACCCTCCGTTGACCTCCTTATGTTGATTTGATCTGTCTGTGCATCTGGAGGTCTCCCTGCTTCCGGATTTAGTTGGACAGAGTGGGTCCCAAATTAATGAGACCCGAGCCCTTCCGGTATTCTTCTGCCTGCATTATCAGCTTCAATCTAGGCTCCTTCTTCAGCTCCAGCTTATCTGTCTCTTTGATCCAATTCTTCTTTGACCCACTTGCTGCTGCCGTTGACCAGCATTGCCTCGCCGGATTCCGGTGAAATTCCGGCGGTGGTCCGGCGAGGCTCCGATGGAATTCCGGCGGTCTTCCAATAGTCATTTCTTCCATGATCAGCTTTAATTCCTCCGTTTCCTCCATAATTAATTCTTCCAGATGACTTAAAATATTATTCCATATGTTCCACATATCCGGGTCGGCTCGTCTATCTTTCGGGTTGGTCCGGACATCCATGTCATCCTCTCCCCCTTGAAAAGCTTTGGACTCCAAAGCTGATGGGGAAAATACCGCAGTGGGATCCATCGGATATTCATACTCTGCACAAACCGAAAATCCATAAGTATTGCATTTTTGTATCAATTCTGTAAAACAGAATTTATCAATAAAATTATCAGAAATGTGATCCAAAATGCAGATATATTCTTCTGATCCTGCTTTTAGTTTGAATTCCAGATTGACACCCTTCTTGGCTTGTGACTTCCATTTCCTGCAAAAATAATGAGACTTATCAGATAAATTGATTTTATCGAAATTTGGAACAATCTTACCTGATTTCCTCAGAAATGGGTCATCTTGATCCTTTTCGTACCTGCAAAAATATTAGCCAAATTAGATGCAGTGTCATCGTAAGAATTTGAGAAATTAAATACTAAGAAATCATGACATAGCATGTCATCAGCAGATCCTGGGATAATTAATGAGCAGTGCTTGGTGGAACTGGACTCTGCTTCTTTCTTCTTGGCCTTAGATATTCTTATCTTCTCTTCCAATTTTGCTCTATGCTTTTCTTCTGCGATCTGCATATTTTCTGACAACTTGGTGCGATCTAATTGGACAGTCTTTGGAGACCGTGATTTAATCATGTACTTCCTATCCTCATGTGTGAACGTTATCATATTGGCCCTTCCTTGATAAATTGCATCTTTGTCAAAGAGCCACGGGCGGCCGAGTAACACATGACACGTGTTCATGGGAATGACATCACAAAGAATTTCTTCACAGTATGTGCCAATGCAGATCGGGATCCTCGCACGCTTGGTGACCTTTGATTTTCCACTATTGTTTACCCATCGTAAACAATATGGATTTGGATGGTCCTCTGTTGCCAACTGTAATCTGTGAACAACATAATTATTGACAACATTAGTACAGCTTCCACTGTCAACAATTAAAGTTGCTAAATTATCAAAAATCTCGCAGTGACAGTGAAAGAGATTCTCCCTTTGTTCGAATGCTGTTGACAAGGGCTCGTTCTCTTCTTGATTCGGAGCTACCGTTCGAGTGATCACAAATGAGGAGAATGTCCGCTCCTTTTTACTCGAATTATCCTGAATTTCTTTTCCTTTGCTCCTCGTTCGCTCGTCGAACTGGATGATATTTTCCATTAGTTCATGCAACGTGGTGCATGTGGAATTTCCTTGGCTCTGCTCCCATTGGGATCGAACTTGAGGGTCAAGGCCCTTTCGGAAGTGGTCCATAAACTCTCGTTCGGTGGCCTTAATTTCTGCATACCGAATTGTATTTTTAAAGTCCTGAGAATATTCTTTTACGGACTTCGATCCTTGAGTGTAATCCATATAATAAGACCGCATGATTTCCCAAGAGACTACAAGGAATTTTTCATCTAAAATGTTGATGAACTCCTTCCATGTAGAAGGTTGCGGCTTGCCCTGCGTAGACATTTCCTTGAAATAGTCTTGCCACCATGTGAACATCTTCCCACTAAACTGGTCGGTAGCAAGTTTAATTTTCACTTGTTCGGTCAATGGAACCCCATGGAATAATTCCTCCAAACGCTCTTTCCAGCCGAGGTATTTGAGATAATCTTCCCTCTTGACAGGGCGTGAAATATCCAGAAGGCAATGCTTTAATTCCTGCTTCAACAGCTGTAACTGTTGAGCCAATTCAGTTTGGCTAATCATTAGCTCGTCCGGGACTCCTGTGTGCCCTTGTGCCACTGTACTCCCAGAGTACGAACTGGAGGTATCTTTGGAGACTGTTTGAGGTTCCAGATCAGGAGGTCTGCGCTTCCGCTTAATGCCAAAATCATCTTTCAGAATTTCTTCAAGTTCCGCATTTAGCTTGTGTTGCAATTTTTGCTCAACTGTATCCATGACTTGATCATAAATATGCTGCGGATCCACAAGCCGGTGATCTACCTCATCTGCAATAAAATTAATTTTGGCAGTGAGTTTATCAGATAAAGCAGTATTTTCAGATTTAAATAAAGCAGTTAATTCTTCCCTGAATTTAGCAATTGATTTCGAAATTTCTGAAGAACAGCTGGCCATCAGGGCAGTACTCGGTACTGCTTCGGCTCGTTCAGCTATTTCTTTCTCAAGTCTTTCACCCAACTGTTCTAGCTCATATTCCAGCTTTCCTTCAATCTGCCCTGCTACTTTCTCGATATGGTCTTCCATTGTATCACTTAATTCCTTTTCAGCTTGACGGAAGAGAATTTTGATTCTTTCTGCTACTTTCAGACCATGTCGTGTAGTGAAGTCCTTGAAAGATTTCTGGAGGAACGCTGCCGTTGCATCCAGTTTTAGCTCAGTTTCGGTGGTGGAAATTATGATATGCTCTTGTAGTTCATCAGCTTGTCGGTCCATTTCTTCAGCAAGGAACTCGACTTTTCCATCCATCTTTGCAGATAAAATTCCAACACGGTGATCCACTTGCACATTCAAAGCTTTCTCAAAATCAGTGGCAAGTTGGTCCAATCTTCCCTCGAAGTCATCAGTAACTTCGTGGATTCTTTGATCCATATCCGTGTGGACACTTTCAACCTTCTCATTTAACCCATCGAATTTCTCGTCCAAGTGATTGACTCTTTCAGTAAGAATTTCAATTTTCTGATCTAAGTGGTTAAACTTAGAATTGAATTCCTGCTTCAAATCAATCATATTCGCATTGAGGCTCCTCAGTAAGTCCATCATGGCGGTGTCAGAATTTCCTGCCATATCAGAGAGAAAAACTAGATATATATATATATAAAGTTATAAAATAAAGAAATAAGATATTTTTGGTGATCTCCTCTCTTTTCTTTCTTTCCTCACTTGATTCTCAACTCAAAGTGTTCGATCACAATTCAATTCTTGAGGCTCATTCAAAGAGTCGAGTAGGAAGATCGGGTTTTGAAAATATGACGCACAATGCACGATACAAAATGCAAAGTTCGACTCAATCAAAAGGACGCTATGATATGTATGTGATATGCAATGCAATGCAAATGATAATTGAGCACAAGTCGATTTAGTGCGATTGCTATCAACGTTCACAATCTTTCCGAATTGGCTATGTCCTTGATTGATCCCAATATATGAGTAAGCTCACCAAAAAATAACACTCGGGAAAAAGTCGTGATACTCAAGTGGCTTCTCGGCTAGGTATCACAACTCATGAGAGGAATTCCAATGCCTTTATAGTAGGCGGAACTTCAACTCGGTGTTCGTGAACTTTGTTCAGAGGAACAATTGTGCCAGTCAGATATCCACTTTATTGTATCACTAAAAATATATGTCCCAATATCCCAAATTTATGGTGGAAGCTCACTTTGCACTCAAAACACTTGGAAATATTCCCCACACTCAAAATATTCAACCCCAATTGGTTGGCAGAATTTTCAGCTTTTCTGTCCGTTTGAAACTTCAGTTCTTTGATCCCCAAATGATCTCTAATTGATATAAGACAAAAAGCACAACAAACTTTGACTTCTTGGGGACCAGCACGAAAAAGATTGGGAGCTTTTGTCGCCTGGACGCGCCCACACTCGCGGCCTACTTTTGGTGTCGCCAGAAAAGTACACCTTTTGGGAAAAGTGTGATAGCGACCTCCAAACAACTCCAAATTTGATGATTCAAAATCCTATGGATTCAGCACTCAAAGATCTTGAATATGGTTGAAGATTCATCAAGAAACATGAAGAACTTAAGAAGTTATGAACATTCAAAGTTGCTGCTTCCGCGGGTTCACTTTGGCAGAAATTTTGTTTTCGATGTTTGATCGACCAAATGAACTCCAAATGTCTTGAAACCACTTCCAATGGATTCCTAACACCCAAATTGTGTAAACCAGACCCTTGGATTGATAGCAGACCCGATTAACCCAGTTGAACAAACACCAAAGTTTCCAGAATGTGAAAATAGAGAGCAATCTAGGGCACTTGTTCAACCAACTTGTGTTCAATGATCAAAATGCTTGGGAAACTATGCAATATCCATACATTGATGTTCAAACACATGAAAACAAGCAAATAAACACAAAATCAAAGGATCAAAAAGCAAAACATATGATATTTTTGAGTTTTTGGATGAAGAACACCAAGAACATCAAGAATCTTCAAATGAGCATAACTTTGGCATACGAACTCGGATTTGGATGAATCTTATGCCAATGGAAAGCTCTTGAGATGAGGATCAAGAATATGGGTTCAGATTTGGAAAAAATCCTAAAGAGCAAAAATCAGAAAAGTGAAAAAGTGGACAGAATATATTTTTCTAGGGTTTTTTGAAGAGTTTTTGGTGGAGATGAAGGATTTGGAAAAATTTGGGCATTATAACCCCTAGGAATGGATGATTGGGGAGTTGCCAAATGGAACGTGGTTCCAAATGGGGAGTGGTGGTGTGTGAAGTGGATGAACAATGAGATGAACAAGGTGAAGAACAAAAGTTTTGAGAAAATATGGCCAAGATCTTCAAAAATTCATAGAAAATGATTCCCTTGGCCAAATTTTTCAAACTTTACCTTTTTTTGAGTGTAAACAACCCAATGAAACCAAATATGAACTCAGAATTGCAAAATTCGTAACAGAGCAAAATGGCTTAGTGGGCAGAATACGATTTTTGGGGGTTTTCGAAGTTTTTAGGGATTTTTGGAAGGATAGATCTATTGATTCTTTGCTAGGCTCTGATACCAAATAATTGATGCCATGGATCGAAGCAAAGAAATCGAATAGATTGAAGATAGGTGAGGGTTTTCGGTTCCCACAAACTCTCAAATGACCTCAAGAATAAATTGATTCATGCTTTCAAGCAAAATGTTCAATAATATTTCAAAAGGTGAGAATGAAGTTGGGGGAAGCCATATATATAGGCAAACCCTAAGTACAAAGGATTAATTAAGCTAGACAATTTATTAGGGGCTTTAATCAACCCATCACAATAATTAAACTAGCCTAAACAATGTTTTCAACAACTCGGATACAAGGAAACAGTAAACTGGAAAAGTTTTGTCGCTAGAGAGGGCCGTGTCGCGGAAGGGACTTTGTCGCGGAAGGGGCTTTGTCGCGGAAGGGGGTTTTGTCGCGGAAGGGGCTTTGTCGCGGAAGGGGCCTTGTCGTGGAAGGGGCTTGTCGCGGAAGGGGGTTTTGTCGCGGAAGGGGCCTTGTCGCGGAAGGGCTTTGTCGCGGAAGGGGGCTTTGTCGCGGAAGGGGGTTCCGCGACACTGGCTCTTGCTCCGCGACAGGGGCTTGTTCCGCGACAGGGACTGAGAATTCATCCAACTTTCATCCGAATGGGGCCCACTGAGTCCGGTGGCACTATTCCGGCGTTGACCGGTCGTTGACCGGCACCGGCGACTCCTCCGGCGGGATTCCGACCAACTTCCGGCGACTTCGTCGGAGCTCCGGCGAACCTCCGTCGATCTCCGATGCTGATGGCGGCAGACGGCGGCGACGGTGGTGGCGTTCGTGGGACCCTCCGTTGACCTCCTTATGCTGATTTGATCTGTCTGTGCATCTGGAGGTCTCCCTGCTTCCGGATTTAGTTGGACAGAGTGGGTCCCAAATTAATGAGACCCGAGCCCTTCCGGTATTCTTCTGCCTGCATTATCAGCTTCAATCTAGGCTCCTTCTTCAGCTCCAGCTTATCTGTCTCTTTGATCCAATTCTTCTTTGACCCACTTGCTGCTGCCGTTGACCAGCATTGCCTCGCCGGATTCCGGTGAAATTCCGGCGGTGGTCCGGCGAGGCTCCGATGGAATTCCGGCGGTCTTCCAATAGTCATTTCTTCCATGATCAGCTTTAATTCCTCCGTTTCCTCCATAATTAATTCTTCCAGATGACTTAAAATATTATTCCATATGTTCCACATATCCGGGTCGGCTCGTCTATCTTTCGGGTTGGTCCGGACATCCATGTCAATAAGGATCCATGGCAGTTATATGTTTCCCCAATCTTATTACATGTTGGTTAGTGTTGCAAGATTGGTATCTTGATTTCATTTCTTTTCACTTGTTGAGTCGTCGGGATTGTTGAAATTGCTAGTTGGCTTGTTGAAAATTGTAGAAGGCCTAGTAAAATTGCATTGTTGAAATTTTTGGCAAAAGGCACTCTCAAAACACAAGTAGAAGCCGAGAGCCATATAAAAAAAATAAAAAAATCTGAATATTAAAAAAAAATCCGAATATTAAAAAAAAAAAAAGAAAAGAACATTGCGGGAGGCCTTAGAGTTTGTGTTGTTGAAAGTCGTGTTCTTTGTTGAATTTTTGGGGTGAGTTGTTTGTTGGATTTTTCACCTTCTTTTGTCATGCCATAGGATTGTTGAAATCTAGGGCATTTTGACACTCACATTTACTTGCCAAAGGGTTGTTGAAACCTAGGGCAACTTGTTGATTTCTTTCATTTGCAAAAGGGTTGTTGAAACCTAGTGCAAAATTGTCTTTCTTTTGTGATACAACAAAGGGTTGTTGAAACCTAGGTTGTACACTATTTCTCTTGATTTTTGGGTTGTGTGGTGAGTTCACTCAAATATTGTCTTTGGGATTGTGTGTAGGATTTCTTCATTTCGGGTTGTTGATTTTAGTGGGTTGGTTGTTGAAATCATTGTGAGGCAATATTGGAAGATTGGATACACTTGATTTCTTGTATGCTTTAATGTGTATTTTCATATGATCTTCTTATCGGTTGTTGATTGAGTCGAGTTAGAGTATTTGCTTTCCTACTCTAAAGCGTACGTATATCAAGTTCCAACGTTCTCGGGTCCTAAATGCTTTGGGGCTGAATTGGATTGCTACTCTTGACGTATCCTTGGGAACCCATTTTGCTAGTTGAGGATCACGATTGAGTGACCGAGTGAACCCGAGTGAACCTACATCACTTGAGTGAGATTCCACATTTTATTTTCTTGTTTTCTAACATCTTATACATATATTTTTTGTAGTGTTTGTTTTGTTTTTGGGCAGCCATGACTACATTGGATGACATTGCACGCATGTTTCAAGAAAGCAATGAGGAGTGCAAAAGGCGGGAAGAACGCATTGAGAGGCGATTTGCTAGAATCGAGGAAGGTTTTGAGACCTCTAGAAGAGATGTTATGAAAGAAGTTGAGGAGAATTTAAAGACACATGGGGCTGCCATGACATCACATTTTGAAAGACTTCTTGAACGCAAATTGGAGACGGTTTATGATGATCTTGGTGGAAACCGAGGCCATGTTGATCCGGAGAGTTCTATGCATGTTTTTACATCTAGTGGAAGGCACACACCAAGAGGAAGCTTGCCAAGGCATGGACAAGCTCATGACCGAGCTAGGGTTAGTGGAGATGATCAAAGTTCTATACCATATGGTGGAGCAAGCCGTGTGCCACGAGCTAGACAAGATGATGAGTTGGACCGAGAGACACCAAGGGGTGATCGGGCCAATCGAACACCACGGGAAAGACGTGTTGATCATACAAATGAGCCTAGGAACCGAAGGCATGTACCAAGGCGAGATGAGCTACATGAAAGTGATTCCGATGAGGATTTTGAGGTACAAGGCCGTAGGCATAGAGGCCGCTATTATGGTGATGAGTTGAAAAGTATTAAGTTTCAAATTCCTAGTTTTAAGGGGTCAAGTGATCCACATGAGTTTTTAGAGTGGAAAAGTAAAATGGAAGTAATGTTTGCTTGTCATGATTACTCCGAGTTTAAGAAAGTGCAGGTTGCCATTGTTGAATTTAAAGAGTATGCCATGACTTGGTGGGAGAAGCATAGGCGAGACATTGACCGAAGGGGTGCAAGGCCAATTACAACTTGGAGAGGCTTAATTCGAGCTATGGAGGAAAGATTCATACCACCATTCTACATGGAGGACCAAGAGCTCAAGTTGCAATCTTTAATGCAAGGCAACAAAACCGTGGAGGAATATGCCAAAGAAATGGAACTCTTGATGATGAGGACACAAATGGAGGAGCGGGATAGTGTGACTCGAGCAAGGTTCTTAAAGGGCTTGAGACGTGACATACATGATGTGGTCAACCTTCAAAGATTTGGATCCTTGGATGAAATGGTGCACTATGCTATTAAAGTGGAGGAGCAATTTTCAAGGAGCAAACAAAAGTATTACTACAAGGAGTTGTCATCAACTAAAGAATCATCTCATGCTAAGGAGTTTCAAGAGGAGTCCAAGAAGAGCAAGTCTTGGAGGGAACCAACAAAGCAAGAAGAGAAACAACCTTTGAGGAGGACGGATGCCTATAGACAAAAAGGGGAAGTTTCTAAATCTAGTGATAAAGTTAAAAATGTTACTTGCTTTAAGTGTAATCAAAAAGGGCATTATGCTTCTAGTTGTACTACTAAGAAGACTTTGATTTTGCATGAGGATGGCATTTATGAATTTGTTGATCTTGTAGGTACTTCAAGTGAAAGTGAAGAAGATGTGAGGGCAATTGAGCAAGTAGATGAAGGAAATGAATCTTCATCATCATTGGTAGCTATGAGGATGCTTGGACATATGCCAAAAGGAGATGAAGAAGAGGATCGGGTTAAGGAGCAAAGGAACAATCTTTTTCATTGTAGATGCAAAGTCCAAGGGAGGAATGTATCGGTGATCATAGATAGTGGGAGTTGTACAAACGTGGTATCTTTGTACACCGTGAAGAAGTTGTCCTTACCATTGATCAAACATCCTCTACCATACAAGCTTCAATGGATGAATGAAAGTGGAGAGCTTAAAGTGACACATCAAGCTCAAGTACCCGTGGAGATTGGAGTCTACAAGGATGAGATCTTATGTGATGTCACTCCCATGAGTGCATGTCACTTACTACTTGGAAGACCTTGGCAATCCGACAAGGCTATTCAATATGATGGTCTTTTAAATAGAATTTCTTTCTTACATGATAATACTAAAATTTTTATTTCATCCCTTTCTTTGAAGGAGGTACAAAAGGATCAAGAAGGCCTAAGGAAGAGGATGAAGGAGGTTGAACATGTTTTGAAGGAATCAAAGAAGAAAGGAAAAGGAGTTAGCAACTATGAAGAGGATGAACTTCAAAGATCAAAAGTGTCAACTTCTTATGGTATTGGTAAAAGGGAAGTTAGAGATTCTACTTCTAGCTTTTGTTTTCTTTTGAGAAAAGATTTAAGTGATGAATCAAGTGCTTATGATATGTGCTTAAATGTCTTTACTAAGGTGAGCTATAAGGAATGGAGCAAGATGACATGCAAGTACCATGCTTGGGATGAGGATATAACAAGGAGGATTGTACTTTATGATTGTTTCAAGCATGAATTAGGTTTAAATTGTTTTGAAATCTTGTACATGGACATTATGGACTTTGGTGTACTTATTAAGTGGTACTTGGGTAGACCACATGCAAGCTTTGATAGGTTTAGGGCACTTTTAGTTATATCCAATGCAATGTTTGCATCTAACCTTGCTTGTAGGGATGAGAATGACACCATAGCACTTGAAGAAGAATTTGAAGAAGATCATGAAGATCTTGAGGAGGAAACCTCTCATGAGGTTTATTCTTTTAAATTTGATGTTGAAGAGCTTAAGGTAGAAAATCCTTTACTACCTACTTTACATTCTAGCATAGAACATGTCGATTATTTGAGAGATGATTATAAGTATGCTAGAATGATTGAACCTCACTATGAGAATCCTTTATCCTATTCTTTACATTCTAGCATAAAGCATGTGGAATACTTGGGAGTAGAAGATAAGTATGCTAGTATGTATGAACATCACTATATGAATCCTTTACTATATTCTTTTAGTTCTAGCATGACTTGTGAGCCTTATTTGAAAAGAGATGATACTTATGCTAGATTGTTTGAGCAACATCATTCTTTATCATATTCTTTAGATTCTAGCACAAGGCATGAGTATTACTTGAGGAATGATGATTGGTATGCTAGATTATTTGAGCATTGCTATAGAGATCCTTTTATGTCTTATGAGCATTACTTGAAGAGTTTTGATATACATGCTAGAATACTTGAGCATCATTTTATAGATCCTTTTAAGAGTTGTGATGAACTAAGCATGCTTAGGAGGATTATTAGGATCTATCTTTACTCTTACATGCCTTATAATTCTAGGATGTTTACTAGAATCCATGATATACTTTCTTGGCATGTTCTATTTTTATCACTATATTGCAAGTTTAAACTTGTTAAATTGTTTGAGAGTATACTCAGATATCGTGGATATCGTTCACATAATTGTAGTATTCTATTTTGTCGTACTCTCTTATGGGCTTAATCTTTTGTAGGAATATTCGAGATAAGCTTTGGAGTCCAAAGCTTTTCAAGGGGGAGAGTGTGACGAGGACGTCTAGTCCGACAAACTTGTCCAAACAAGAAGATCAACTTGAGATTGGAGCAAATGCAAATGAGAAGGATGCAAGCACACTTGGAAGCCATTTCAAAAGAGTTTAAAGCATGAAGAAGCATACAATGACGTGGCGCGAGATGACGTGGCACATGATGACATGGCGGGATTAAAGTTCCAAGAAGGCAACAAGGTTGCAAAAGGAAGAAGTGAGCAAGTTTGGACAAGAGAGGAGGAAGAAAGAGGCTTTAAAGGAGAAAAGACATGGCTTGGGACATGTTCACCATGTTTTTCATTACAAGGCCAAAAACAACCTAGTTTACTATGTGTCATATGTTGTATAGTTCATCAAGTTCTCATCTTGATATATGTGTTAGGACATGGCATACTAGGTTGACTAGGTTGGTCCTAGGTTTATGTCTTGATAGGAGTTATGCTTGTTTGGAGTTAGCTTTGTTGGAAGTTAGCTTTGAGGGGAGTTGGGAGTAAGGGCCTTGTTTGGCCATATTCTTCTTTTTTGTGAGGCATTATGGACGCCCCTTAAGCCTTTAAAAGGGGTCTTCCACCACTTTGTAACACTTAGCTTTGTTTTTGAATGAATTTACCCCTTTTTGAAATGAAGAGTGATTCTTCTTTTCTCTCAAGTGTGATACTTGAATCTTGAAGACTTACATACTTCCCTTCCATCCCTAAACACCATCTTGGCCACCATCCCTTTTCTCCATCCCATCTTGGCCGAGCACTTCACTAGAAGGAAGATATGGAAATCGGGTCCTCGATCTAGAATCTTGGGTTCGTAGCTCTTGGAGGCGAAAGGAAAGGCATCCATGAAGCTTTGGAGCGTGAAGGATTTCTCAAGACAACGTGTGGTTCGCCTCTAGAAGGGTCGGGGTCTCTCGTGTCAAGGATTCTTCCACAATCCTTCTCTTTCCACCTATCATTTTCGGGTTCTTGTTCTTTTTCCTTATTATTTGATGTTCAATTCGGCCACTTGGCCTTTGTTTTGGTTTTTGGCACTTTGATCTCTTGTTTTTCGATTTTAGACACTTCATGATCCATGGCAAGGTCTGTATGGAAAATTGTGCGAGCGGATGGATCAGAAGGCGAGGAGACTGCTCTATCACTTCGATCTACTCTTCACAGATTGGGTAGCCGTGAGCTCGAGCCATTTCACCCGAACGCGGTCCCGGATCTTAGCGCTGATGCCAATTTCCCAGACTCTATCTGCCCAGGCTATTGGGAGTGGACTGAGCATGTGCTTTGGCACCACAAGCAGCATTTGAGGCGTGCACAGATCTATGACGGTGTGCAGGCTTCACTCTTCACGTATTACTGCAGCAAAGGAGTACTTCGCGCATTTCTTGAACGGTGGCGTCCGAGCACGAACACCTTATGTACTCCCATTGGTGAGCTTTCACTTTCGTTGTGGGATATCCATGAGCTGGTTAGGCTTCCCCTACAGGGTGAGTTTTATGACGAAGCTGTACCGAGTGACAAGACTTTGAGCTATGGGAACGACCAAACCCCAGCTAGCTGCAAGTATGGTCCAATTATCATTTCGGTCTCTCTTATTTGTTTTTTATTTTGTTTCTCTCTCTTTTTTTTTTTTTGGACTAATTTTCCTTTGCTTGCAGATATCTGTTTTTGGCATACCACTCGATCTGCAAGAAGGATAAGGCGGTCTCCATCGCGGCGTGGGTGGAGTTTTGGTTCGGGAAAGGCAGGAAATATTCTAGCCCGACACTTCAGCCTCAAAAGAAGAGGGCGAGGGCACCTAAGGAGCCGTCCATCCCAAGTGGGACTATAAACAGAACGCAACTGCAAGAGCCTGTTAGTGGCAATATGGATTTTCTAGGCGTGGACGTTGCTTACCGTGATGAGCTTTATCTAGCAGCATTCATTTCTGCTTGGATTTGTGGATTTGTGCTTCCCCATGGCCGTGTAGGCATGGTTCGACCATCTGTCTTTCGAGTTGCTAGTCGCATGGCGCGTGGCACACAGTTTTCCTTGGCTATCCCCGTGTTGGCGAGCATATACCGAGGCTTGAGGATGATATGCACGTCCACTGACTTGAAGCAGTGCAATGCGGTTTTTCCTCTTCACTTTGTTTATCCGTGGCTCGCGGGACACTTTCCGACCCATGATTGGATGGAGGTTGCGGGGAACCCGCCCATGGTGGGGTTTTCGGGTGTAGATGCCTTTAGACGTATCAGTTATACTGCCGCCCAGAGATTGTTTACCAACATCTCATCTTCTTCTTTACTGTGCTTTCGGTTCACCACTGCGACGGCTCCTTTTACCTTTCATGATAATGAGTTCCTTATCAATTCCTCTAGAAGGGATCTTCTCATTTGTGTACGTTCGGCTTACTTGACGTTTAGATGCGGTTCTTCTTGCATTGTTGAGGCATACAGTCCACATCGTTTTAGCCGGAGATTCGGGTTTTGTCAGCACATCCCGGGGCCATTGAAGGAAGAGATCCTTTCTGGAGATCCGAGTGAGTTATACCGGTTATGGTTGGTGAGCACCCAATTTCTCACGAAGGCGTCTCTTACATATCCCGGTGTATCGGGTTCCATTCTTTCGACATCCCGCGATTATGCCAAGTGGTGGTCCCGCTGTCATGATCCGCCTAGCAACAATTCGAACTCCGCCGTCCGTGTTAGCAATGATGAAGCACTATCGCCCAACTTTGCCCTAAACGCAGTGCGTTCGCCGGCACAACCTCTGTTGAAAAACAAAGAAGTAATTTCCGCTTTATCTTTTTCTGATGAAGGGAGGGATGAGGTTTTTAACTTAGACCATCTTAGTATCCCTTCATGCATTTTTGAGGAAGAAGCACCTTTAACAGGACTTTTAAATGAAAGTTTTGATGTCTTTGTTCTATTCCTTGATTTTGGCTCTTTGGTTTCTTCGCTTGTATTTATGCTTTCCTTGTTTCCTTTCAGGTTGTGGGCTTGGGCAGTACATCGGCGCCTGATGATGGTGATGATGATGCAGGAAGCAGTGCCAGTGTTCCTATACCCTTGACACGTGCCCCGTGCGTTCCCCGAGCAGATGTAGTGCCATCACCCGCCCTTCCTTTAGCAATGGGCGATCCTATTGCCCACTCAGCATCTCCGGCAGTGCGTCCCTTGGAGAAGGCTACTCCTGCAGCAACAATTATTACCCCTGATGAAATGAGGAGGCGAGCAAGCTGGAAGGTAATGGACTATTTTTGGGAGATAGTGAGAGACATAATTAAGGAGGCGCCTTTGGAGAAGCTCGCGAGGGGTCGAGCTGCAGCGGATGAGTTTCTTGGCTCCATGAGGAATTGCAAGCAGGACACATCTCGGCTGGAGTTATCATTGCACCGTTTCTTCGATGGAGCTGAGATGCTTCAGGATTTGCGTATGAGGGTGGAGTCGCAAGAGTCGTTGCAACTAGCCGAAGCGGAGCTGGCTAAGAGAGATAGTGAGTTGCAAGCCAAGACGGAAGAAGTTAAAGTGTTGGGCGCCAAATTAGAAGAGTTGAAGAAACAAATGGTCGAAATGGAGTCATCTCTTCAGCGAGCTACAGGAGAGGAGCAAGTTCTTAGCGAGGCCCGCGCATCTCAAGAGGCGGTTGTTTTGAAGATCAAGAATTCCCCAGGCCCATCCCCCGAAGATTCCGCCAACTTGAAGATGATGGAAACGGCTTTCGAGAGGTCCCGAAAGGAGTTGCTACATCTACAACCTTACTAGCTTCTTCATTCTTTTGTTCTTTATTCTTTGTTTTTCGCATTCTTCATTGCTTAGTTCACATGGAATTTGTATCTTGATCCCCTGGTGAAATAAAGCTCTCATTTCTTCATTATTTACATCATGAATGCACTTGCAAGCCCGACGCAAAACTTCGCGCCCAAAACTCTTCTTCCGTTGCAAGTAATGGATTAAATTTAATCAACCCATTTACTTAGCTTTCTTTTTTTTGTAAGTAATGGACTAAATCTAATCAACCCATTTACTTAAATTTTTGCAAGTAATGGATTAAATTTAATCAGCCCATTTACTTAATTTTTTTGCAAGTAATGGATTAAATTTAATCAACCCATTTACTTAATTTTTTGCAAGTGATGGATTAAATTTAATCAACCCATTTACTTAAATTTTTGCAAGTAATGGATTAACTTAATCCAACTACATTTTTTTTTCCCATCAAGTAATGAACCAACATAATTAATCCAATTACTTGACTGATTTTTTTTTGTTTATGACTGAACTTAGAAAAATGATTTCCAAGTTGCCTACGTACCCTGTGAAGGGATCAAGCCATTACGTAGTTCAAAACAAATTGAATTTGTTTATTTTGAGCCGTACACAGTTTATACTCTTGCGGGCCAGGAGTATTACATTTTTTTTTTGCATTTTTTTTTTGTGTGACGTGCAGTTTAGGCTCGTGCGTCAAGGAGCATTTTCCTTGTCCATTCTTCAAGCGTAGAACTTCTTCAAGAACCGTCCGTTTATCGGTCCAATGCTCACTCCGTCATTATCTAGCATCATGTAGGCTCCGTTTGTGAAGACTTCCGTGATGACGTATGGTCCATCCCATTTGGAGGTGAACTTGTTCCCACTGCGGTAGTTGATGACAATGGGTCTCCGGATGGCGAGGACGAGATCTCCAACTTGGAACGAGCGTGCCTTGACTCTCTTGTTGTAGAACTTCGAAAGGCGGGCTTGGTAGCATTCCAACCTTTGTTGTGCTTCGAGCCTTCTTTCATCAAGGGCTTCCAATTCTTCCAAACGTAGTCGGGCGTTGTCTTCTTCAGTGAGTCCTTCTTGGATGGCGACTCTTAACGACGGGATTTGTGTTTCCAGCGGCAACACGGCTTCCACTCCATAGACCAACGAGTATGGCGTTGCCTTGGTGGGTGTGCGGAAAGTTGTTCGATATGCCCATAAAGCTTCGTTGATTCTCTCATGCCAGTCTCGTTTTGACTTGGAGACTACTTTCTTCAATAAACCGCATAAGGTTTTGTTGAAGGCCTCTGCCAGTCCATTTGCCGGCGGGTAATATGCAGAACTCTTTCGTTGAGTAAATCCAAACTTTTCACACAACTTGGTGATGGTGCTGTTGACAAATGATCGTCCGTTGTCTGTCATGATGTAACGCGGGACACCATAACGGTAGATGATATTGATTCGGATGAAACTAGCAACATGTTCCCCTTTGACTTCTCTAAAGGGTGCAGCTTCAGCCCACTTGGAGAAATAATCCGTAGCAGCAAGGATATAGCCATGCCCCCCGGAAGACTTTGGCAGCGGTCCAACGATGTCCATGCCCCATGCGTCAAACGGCCATGATGCCACAGTTGGATGCAACGGCTCAGGAGGTTGGTGGATGAAGTTGGCGTGAAATTGGCAGGCTTGGCACTTTCTAGCAAACTCCATGCAGTCTATAACCATCGTCGGCCAATAGTATCCCATTCTCTTGATGTGGAAATGTAGCTTCGGCCCCGATTGATGTGCACCGCAGATCCCCGCATGTACTTCTTCCAATGCTTGAACAGCTTCAGTGGAGCCCAAACAACGGAGTAGAACCCCTTCGAACGACCTTCTATACAAGGTGCCATTAAAGTAGAAGAATCGGGCAGCACGTCTTCGGATATCAACCTTTTTTCTCGGATCCTCGGGTAACTTCTGATGCTGCAAGTAGTCTACCAAAGGTTGCCTCCAATCTTCTTCTTCGTCGATTTCAAACACTTCAACGGCCGTATTCTCGTCGAACTCCTCATCGTCTTAAAAAACCGGAGGTATCACCCATCCCTTAGTCAGCGTGATGGTCATCTTGTCTTCTGGCGAGGTAAGTGTTGACGCCAACTTTGCAAGGGAGTCAGCTTGCCGATTTTGGCTTCTTGGGACATGTTCAATCGTCACATCACGGAGATATGCCATCAATCTACGTGCGTACTTGTAATATGGCACCAGGTCCGGTTTCTTGACTTCATATTCGCCAAGTAGCTGGTTGACTATCAACTTGGAGTCGCCGTAGACTTGAAGATATAGTTGCTTGGCATCGACCGTCGGAGTGACGAAGACGATTCCTACTCCAGCTCCTTCTTTGTGGGCAGCTCCATCGAAGTACATTTTCCATGGTTGTCCAGCTTCAGTTAACATCACATCCTCGTCCGGAAGGTCGTCAGAAAGATCCCATTCAGCAGGTATCGGATGATCAGCTAAGAAGTCGGCCAGGGCTTGTCCTTTGATAGCCTTTTGTGGTACGTAAATGATCTCGAACGTGTGAGCTTGGAAGTAATGCTTCAACTTGCGGATGGCGAAGACCAATGCTAGACAAAGCTT
Source organism: Hygrophila difformis (assembly GCA_030278955.1). Taxonomy (NCBI): domain Eukaryota; kingdom Viridiplantae; phylum Streptophyta; class Magnoliopsida; order Lamiales; family Acanthaceae; genus Hygrophila; species Hygrophila difformis. Next base: position 37,375,728 of record JAOANR010000006.1, on the reverse strand, counting down.
TTCGATTGGACGGAACTTGAGCTCGTTCGGCGTCATCATCCGACTTAGATAGTATAGTGCGTTTTCCTTGCCCCCATCATTTTCTTGAGCTAGCAAGGCGCCAACAGAGTTTTCTTGGGCAGCTACGTATAGGATCAATGGTCGTCCGATCACTGGAGCAGCTAGCACTGGCGGCTTCATCAGATAAGCTTTGATGTTGTCGAACGCTTTCTTGCAGGACTCATCCCACTCGAACGGAATACCTTTCTTCATGAGCTTGCTGAACGGTTGGCATCTTCCAGCAAGATTGGAAATGAACTTCCGGATGTATGCGAGCTTACCTTGAAGGCTCTTCAACTCGTGGATATCCCGTGCCTCCGGCATTCTCAAGATTGCGTCAATTTTGGCTTGCTCGATTTCAATGCCGTGATTCCGTACAACAAAGCCGAGGAACTTTCCAGAGGACACACCAAACGCGCACTTCAACGGATTCATCTTCAGTTGATGCTTGCGAAGGCGTCCGAACACGGTCCTCAAGTCTTGTAGATGATTGACTCGTTCCTTGGTCTTTACCACGAGATCGTCGACGTAGCATTCGACCAAGTTGTGCAGCATGTCATCGAAGATCTTTTGCATGGCACGTTGATACGTTGCCCCCGCATTCTTCAGGCCGAAGGGCATAACTTTATAACAGTATATGCCTTTTGGAGTCCGGAACGCGGTCATCTCTTCGTCTTCGGGCGCCATCTTTATTTGGTTGTAGCCGGAAGACCCATCCATAAACGACAATGCTTCATGTCCCGTGGTGGCATCAATCATCAACTCGGTGATCGGCAACGGGAACTCATCTTTCGGGCAAGCCTCATTCAGATCGCGAAAGTCCACACAGACTCGAATTTGTCCATTCTTCTTCCTCACCAGGACGATGCTTGAGATCCAAGTGGGATATTTCACTTCACGAATGAAGCCAACGTCGATCAACTTGTTCACCTCGGCTTCAATTTGCGGTAGAAGTTCAGGCCGGAACCGACGTTGTGTTTGCTTTACGGGTCGTGCATCTTTCTTCACTGCAAGGCGGTGGACGGCTATCTTGGGGTCCAGACCGGGCATTTCTTTGTAGGACCATGCAAAGACGTCTCTGAATTCTTTGAGTAGTGCCACATACTTCTCCGCTTCATCTACGGTCAGTTGGGCACTGATAAATGTTGGGCGAGGATCTTTTTCATCGCCTAAGTTCACCTCACGCAGCTCATCCACCGTGATCTTGATATCTTCTTCAAGTTGCGTTGGTGCTGCGTTGGCGTCTTCTTCACTTGGCTCACCGCAGTCAATGGTGATATGATGAATGTCAACTTTGTCAGCTTGATCATCTTCATCATGCTTTGTGAAGATGATGGTCCGTTTCTTGAGCTTTAGCCATTCGTCAGATGAGACAGTCCACTCAACTTGACGCTTCATGCGGGAAGGTAAGGTGCTTCTCACATCGTTGCCGTAGTTAGGGTCGTCCAATATCCCTTGTTTTACCGGAGACCGCTCTTTGCTAGCCGATGTTTTGATTTGTGATTGGCGTTTTGTAGAACCAAGCCTTTTGAAGACGGATTTTGCAGAGTCTTCTTTGGCAACAGCCCCGAGCCTATCGAAAACAGTTGGCTTCACTTCTTTGTTTGCTCCAAGCCGGCGAAAGACGGATTCTTTGTGCTCGATTGTCTCCGTTGAGCCAAGTCTATCATGGACACTTCGTTTTTGCTCTCCTTTTGACGGACTACCAATGCGATCAAATGCTGACTTTCGTGCAGGTTGGTCCTTTGGAGCATGATCCTCTTGATTTGCTTCTTCGGTGATGTAATTGGCCGTAGCTCTTTTTATGACGATACGAACCGGTGCCTTCACTGTTTGTTCCGCTTTGACGAATATGGGCGCTTTCGATGCTTGGGGCGCCGTGTCAAACTCCGCAACATACCCCAGTCCGCTCCGGTCACCTTTTCTTCGATTGTTGTCCGAGAGCTTTCCCAAAGGCGATGGCTCATTTGGGTTGAATCCAGACTTGGTGAGCAGCTTGAATGCCTTTGGACCGAATTCCTTATCGTTCTTTAGCCGGCGTGCCTCACTACCTTTGAGTTGAATTTTCACCGTTTTCTGCGACATGCCAGGATCAATGGGCGTTAGTGGCAGTGTAAGCCCCTCGAATGCCTCTTCCAAGATCGATTTTCCCTTATCATCACGGGCTGGTTGATCATCTTTACGTTCTTCTTCCCCGCACGAAGGTGCCTTAGCTTTGGACGAATCAAGGTAGTATTTAGCATCCCCGTAGTAAGACTCGGCCACCGCAAATGGTTTGTCATCGGCGATAACCCTTTTGACGACGCCGTTGTGCACGTACTTGAAGCATTGGTGCCATGTTGAAGGGACGACGCCGTTCTCGTGGATCCATGTCCGACCGAGAAGCATGTTGTATGATGTCCTTGCGTCAATAACGTGGAAGTATGTGTTTGCAACCATCTCATCAATTTGCAAACGGACTCGGATTGCACCAAGGGATTTTTGCACCCCTTGGTTGAAGCCTTGGATCAACATTTTGCTATTGGATAGTTCTTCCTCAGAGATGCCCAATTCCTTCAGGGTATGAAGTGGCATGATGTTGACGGCAGAACCCCCGTCTATCAGGACGCGATTCACTCGCTTGTCGTCCACGTACCCAACGACGAACAATGGTCGGTTATGAGCCTTCGAATTTTCCAGCTCCATCGGCATGTCGTCGTCATTGAACGTGATGGACATCATGCATTCGTTGAGATGCGAATGATCCACAACTTGTTTGGTGTGGTCTTGCTTCGATGTGCTCCCAACTTCGAAGACAGTGTTGCAGGTGGTGGAATTGTGAGGAACTTTGATCTCGATCGATCCAACTTGGATGGAAACAGTGTTGGCCGTCTCTGCTTCGTCTGCCAAGGTGATTTTGCCTTGTTTGACGAGATCCATGACTTTGTCTTTGAAAACGAAGCAATCTTGGATCGTGTGGCTCACCAAACGGTGGTATTTGCAGTATAGCGGGTCGTTGGTCATCCCAGCTTGCTCGGGACGTTTCATCCTTGGTAGCTCGATGAGGTTTTCTTTCATCAAGTCATCGAAGATGCCCGGTAGATCGGAATCGAGGAACGGGTACGTCTTAGCCCATCTATCTTCCAATGACGACTTTTGACGTTGAGCTTGTGGTGGCTTTGGCTTGTCGTTTGTCACCGGCTCCTTCCCACGTACCTTTACGAGAGCGGCGCTTGTTGCCATCGCATCCTTTGTGGGTGGCTTCGACTGTGGCTTGCCTCCCTTCTTCCATTCGACTCGGTTGTTTGTACGAGTTTGTTGAACGGGCGGACCATAGGCTCCACTTGACGCCAAACTTAGCTCCATGTCGTGAGCACGAGTTGCAAGCTCCTCGAATGTCCGGGGACGAATGCCTTGCAGGATGTATCGTAGGCCCCATTGCATGCCTTGGATGCACATCTCAATCGCCGACGTCTCAGACAAGCGATCCTTGCAGTTGAGGCTCAGGCTTCTCCAGCGGTTGATGTAGTCGATCACCGGCTCGCCCTTTGATTGTTGCGTGTTCGTCAATTCTATCATGCTGACGGTACGCCGTGTGCTGTAAAAGCGGTTCAGAAACTCTTGCTCAAGTTGATCCCAACTGTCGATGCTGCCGTGTTCCAAGCCGGTATACCATTCGAACGCATTCCCCTTTAGTGAACGAATGAATTGTTTGGCGAGGTGATCTCCAAACGTACCCGCTTCGTTGCATGTCTCTACGAAATGGGCGATATGTTGCTTGGGATTCCCTTTGCCGTCGAACTGTTGGAACTTGGGCGGTTGATAGCCTGCCGGCATCCTCAGTGAGTCAATGCGGGCACTGTATGGCTTGAGATACGTCAAGGAGGATTTTGATCCTGCCGAGACCTCTTCCTTCAGCGTTCCCGTGATGAACTCTTTCAGTTGATCAGCCGAGATGAAGCCGTCAGGAGTGACTTGGACGTCAGCGGTTGCTTTTCCTTTTGCCGAAGCGCCTTGCCGGGAAGTCTCTCCATCGTCGCGGATCTCTACGGGCTTGTTCACCGCTTGGCCGCCGTTAGAGCCATCCAGCCTGTTCATCATTTGCTCCATGCGTGCATCTTGCAACTCGGATCTCTTCACAAGCATTTCCACGAACTTTGTCAGGTTGGACATTTGCTCTTCAAGAGTGCTGGCTTGGGTTGTCATTGCAGCAGCATGACGCAGGGCGGATGTTTCTTCTTGATCTCCCCGCGGGCTTGACAACGGCGTGGAAGATCCCGATCTATGGCCGTTTCCTTCTTCCAGCAGCGGCATATCCGCATCAACTTCTTTTTCGCGCGCAGCATCGGCGGCCTCCATTGCTTTCTTCATGTTCCTTGTGGTGACGTTGGGCATAGCGGCACCGGATGTTGAAGAGTTGCTCTTGGAGGTGTTCCTTGAAGCCATTGGATTTCGTTGACGACGTCTGGAGGAGATGAAAGACAGAAGTGTCCCACTGGGCGTGCCAAAATCTGTAGGTGCAAAAACAATGCGTAGACAGAAACTGCAAAATAATTTTATTAATTTCACAAGAAATGTCTACAATTACAGAGAATTTCAATGAATTTAAAGAAATATGTGAAGATCAAACGATATGAGTGTTCGACTTCTGTTACTCCTTTGATTCCTCCACCCTTGAAGACGTCGAGATGCTTTTGTGCTTCTTCTTCGGCTTCTTGGAATTTCTGCAGCGTTTTGTTGCTGTAGATCTCAAGTGTATGAGTCTTGAGAGTGTGTGTATGGAAGTGAAGTCGTAGTCTAGTCGTCCCCCACTATGTGACAGGGTGCCTCTATTTATAGAGGGAAAACCCTAGGGTTTGTGGATGATGGACCAATTGATGGGCTGGTCCAATCCACATTTCTATTGGGTCAGTGAGCATGTGGGCCTTTCATCTGGGCTTGTTCACATTGACTGATTTCCATGGACTGGCCTGCTTTAAGTGTCCATTGGATCATAAGCCTATGGGTCTTTCATTTGGACTTGTCCACATTGGCCCAATATAATTAAATCCATTTGGCTTGATGGATCCAAATGGCCCAATAAATATTAATAATTATTTCAAGCGTTTAATTTATTTAAAATGCCTAAAAATAATTAAATTAATATTTAAATTTACACGTGTCGCATTTTTTTAGTGGCGAATAAATTTCACGTGTTTACACCATACATTGGCCTGTCGCGAAACCATCATTTAGCGACACAAATCAGGTCATTTTGGGCACCCACGTCGCTATCCAAAATCCTGTCAAAATACAAAAGTTGCAAAAGTGGGCTTTCCTTTGATTTGGGCCATTACCACCACCATATTTCATCCATACATATCAAAGCCCATATCCAAACATTCCATACCTTACCTTTTGAGTATTTACAATAAAGTGGATATTGGACTGGCACATTTGTGAAACCTAGCCCTTGAAGCCACTTGAGTTATTTAACAATAAAGTGGATATTGGACTGGCACATCTGTGAAACCTAGCCCTTGAAGCCATTTGAGTAAATCGAGGATTTTTCTTGAGTGATTAGTCCCTTGTGAGTTCTCTCTTCATAATTTTGGGTGGGACATTTTCTCCTTTTTCAATCAAGAATCGAATTTGGCTAAAAGGCGAAGATTGGATTAAATTGATTGCAAATTGCGCTAATTTTGCATTGCATTTGCATATCATACACAAATCCGTGCCTTTTCTTTTATTGAGTCAAGCACAGTATTCTGTTTCGTACTGTGAGTGTCTGTCTGTCATAATCCAACTTTCCTTCCATCAAGGTGAATAGTTGAGGTGATCTCTGACTCTTGTGCTTGAGCCAAGGTGGATTGAAGAAGTGATTAAGAGAGCTGAGTGATATACTATAGAGAGATCAGTCTACAAATTTCTGGAATTTTATTTCTAATCTATTATACATATATTTTTCTAGTGTTTTACCATGACAGGAACCAGTACGGATGATCTGGCAAAGCAGATTCAGGCTCTAACCAACATGGTAGCCGGGATATCCACTGAGATGGGAAGTCTGTCTACCACTACCACTCAATTAACTACCAGGTTAAATGACATGGATGACAGGATGGAAGGACGTTTCACTGCATTAAGTAACGACATCCGGACTGTGGAGGAGCGGATAGAGGAGACAAGATCGCGAAGATCTGATTTAGGGAGTATAATTGGCGAAATTGGTCCTCACCAGGGAATGCTGATTGCTGAACGGGAAATGGAGGAGATCGCACAACAGCAACAACAGGCACAAGTGCCAATACAACCTCCACCACCGGTTAATCAACCAGCCGCACCTGCACCCGCAGTACTCCCTCAAAATGCACCTCCTCCGAACGCACCTCCTCCGGCTGCATTTCCACCAAATATTCATGCTCCAGTTCCAGCTGGTCATCTGAGAGCAGCAGTCCGCAATGTTCCACGTGCTGACAGAGGAAGAAGGTATCATGATTATGACCCCGAACATGGTCGAAGGATTCCAGGATACAACGGACAAGATTATCAGGATCCGGACGGTCCAGATCTGCGAGGTCTGAAATTACAGGTTCCTACCTTCAAAGGAACAGGCGGACCCGATGAATTTCTTGACTGGAGAGATGCGATAGAGCTATGTTTTCAACTGTACAACCATTCTGACATAATCAAAATCAGATTGGCTGTGAGTGAATTCCGCGAGTATGCTCTTACTTCGTGGATCACTCATAATCGCATCCGAGCCAGACGGCAGCAGCCCGATCTTGAAACATGGGAAGAATTTATGATAGAAATGGATCGTCGTTTTGTACCCAATAACTACAGGATGGACTTATATATGAAGCTACAGGACTGTGTCCAACGAAACAGGACTGTAGAAGAATATTATAAAGAGTTGGAGTACATTATGATGAGATCTGCCATACGGGAAGACGAAGGGCTATTTATCACCCGTTTCATCAAAGGATTGAGGCTTGACGTCCAGAAGGAGATCAAGCTCAGACATTATGAGGATCTGCAGGAGTGCATCCATCTTGCTACTACATTGGATATCCAAATGAAGCAAGAGCGAAGCCGCCAGCACTGCAGCTCACATTCTCATCCGCCAAGGCAGTGGAGTTCAAATTCTGAACCTGATAAGTACAAATCCCATCCGAAGGATGATAAAGGGTACAAGCCCCGAGGCTTCGAGTTAGGCAAAGATTTCCGAACTGATAGGAGAGATGACCGCGGGCCTCGAGAGCCCGACAGATATCGACCCAAAAGGGAAGATAAAGATATTATTTGTTATAAATGTCGCCAACCTGGCCATATTTCTCCTAATTGCCCTAATGTACGCAGAGCTAATGTAGTTACTACTGAAACAGGTGACTACCGAATTGTGGGCTTTGAAGAGGATGAGGCCGAGGACGAAGATGAAGAAAGAGGAACCGACGAGTATGGGTATGGCAGTGACGAATCCGCCGATGAATGCATCAATCAAGATGAAGTTCGTCTACCCAACTTGGTCGCCATGAGAGTACTGAACGCTGAGAAGCAGATTGACAACCCCGACAACGAGCTTGCTCAAAGGGAGAATTTATTTCATTGTTATGGGGAAATTTGTGGAAATCTGACTTCTATTATTGTTGATAACGGTAGTTGTACCAATGTAATAAGTCTATATGCTGTGAGAAAGATGAAAATACCTACCGAAAACCACACTCGTCCATACCAACTCCATTGGATGAACGATAGTGGGAGTACGAAGGTAACCATGAGAGCTAAGTACCATTAAAAATAGGGACTTATTATTATGAGAATGTAGAATGTGACGTTGTACCTATGACCGCTTGTCACCTACTCCTTGGTCGCCCTTGGATGTTTGACAAATCAGTCATGTATAACGGGCGCAAAAACTCTTTATGTTTTCTACACAGGGACAAAAGAATAGCTGTCAAGCCATTATCTATGGCTACAGTTCATGCCAACCAGAAGACCCTGTTAGAAAATATTAAGAGGGAAGAAGCTGAATTTCAGCAAAAGCGGAAGGGTAAGGCTAAAGTGGATCAACACGCACCTCGATCTAATAATGCTATTGCTTTTGCAGATCAATGCTTGCTGTCCACCAGGACTGAATTTCAGGAGGCTATACAAGAACCCGAATTTTCAGGTTACTGTCTCTTAGCCTTTGGTAAGCCAATTGTCTGTGTTAATGAAACAGTCTCTGCTGCACCTGATGTGCCTAATGAATTTCGCAGGATGCTGGATCGCAACAGGGACGTGTTTCCGGATGAAGTACCCGCGGGACTACCCCCAATTCGAGGGATCGAACATCGCATTGACTTTGTTCCCGGGGCCTCCATTCCGAATAGGCCAGCATAGAGAATGAACCCCGAAGAAACTAAGGAAATTCAGAAGCAAGTCCAAGAGCTTTTGGACAAAGGATGGGTTCGGGAGAGCCTGTCTCCCTGTGCTGTGCCTGTGCTTCTTGTGCCGAAGAAGAATGGGACTTGGAGGATGTGCGTGGACTGCCGAGCCGTGAATGCGATCACAATCAAGTACCGCCATCCCATACCAAGGCTCGATGATATGTTGGACGAACTAGGTGGAGCGAGCATCTTTTCAAAGATCGATCTTCGAAGTGGCTACCACCAGATCAGAATGCAGCCCGGTGATGAGTGGAAGACAGCCTTCAAGACCAAGTTCGGGTTGTACGAATGGCTGGTGATGCCATTCGGACTGACAAACGCGCCATCTACGTTCATGAGACTGATGAATGAGACATTGAGGATTTACATTGGAAAATTCGTTGTTGTATATTTTGATGATATACTTATTTACAGCAACTGTCTATCTGCCACGAACGGACCGTAGTTGGACACAATATTGCTTGAAGATGTTGCCTATTGACACGTGGTGCCAATAGGGGAAAATGAAACCAAAAAAAAAACAAGAACAAAGAAGAACACAAAAGGGATATGGAAGCAATCACAATTAAAGGGGGTTAGGAGAAGCTAAACAAGGTATGAAGACCTTGTCCTCAACTCAAACTAACCATCCAATAACCTTGATTAGTGACCATTTTTTGATGCTTCAATTCCAAAATGGTGAGTATTTCCCAATAAACACTCAAAGGGGTATTGTTCAAACTTGGTTTGAGACAATGTGATCTTTTGCAACAAATAAGAGAAGTGTTCTCAATATTAAATTCAACAAAAGATGAGAGACATTGTTTGGGAGGACATATATATAGGCCTCCAACTTACAAGGGTAAAACTGGAAAGAAAATACATGAAAAACCCTAGAAAACATGAAAAATGGCATTCTGGACAGACTTTGTCGCGGAATAGGATCCGTGTCGCGGAACAGGCATCGCGACTGGGTCTGTGTCGCGGAACATGGCATCGCGACTGGGTCTGTGTCGCGGAACAGCCTTTGTCGCGGAGTCTTTGTCGCGGAACAGACTTTGTCGCGGAACAGCCTTTGTCGCGGAACAGAGTCCTTGTCGCGGAACAGGGTCTTTGTCGCGGAACCTTGTCGCGGAACAGGGTCTTTGTCGCGGAGCACGGTTTCGCGCCAAAGGTGGTTTAGCGACAGGAGCCCTAAAAAAATCCAACAAGTCTAGAGCGGACCCCACAGTAGTTGTTTAATTTATTACATGCCATGTTTAAACTAGAATAAGTCTGAATTAAACAAAATAACAGTTCAACACTTCCGATCATTGACTGGTCTCCGGCCGGCGACGGCGGCGGCGCCGACCAAACTCCGGCCAAGTTCCGGTCAACTTCCGGCGAACTCCGATCAAGCTCCGGTGACGTCCGGCGGCTCTCCGGTGGCTCTCCGGCGGCGGCGTTGACTGTACTCCTCCTTCTTCAGTGTAGAATTGGAGAGCCCATGCATGGCATGTATGGGCGATCCCCAATTTCCTCAAGCTGGATCAGAATTAATGCTTCCGGACTGCTTCCCTCTTCTCTGTTGATGTCGGCTTGGAACTCTGCGGTTCTGAGGAGACTGGCAATTTTATCTGTAAATCTTTTAGCTCTGGTTCGGGAGCATGGTCCATCCGGTATCATAGTTGCAGTTGATCTGGCTACCACGCCATCCCCACCCCCTTGGGAAGGTTGACCCGTCAACCGATCAGCTTCTTCCTCGTCATGCTCGAACAGGACGAGATCTGCAACATTAAAGGTAGCATTAATTCCGTATTCAGAAGGTAATTCAAGCTTATAGGCATTATCATTTATTTTCTCTAAAAATTTAAAAGGACCGTCCCCCCTTGGGGAAAGTTTATCCTTCCGCTTTGCCGGAAATCGTTCTTTTCGCATATGGATCCACACCCAATCGCCGGGCTTCAAGAGCAATTTCTTCCTTCCTCGATTGGCGTACTTGGCATACGTCTCAGCAGCTTTGGTAAGGCTGTTTTGAACATTCTTGTGCAGCTCTTTAATTGCTCTTGCCCTGTCCCTGCCATTGACATTAAAGTGCTCATTGCGAGGCAATGGCATAAGATCGACAGGTGTTAGTGGATTAAATCCATACACTATCTCAAAAGGAGACATGTTAGTGGCACTGTGGATGTGTCTGTTATAAGCAAATTCTATGTAAGGCAGACACTCATCCCAACTCTTGTGACTAGAAGTAGTGATGATTCTCAAAAGGTTACCCAGTACTCTGTTGACGGCCTCAGTTTGCCCATCTGTTTGTGGGTGATACGCAGATGAGAACAAGAGTTTTGTGCCAATCTCATGCCAAAGAGATTTCCAGAAATAGCTGACGAATTTCGTGTCACGGTCCGACACTATAGTCTTTGGGATCCCATGGAGACGCCCGACTTCTTTAAAGAACAGCTTGGCAATGTGATGTGCGTCGTTGGTCTTTGTGCATGGTATGAAGTGTGCCATTTTGCTAAACCGATCTACTACCACAAAAATTGAATCCTTGTTTCTGGTAGTGCGGGGTAGTCCGAGCACAAAGTCCATTGATAAATCAACCCATGGGCCCTCGGGAATTGGAAGAGGCATATAAAGACCATGTGGGTGTGATGTGGATTTTGCCTTCAGACAGACAATACACTTGGAGATAAACTCATCCACATCTCTCCTCATTCCCGGCCAATAAAACCTTTCAGTCAAAATTCCAGAAGTGGCGGTTCTGCCGAAATGTCCCATGAGGTCGCCACTGTGTACCTCTCGAATGAGCAGCTCTCTAATTGATCCTCGTGGGATGCACAGTCGGTTTTCATAATACAGGAATCCCTCAAGCCTCGAAAATTCTTTAAAACCGTGTGCTTCGGTTGCCGACCAAGCTTCTTGAAAGTCCGGATCAGTGGCATATTGATCCTTCACATGTTCAAATCCAATCAGATGAGTCGTGGCATAGGCCGCCAAGGCGTGTCTTCGGGAGAGGGCATCCGCAACAACATTTTCCTTTCCCTTTTTGTATTTGAGTACATAAGGGAAGGTCTCTATGAATCCGCTCCATCGAGCATGCCGTTTTCCCAATTGACCTTGCGTCGTAATGTGCTTAAGGGTCTCGTGATCCGTATGAATGATGAACTCACGGCCCCTTAAGTAGTGCTGCCACGTTTTCAAAGTCCTGACCACAGCGTAGAGCTCCTTGTCATAGGTTGAATAGTTCAGAACTGCTCCGGAGAACTTCTCACTGTGGTATGCCACGGGTTTTCCATCTTGAAGCAAAACTGCTCCCATCCCTGTGCCTGAAGCGTCACATTCGATCTCGAATGGCTTCTCGAAATTCGGTAGGGCCAAGACTGGGGCTTGGGTCAGCTTCTCTTTCAGCAGATCAAAACTTTTCTGCTCCGGCAGCCCCCACTTGAAAATCAATCCCTTTTTAAGCAGTGATGTGAGGGGTGCCGCTATCAGACTAAATCCAGGGACAAACCTCCGAAAGAAACCGCATAGGCCTAAGAATTGCCTAACTTCATGAACAGTGGTAGGCGGTTTCCAGTCTGAGATTGCCTTGATCTTACTGTCATCAACTTTCAATCCGCCATCTCCAACAATATAGCCCAAAAAGGATAGCTCAGTTGCATGGAACGTGCATTTCTCCATGTTGGCATACAACTGTGCATTTCGTAGAGTATTCAGTACCTGTTGGACATGGTTGATATGATCAGCAGTAGTAGAACTGTAAACTAAAATATCATCAAAATAAACAACTACAAATTTATTTATGTAAGGGCGAAGGGTCTCATTCATAAGGCGCATGAAGGTGGAAGGAGCGTTCGTCAGTCCAAATGGCATGACAAGCCATTCATAGAGTCCAAATTTGGTCTTAAACGCGGTCTTCTACTCATCTCCCGGTTGCATCCGGATCTGATGATATCCACTTCGCAAGTCTATTTTGGAGAAAATGCTGGCATGGCCCAGCTCATCAAGCATGTCATCGAGACGCGGTATTGGGTGCCGGTACTTGATAGTAATGGCATTCACGGCTCTGCAATCTACACACATGCGCCAGGTTCCATCCTTCTTGGGTACCAAGAGAACAGGTACGGCACAAGGTGAGAGGCTCTCACGCACCCAACCCTTGTTCATCAATTCTTGCACTTGGCGCTGTACTTCTTTTGTCTCTTCCGGTGTCATCCGATAAGCAGGCCTGTTCGGAATGGAAGCTCCCGGCACGAAGTCAATTCGATGCTCGATTCCTCGCAGAGGCGGTAGGCCTGATGGAACTTCTTCCAGAAAGACATCAGCATTTTTCTCTAACATCCTGGAAAATTCAGCAGGAATATTAGGTGCAGCAGTGCATGTTCTGTAAGAACTGTCAATGGGTTTAGAAAAGGTAAGGAAACAGTAACCTGTCGAATTAGGCTCGCAGAGGGTCTGATCGAAATCAGTCCTTGTCATCAGAAGACAGGGATTCGCAGACGGCTCTTGAATACAGACAGCTTTGGCTTTACCCTTCCTTTCCTCCTTTTCCTTTCTCATGTTGGCTCGTAAGGCCTCTTGATCTGCTCTCAATAATTTTACAGACAATGGCTTGATGTTTATTTTTCTTCCCTCAAAAATAAAAGATATAGTGTTGGCACGCCCCTTGTAGTTAACATCTCGATCGAACAGCCATGGGCGGCCAAGAAGAATATGACACGCAGTCATTGGTATTACGTCACAGACGACGTCTTCAGCATAGGAACCAATCTTGATTGGAATCTTGGCTCTTCGGTTGACCTTTAAATCACTGTTGTCGTTCATCCAATGCAAGAGATAGGGACTGGGGTGTGCTTCAGTCAGGAGATTTAACCTGCGAACGACATAGTCACTCACAGCGTTAGTACAACTCCCATTGTATGATTGAAGCTACACTTCCCTTAAGATCACAATGACAATAAAATAAATTCTCCCTTTGTTCAGTGGAGCTAGGAGTTCCTTCGGCTTTTTCTGCACTAAGGGACCGCATGGCCACTAAGTTGGTCAGTACATGGTCCTCCTCAATTGTCTCCTCCTGTTCTCCATAGAACTCATCATCATCATCATTGTTCGGTTCATCGTGATCCCCTCTGGCTGGTTCCTCTTCATCGTCAGAAGACAAAAGCCTTATAGCTCCATCTTCCATAACTGCAGCCCTTTTGACATAGGTGCAATTAGGGGAGATGTGTCCCTTGCGGCCACACTTGTAGCATGTGACTTCCTTATGCTTGTCCTTTTCGAACCTAGGCCTTTCGATGGTTGCAGGCTTTGGGGCTTCTTGTCGGTAGACCTTGAAGCCTTGGCCATTTCAAAACCTTTGGTTCGGGGCTTGTCTTCTTTCGGAGCCCACGGTTTGTTCCACTGCTTCTGAGAGCTAGAAGTAGCTCCGGCAGTTGATCTGAACTGAACTCGTGGTCCGGATTCTTTGAATTGCTTTTCAAGTTGGGCAGCAAGTTCTACCAATTCTTCCAATGTGTTATACGGTCGCAATTTGGCCTCCTTCCTGATTTCCACTCTTAAACCTCGAAGGAATCTGGTTATGGTCAGCTCCTCGTCCTCTATGCACCCGGCTTTCATCATCAAAACTTCCATCTCTTGATAGTACTCGGGTACAGTTTTGGAACCTTGGCTTAAGAAGGAAAGTTTCTCATAAGTATCCATGCGGTAATGAGATGGCACGAATCGGTGGTGCATCAACCCGGTGAGATGTTCCCATGTGCGGACAGGTTGATGTCCTCCTCGAATCTCGCGAAGCGTTCTCTGCCACCAAATCAACGCATAGTCCTTAAACGCACAAACAGCCATATTGACCTTTCTGAGTTCCGGATAGTCATGACAGTTAAAAATGAGTTCCATTTGATCTTTCCATTCCAAGTATTCGTCTGGGTCGGAGGTGCCTCGGAATATGGGAATCTCGAACTTGATTCCTTTCATTTCCTGATGTTGCTCACGATCCCGATTGTTCTGATTGTGCCTTGGATTGGGTCTGTCAATTCCGGGTCCTACAGGGAAACCATTGAAATCATCAGATTCATCATCGCCAAAATCATCATTATTTATTACATTATTATTATCATTCAAATTTTGTGCGAGTGGTGCTCGTGGGTGTCGCGGGTTTCGTGGAACGGGTGGCACGCGGTTGGCTTGTTGTTCCAAAATTTGTTGACGCTCGCGTGCAACGGCCATTTGCTGTGGTCCCATTTGTCTATTCAGTGGAGGGTTGAATTCGACCCGTCGCCGATGGGCCATAGCATTCTCGGCTTCCGCCATATCCCTTGGATTAATGCCTGTAGCACCACTTCCACTAACTCCCACACCACTGGGTCCGCTTGGTGGACTAGTTTGGACAGCTTCTGGAGTCATATGGGGAGTCCCTTGGGGTGTTCCTTTGTCATACTCTTGTTGTAGTCTTATTTCAACAGCCCTCAAGGTCTCGGCTCGAACAGCTGCAGCGTGCCGAGCGAGTTCCCCACTTAATCCTCCTTCGACCGTCTCCAGTCTCTGCCTGACTTCAGAGAATTGCTCACTTAATCCACTTAGTCCATTCATCTGCTCTGCCAAATCCTTCACTTGGGCAGTGATGTCCCTTGTTGAACGACTGTTCTCGGCCACAATGGCCATAAGTTCTCGTACAGTAGGTTCAGAATCACCTGCCATAGCACTATATCAAACAAGAAATATTATAGATATAAAGCGGTTAGAAAGAAAATATTTTTCTGGGCCTCTCAGTGTATCACTCTCACTCTTGATCACAACCCAATGAGGTAAATTGGGGTTAATTCACAATTCGGAGAATGCAAACCGAAATGGCCACGAATTTTTGGAAATGGAATGAGTAAGTTGAGGACGGAATTATGGGACGCGCAATACACGGACAGTGTGTAATTGCTCGACTCAATTCAAGGAAGCAATGACATGTATGTGATATGCAATGCAAATGATAATTGAGCACAAGTCGATTAGTGCAATTGCTCTCAACGTTCACTATCCTTTGAAATTGGTTGTCCTCAATCAGTCCCACACAATATATAAGTAAGCTCACTTGAAAAATAACACTCGGGAAAAATTCGCGATACTCAAGTGGCTTCTCGGCTAGGTATCACAATTTATGAGAGGAATTCCAATGCCTTTATAATAGGCGGAACTTCAACTCAATGTTCGTGAACTTTGTTCAGAGGAACAATTGTGCCAGTCAGATATCCACTTTATTGTATCACTAAAAATATAGTCCCAATGTCCCAAAGTATGTTTGTGGCTCACTTTTGCACTCAAAACACTCAAGGAAGTCAAAACCCTAGAATTTTCAAAAGTGGGCAGTTTGAACTTCAGTTCCAGATTTTCTGTTATGCACTTTTGGCTGTTTTCGGGACAGCAAATCGTCTCCAATTAATGTGGGGTTTTAAGGATATCAATCTTGCACGGATTGGGAAGAGATACAAACAAAAAACACCAGGTTTTGTCTACTCACGCGCCCACACTCGCGGATTCTTTTTGGTGTCGCCAGGAAAGGACACCTTTTGCCAAAAAGGTGATAACGACCTCAAAACAACTCCAAATTTGGTGATTCAAAATCCTATGGATTCAGCACTCAAAATTCTTGAATATGGTTGAAGATTCATCTGGAAACTCGAAGAACGCAAGAAGTTATGAACTCCCAAAGTTGCTGCTCTCGCGGATGCACTTGGGCAGAATTTTTGTTTTCGTTGTTTGATCGAACAATTGAAGTCCAAACGCTTCGAAACCACTTCCTATGGATTCCTAACACCCAAAATATGTAAATCCACCCCTTGGAATGAAAGCAGGTCGTCTTCCCTAAAGAGAACAAACACCAAAATGTTCCAGATTGTGAAAATAGGGAGCAAACTAGGCACTTGTTCAACCAAACTTGTGTTCAATGCTCAAAATGCTTGGTGAATGATGCAATATCCATACATTGATGATTATATGAAGGAAACACAAGCTCATAAACACAAGATTACAGAATCAAAAAGCAAAACATATGATATTTTTGGATTTTTGGATGAAGAACACCAAGAACATCAAGAATCTTCAAATGAGCATAACTTGGGCATATGAACTCGGATTTGGATGAATCATATACCAATGGAAAGCTCTTGAGATGAGGATCAAGAATATGGGTTCAGATTTCTCAGAAAACCAACGAACCAAAACCAGAAAATCAAGAAATGGGACAGCAAGCCTTCTTTTTAGGGTTTTCAAGAGTTTTTGGTGGAATATGGGGGATTTGGAAAAATTTGGGCATTATAACCCCTAGGAATGGATGATATGAGGTTGCCAAATGGAACGTGGTTCCAAATGGGGAGTGGTGGTGTGTGAAGAGTGATGAACAAAGCAAGAACAAGATGAAGAACAAGAGTTTGAGAAAATAGGGCCAAGATCTTCAAAAATTCATAGAAAATGATTCCCTTGGCCAAATTTTTCAAACTTTATATGAATCTCTATGTAATCAACTCAAGGAATCCAAATATGAACTCAGATTCCAAAAATTTCAAACATAAAAATTCGGAAAAGCTGTGAACAGTAACCAGTGGATGTATTTTTTGGTATTTTTGGTGGTTTTTGAATTTTTATGGGTTTTTGATGAAGAAGAACACAATATGATCCAACTTTGGCTCTGATACCAAATTAAAAGATGCCACGAACGGACCGTAGTTGGACACAATATTGCTTGAAGATGTTGCCTATTGACACGTGGTGCCAATAGGGGAAAATGAAACCAAAAAAAAAACAAGAACAAAGAAGAACACAAAAGGGATATGGAAGCAATCACAATTAAAGGGGGTTAGGAGAAGCTAAACAAGGTATGAAGACCTTGTCCTCAACTCAAACTAACCATCCAATAACCTTGATTAGTGACCATTTTTGGATGCTTCAATTCCAAAATGGTGAGTATTTCCCAATAAACACTCAAAGGGGTATTGTTCAAACTTGGTTTGAGACAATGTGATCTTTTGCAACAAATAAGAGAAGTGTTCTCAATATTAAATTCAACAAAAGATGAGAGACATTGTTTGGGAGGACATATATATAGGCCTCCAACTTACAAGGGTAAAACTGGAAAGAAAATACATGAAAAACCCTAGAAAACATGAAAAATGGCATTCTGGACAGACTTTGTCGCGGAATAGGATCCGTGTCGCGGAACAGGCATCGCGACTGGGTCTGTGTCGCGGAACATGGCATCGCGACTGGGTCTGTGTCGCGGAACAGCCTTTGTCGCGGAGTCTTTGTCGCGGAACAGACTTTGTCGCGGAACAGCCTTTGTCGCGGAACAGAGTCCTTGTCGCGGAACAGGGTCTTTGTCGCGGAACCTTGTCACGGAACAGGGTCTTTGTCGCGGAGCACGGTTTCGCGCCAAAGGTGGTTTAGCGACAGGAGCCCTAAAAAAATCCAACAAGTCTAGAGCGGACCCCACAGTAGTTGTTTAATTTATTACATGCCATGTTTAAACTAGAATAAGTCTGAATTAAACAAAATAACAGTTCAACACTTCCGATCATTGACTGGTCTCCGGCCGGCGACGGCGGCGGCGCCGACCAAACTCCGGCCAAGTTCCGGTCAACTTCCGGCGAACTCCGATCAAGCTCCGGTGACGTCCGGCGGCTCTCCGGTGGCTCTCCGGCGGCGGCGTTGACTGTACTCCTCCTTCTTCAGTGTAGAATTGGAGAGCCCATGCATGGCATGTATGGGCGATCCCCAATTTCCTCAAGCTGGATCAGAATTAATGCTTCCGGACTGCTTCCCTCTTCTCTGTTGATGTCGGCTTGGAACTCTGCGGTTCTGAGGAGACTGGCAATTTTATCTGTAAATCTTTTAGCTCTGGTTCGGGAGCATGGTCCATCCGGTATCATAGTTGCAGTTGATCTGGCTACCACGCCACTATCTGATCATGTCTCTCATGTGAAACAGGTATTAAGGAAGCTGCGGGAAGCCCAACTATATGCCAACATGGAAAAATGCACCTTCTGCGTTCCAGAGGTGATATTTTTGGGTTTTATCGTCAGCAGTGAAGGTCTTAAAGTGGATGAATCCAAGATAACCGCCATAACTGAATGGAAGCCACCTACCTCAGTCCATGAAGTAAGGAGTTTCCTTGGGTTATGTGGGTTTTTCAGACGGTTCGTCCCACAGTTCAGTATTATTGCTGCACCCCTGACTGCACTTCTCAAGAAGAGTACTCCATACAAATGGGGAATTGCATAACAGAAAGCCTTTGAGGAGTTGAAAGAGAAACTGACTCATGCTCCAGTCCTTGCACTGCCTAACTTTGACTATCCATTTGAGATCGAATGCGATGCATCAGGAACAGGATGTGGAGCCGTGCTGATCCAAGAAGGCCGTCCAGTGGCCTATCACAGTGAGAAATTTTCGGGAGCTCAACTGAATTATTCTACTTATGACAAGGAGCTATACGCTGTGATACGGGCACTGAAGACCTGGCAACATTATCTGAGGAGTAGAGAGTTCATAATCCATACGGGCCATGACACCTTGAAGCATATCAGATCTCAAGATCAGCTGAGCAGACGACATGCAAGGTGGAGTGGATTTCTGGAAACATTTCCGTATGTGATTAAATACAAAAAAGGCAAGGAAAATGTAGTAGCAGATGCTCTTTCGAGAAGATTGGCACTGACAGCATACGCTACTACGCATTTGATTGGATTCGAACATATTCGTGAACTATATAGCACTGATGCAGATTTCAAGGAAATCTGGGAGAAGACGGAGAAGCATGCCTTCAAGGAATACTCTCGTCTGGAGGGTTTCCTTTATTTTGGGAATCGTTTATGCATACCGAAGGGGTCGATCAGAGAACTGCTTGTCAAAGAAGCCCACAGTGGAGATATGATGGGACATTTCGGGAGAAATGTCACTGTGTCCATACTATCTGATCGGTTCTCCTGGCCCGGATTATCGAAGCAAGTGGAGGACTTCATTACAAAATGCATCATTTGCCTGAAGGCAAAATCCACTGTGAAGCCCCATGGATTATACAAGGCGTTGCCCATCCCAGACGGCCCTTGGGTAGATTTGTCAATGGACTTCGTCTTGGGTTTACCCAGAACTGCACGAGCAAAGGATTCCATCTTCGTGGTCGTTGACAGATTTTCCAAGATGGCCCATTTCATCCCATGTGCCAAAACAAATGATGCCTCCCATGTGGCCAAGATATTCTTCAAGGAGGTTGTGCGCCTGCACGGGATTCCGAAGACCATTGTGTCAGACCGGGACGCCAAATTTGTGAGTTACTTCTGAAAGTCACTGTGGTCTGAAATAGGTACAAAACTCCTTTTCTCTACGGCATATCACCCACAAACAGATGGCCAGACCGAATCTGTCAATCGGGTCCTTGGCAATCTGTTGAGGATAATCACATCTTCCAATTCTAAAAGTTGGGATGAATGCATTCCGTATATTGAGTTTGCCTATAACAGACATGTACACAGTGCCACACACATGTCACCATTTGAAATAGTTTATGGCTTTTGCCATGGATCGATTGTTGGATATGATTGAACAAACAAAAACAAAGAAGCAAGGAAAACGATACCGAAGGCTACCGGTTTCGAGACACCGAATTGAACTCGACTATGCACGATTGCACCGCCTAATCCCTCTCCCGTTCCCGTTACGGCGTCTATACGATCGAGCACACCTCCGAGCTCGAAAGGGAAGACCAACAATGGTGGGCATCCATGGTGAACCTTTCAATGCTCAACACTCAAGAGAAACACTCTCAATTTTGTATATTCATCAAAGGTTGAATGAAACAATGTCAAGGATGACCTATATATAGGCATCCTGGAATACAAAGGAATCAACAAGCTAGAATACGAATTAAACAAAAGACAGAAAACCCTAATCTGAACAGGGGACGACGCTATGGGTACGACGCTACACTGGGATAGTGTCGTCAATAGGGGATAGCGCCGTAGGTGCTCCTGATGCTGTAGAGGGTCTTCTGGATGGCGGCGCCAGAGTTACGACGCTACACACATTTAGCGCCATCGACGAGGATAGCGCCGTAGGGTTCCTTGGCGTCGTAGGCAGCAATCTGGTCGACGTCGTTGTAGCTTGGTACGACGCTATAGGATGATAGCGCCGTAGGCTCTTGGATAGCGTCGTACGAGGCTTGGATAGCGGCGTACTGGACCAGCATCTTGAGGCCCATTTTCCCGGCTTTGGCTTTTAGCAGTTCCTCTTCAAAGCTCCGGGTCAGCAGCTCCGCAATTCTGGTCACGAACTTCTTTGTCAGCTGTTTTGACACCGGGCCCTCGGGAAATGTTGGGATCAGCAGTGTCCTCGTTCCGGCTCCCATGCCATCCCCACCCCCTTGGGGAGGTTGAGCCATCAACCGACCAGGATCTTCCTCGTCCCTCTCGAACAGAGTCAGATCTGCAACATTAAAAACAGGATTAATATGACCATATTCATCAGATAAATGAAGTTTGTAGGCATTATTATTAATCCGTTCTAAAACTTTAAAAGGCCCATCTCCTCTCGGAGACAATTTTTTGCGTCGGCTGGCGGGAAACCGCTCTTTCTTCCAGTTTAGCCACACCCAATCGCCAGGGTTCAGTATCAGCTCTTTTCGACCTCGGTTGTTGTACTTGGCATAGCCCTCGGCTGCTTTAGTCAGGCTGTCTCGCACGTTCTTATGCATCTCTTTGATTGCATTCGCCCTGTTCCTGCCATTAATATTAAGATGCTCATTGCGGGGCAATGGCAGTAAATCAAGTGGCGTTAGCGGATTAAACCCGTACACGACCTCAAATGGTGACATGTGTGTGGCACTGTGTATGTGTCTATTATATGCAAATTCGATAAAAGGAAGGCATTCATCCCAACTCTTACTGCTTGAGGCAGTGATAATTCTAAGCAAGTTACCCAATACACGGTTTACTGCTTCAGTTTGTCCGTCGGTCTGGGGATGATATGCAGTGGAGAACAGCAACTTGGTGCCAATTTCTTCCCACAGAGATTTCCAGAAATAACTAACAAACTTAGCATCTCTGTCGGAGACAATGGTCCTTGGCACGCCGTTCAGTCTAACAACCTCTTTGAAAAACAATCTGGCAACGTGGTGCGCATCATTTGTTTTGGCACAGGGAATGAAGTGTGCCATCTTAGAAAATCGGTCAACAACCACAAAAATGGAATCTTTCGCTCGAGTAGTACGAGGTAGCCCTAAGACGAAATCCATGGATAAGTCAATCCAAGGTCCCTCCGGTACTGGTAATGCTTGGTACAACCCATGTGGTTTTGCTGGGCTTTTAAGCACGTGATGCACTTGCTGATGAAATCAGCGACCTGTTTCTGGATTCCTGGCCAGTGGAAGCGTTCAGTCAGAACATTCATTGTGGCACTCCTACCAAAGTGTCCCATCATATCACCCGAATGGGCTTCAGAAATTAACAGTTCTCTGATGGACCCTCTTGGTATGCACAATTTGTTCCCATAATACAGAAAACCATTTAATTGGGTAAATTCCTTGAAAGCCAACTTTTCGGTTTTCCTGTATATTCCTCCAAAGTCTGCATCTTGAGCATATAAATCCTTAATGTGCTCGAAACCTATCAGATGTGTAGTAGCAAATGCAGCGAGATTTAATCTGCGCGAGAGGGCATCTGCTACCACATTGTCCTTACCCTTCTTGTAACAGATCACGTACGGGAATGATTCTATGAAAGAACTCCATCGGGCATGTCTTGCATTCTTCAACTGTCCTTGCCCTCTGATGTATTTCAATGTCTCGTGATCTGTGTGGATTATGAACTCACGCCCTCGCAGGTAATGTTGCCAAACCCTCATTGCTTGTACCACAGCGTACAATTCTTTATCGTACGTGGAGTAGTTCAGACGAGCTCCTCCAAACTTTTCACTGTGATAGGCAATTGGTCGGCCATCTTGAAGCAATACTGCGCCCATGCCGGTTCCTGAAGCATCACATTCGATTTCGAATGGGAGGTCGAAATTCGGCAAGGCCAACACGGGTGCATGCGTGAGCTTTTCCTTCAACTCCTCAAATGACTTCTGCTCCTTGGGTCCCCATTTGAACTGTAGCCCTTTTCTTAGCAGAGAGGTCATTGGTGCAGCGATCACACTGAAATGTGGCACAAACCGTCGGAAGAATCCGCACATACCCAAAAATCTCCTTACTTCATTAACGTTAGCTGGCGGGGTCCATTCTGAGATGGCAGTAATCTTGGATTCATCAACTTTCAGTCCGTGCTTCCCGACAACAAATCCTAAGAAGGTGACTTCTGGTACATGGAATGTGCACTTTTCAAAATTTCCATAAAGTTCAGCTTTCCTTAGCTTTATGATCACCTGCACAACATGTTTGACATGATCAGATTCGTTGTGGCTATAGATAAGGATATCATCAAAATACACAACGACAAATTTGCCTAAAAACTCCCTTAGAGTTTCGTTCATTAATCTCATAAACGTGGACGGAGCATTTGTGAGACCGAAGGGCATCACAAGCCACTCATACAACCCAAACTTGGTTTTGAATGCTGTTTTCCATTCGTCTCCAGGCTGCATGTGTATCTGATGATAGCCGCTTTTCAGGTCTATCTTGGTGAATATGCTTGCTCCACCTAACTCGTCGAGCATGTCATCCAATAGTGGGATAGGATGGCGGTATTTGATGGTGATAGCATTGACGGCTCTGCAGTCGACACACATCCTCCACGTTCCGTTTTTCTTCGGTACCAGTAGAACAGCACTGCACATGGAGACAGACTCTCCCGAACCCACCCTTTGTCCAACAATTCTTGAACTTGTTTCTGGACCTCTTTCGTCTCATCGGGGTTCATGCGATAGGCAGGTCGATTTGGAATCGATGCACCTGGTACGAAGTCAATCTTATGCTCCACACCTCTCAACGGTGGTAGTCCTGCTGGCAGCTCCTCGGGAAAAACATCCATATTATCTTCCAGCATCCTGCGAAAATTATCAGGCACATTAAGTGTAGCAGGAGAGTTCTTAGAATTTTCCTCAACAGGTTTAACAAATGCTAGAAAATAGTGACCTGGCGTAAGCGCATCTTCGATGGCTACTTCCAGCTCTTGCTTGGTGAATATTAAGCATCGTTCAGAACCTGCCAGTAATAAAGGAGATTGATCAGCATTAATTGCAACCCCTTTACCCTTTTGCTTTCTCTTGAACTCTTCTTCTTCTTTCCGGATGTTTTCCATCAAGTTGCGATGATCAATCTTCACAGTTTTTGGAGGTAGTGACTTCATCAATATTCGGCTCTGTCCGTCTCGGAATGAGAGATCATTTTCTGTGCCGCGGTATATGGCCCTTTTATCATACATCCACGGTCGGCCTAGCAAGATGTGGCATGCTGTCATGGGAACTACGTCGCAGAGGATTTCCTCTGAATAGGGTCCAATGGTAACCGGTACCCTTGCCTGCTTGGCGACTTTGGTAGTTCCACTTTCACTCATCCAATGGAGTTGATAAGGTTTTGCATGATCTTGCATAGGTATACCTAACCTGCGCACAGTATAGAGGCTCACAGCATTAACACAGCTACCATTATCTATAATTAATGAGGCAACATTGCCTTTAAGTTTACAATGGTAGTGGAAAAGATTCTCCCTCTGTTCGGGTGAACTGCTGGTGGACTCTTCGCCTTTCTCTGCATTGAGCGCTCTCATCACTATGAAATTTGTCACATACTCCTCATCATTTCCTTCTATGACTACTTGGCTCAGATCGCCCTCGTCTGGATATTGATCATCATTTTCGACATTCGGCTCCTCATGCTCAGCTTCTTCATCCTCGTCTTCAGAATCAACTTCTCTCCAAATCCCTGATTCAATCATGACCATTCGCCGTTCTCTCTTTGGGCACTCTCGGGAATAATGACCTTTCTGTCCACACTTGAAACAGGTGACGTCCTTGATGTCCTTTCGAGGCTTATCTCGATCGTCCCTCCTGTAGCGATTGGGATCCTTGAAGTCTTTACCCATGTCGAAAGCTTTGGGCCTATTGGGCCTATCATCTTTCTGTGCATTGGGCTTCCCATACTTATCTGTTGGCTTAGAAGGCTGGTCATTGGATCTGGTCATCCAATATTTGGTAGAGTTGGAGATGATGGTTGATTTGACGGGTCTATCCCTCAGTTGTCGGTCAATTTCAACTGCAAGCTGAACCAGATGTTCGAGCCCAGTATATTCCCTCAATTTGATTTCTGCAAGAACTTCTCTTCTTAATCCTCTCTTGAACCTTGCCATCAGTAGCGGTTCATCTTCATTCATCTGTGCTCTCATAATGAGGCGTTCCAGTTCTTTGTAGTACTCATCGGCAGTCCTGTTGCCCTGCACACAAAAATTAACTTTCAGATATAGTTCATCAAAGTAACTACTTGGAACAAACCTCTTTTCCATCGCGTGCATTAGTTGAGCCCAGGTGGCAATGGCTGGCGTTCCCATCCTTTGAGTATCGCGCTGTAACTTTTGCCACCATTGTAACGCATAGTCCTTGAATTCACATACAGCTAATTGGACCTTTGTGAATTCATTATATTGTTGACAATCATAGATTAATTCAATGGACTGTCGCCAATCAATAAATTCTTCTGGATCACTTGTGCCTTTGAACGCTGGTATGGTGAATTTAACTCCTTGAAGATCAGCTTCCATTCTGTTCTGTTCAGCATGTGCCCGAGGCGTGTGATCTTCTTCAAGTTCATCCTCAAGATGGATTACTGGATTCATGTCGAGTCTCTGCCGCGGTGGATGATGCACTGGTGGTCTAGGAATGGCTGCGGCTGGCGCTGGTTGTGGAGGTGGAGGTACTTGGAACTGAACATTTGTGGGCACTGGAGGTCGAGGTGGAGTCGGGACTGGGGCCCGATTGCCTCGTGGACCTTGCCGTCTATCATAAGTTCCAAAGTGTAATCCTTGCTCCTCAATAGCGGCCTCAGCATCCTCCATGTCTGATCTGTGGACTCCGCTTGTGCTCCCGGGGGTATTGGTCTGTGGTGAAGGTGTAGGCTGAAGGGCCTCTTCGATCCTTCGATCCACGTGTTGTATGACTTGGGTCTCCATTGCTTTTCTCCATAGAGTATCTCCCCGTTGCACTTCGGTGGTCAAAGTATCCAATCGCTGAGTGATCTCAGTGACTCGAGCTGCATTATCATCTATGTCCTTGCGCATTGGATCTAGATCAGACCTTCGAGCAGTGGTCTCTGCCAGGGCTTGGATAGCGGCTAAAATTTGGTCAAATCGTTGATCACTATTGCCTGCCATGTCAGATCAGAAACAAAGAAACTAGATATATGTATAGAGATGTTAGAGAAAATAGACAGAAAATTTGTAGAGTGATCTCACAAAAGTGTATCTCTCACTGGGTCCACTTCTCCACCAGTTGGTGCTGACAAGCTGAAATGTGCTCAAACGTATAGATCGACCAACTATCAGAGGTGAGAAAATAGATATGGACGCACAGTGCAAGAAACAGAATGCACAGTTCGACTCTATCAAACAAAAGGCACAGAGTTGTGTGTGAAGTGATCAATCTGAATTAAAAGCAGTTTATGGCGTTAATCAGCTATGTAGCAAATATCCGGACTCCTCGCAATTTAGAAGTGTAAAGTAAAAACCTCACAAATATAAACGCTCGGAATGAAAATATCTGCCTCACTCACACAACCCCAATAGCAACAATTACCAAGCTGATAAAACAACTGGTAAAAATTACTGTCGAGGAACTCCACTATCTGTAATTACAGACGGAGCTTCAACTCTGGTGGTTTGTAAAATAAATCAGCGGAACAGTGCAAGCACTTATTCCTCGGAGAATTCCACTGTCAAGTGCGAACACTAACGGAACTTCAATCCGATAGATTGTTCGTAATTTATCTTAGTGAAACCGTACAGTAAAAATAATACAGTCCAATAATTACAGTCCGAATTACAAATTTTGCAATACAATGAATTTCTCGGAACACTGTAGTGGACACGTGGCAGCTTCTGATTGGACGCTGAAATTCTGAAAATTCTGCACTTAGTACGGCGCTAGACTGAAGGTACGGCGCTAGACTTTGGATAGCGCCGTCAATGAGGATAGCGCCGTAGTACTTTGAAACTTGGCCTTCTCGATTTTCTGAACTTTTTGATAATTACGACGCTATAGGTGTATAGCGCCGTCAGCTGGATAGCGTCGCTGAGGATAGCGTCGTCCTCTGCCTTGGACTTGTGATCTTGTTTCGACACTGCGTCGGAGTATGTTGGGGGTACGACGCTATTGTGGATAGCGCCGTAGTTGTATAGCGTCGTCCTTCGCAGGACTTAGCTTTTGTTGTGTTTGTCTCAACGACTCTGCGCCGCTGGACTGGGCTACGACGCTAGAGTATAGCGCCGTAGGATGGATAGCGCCGCTTGGGGCTATAGCGTCGTAGTACTTGTTACTTGCTCCCCAATTCAAAACCTGGACACTTGGCACTCCCACAGCTCTCTAACACTAAACCCACTAAACCCTAACTCCCAACAAGATCAAAACACACAAACCCCAAGAACTTGATGAACACCAACCCAAATTCAAAACCCAAAACACTCTCGGATAGCACTCGAAAATGGATTAATGCCACATATAATACCAATTAAAGCTTCAAAACCACAATCAAATCCAAATACAACCACAAAGACACACGAAATATTTGCAAAAATCAAGTTCTAACCAAGAAATGCTCTCGGCCAAGACTCGATTTCCACAAATGGAATCGGATGGTGATGAAAATGGTATCAATGGACTTGGATTCGAATGGGTAATCCAAATATGTAACAATATCTCAAGAACAAGCACAATAAAACACCCGAAAATGATGGAACAGTATTCAGCCAAATGAAGAACACAAGCTATTTTTGGTGAAAATTGTCCAAGATTTCAAAAATTCATAAGAATTTGATCCCTTGGCCAAATTTTTCGAACTCTATATGAATCTCTATGTAATCAACCTACTAAATCCAAATATGAACTCAGAAATCAGAGATTATAACCTGAGCAAAACAGATTCAGCTGGACAAAATACAAGAAACCACAATTTTTGGATTTTCAATAAGGAAAACAAGATAGATCAATCCAACAATGGCTCTGATACCAGAAGATATGCCATGGATCGATTGTTGGATATGATTGAACAAACAAAAACAAAGAAGCAAGGAAAACGATACCGAAGGCTACCGGTTTCGAGACACCGAATTGGACTCGACTATGCACGATTGCACCGCCTAATCCCTCTCCCGTTCCCGTTACGGCGTCTATACGATCGAGCACACCTCGAGCTCGAAAGGGAAGACCAACAATGGTGGGCATCCATGGTGAACCTTTCAATGCTCAACACTCAAGAGAAACACTCTCAATTTTGTATATTCATCAAAGGTTGAATGAAACAATGTCAAGGATGACCTATATATAGGCATCCTGGAATACAAAGGAATCAACAAGCTAGAATACGAATTAAACAAAAGACAGAAAACCCTAATCTGAACAGGGGACGACGATATGGGTACGGCGCTACACTGGGATAGCGTCGTCAATAGGGGATAGCGCCGTAGGTGCTCCTGATGCTGTAGAGGGTCTTCTGGATGGCGGCGCCAGAGGTACGACGCTACACACATTTAGCGCCGTCGACGAGGATAGCGCCGTAGGGTTCCTTGGCGTCGTAGGCAGCAATCTGGTCGACGTCGTTGTAGCTTGGTACGACGCTATAGGATGATAGCGCCGTAGGCTCTTGGATAGCGTCGTACGAGGCTTGGATAGCGTCGTACTGGACCAGCATCTTGAGGCCCATTTTCCCGGCTTTGGCTTTTAGCAGTTCCTCTTCAAAGCTCCGGGTCAGCAGCTCCGCAATTCTGGTCACGAACTTCTTTGTCAGCTGTTTTGACACCGGGCCCCCGGGAAATGTTGGGATCAGCAGTGTCCTCGTTACGGCTCCCATGCCAGCTTTAACCCACTGACACCATTGGATCTGTTGCCACTTCCTCCGAGTG
The DNA here is from genome assembly GCA_030278955.1 of Hygrophila difformis. Taxonomy (NCBI): domain Eukaryota; kingdom Viridiplantae; phylum Streptophyta; class Magnoliopsida; order Lamiales; family Acanthaceae; genus Hygrophila; species Hygrophila difformis. The sequence goes on along the minus strand of JAOANR010000006.1, from coordinate 37,347,263 downwards.
AGCATAAAAATGCAGTTGGCAGGGACAGGGCGAGAGCGATTAAGGATTTGCACAAGGACGTGCAGAAAAGTCTGGAGAAAGCCGCTGAGACATATGCGAAGTACAACAATCGCGGCAGAAAGAAGCTCATACTCCACCCCGGGGATTGGGTTTGGGTGCACATGCGCAAGGAGCGATTCCCCATGAAACGACGCACCAAACTTTCTCCTCGAGGAGACAGACCATTTAAAGTTCTAGATAGAATTAATGATAATGCTTATAGACTAGAACTGCCTGAGGAGTACGGACTGAATCCCACTTTTAATGTTGCAGATTTGCAGCTGTACGAGAGGGACGACGAGGATGCTGATCGGTTGATGGCTCAACCTTCCGAAGGGGGAGGGGATGGCATGGGAGCCAAGTCAACAGCGTTGACCATCCCGGAGGGACCCTGCTCAAAACAGCGTGCCAAAATATTCCTGACTGCTATTGCCAAAATATTATCTGAGGAATCAGATAAATGGGAGCAGTCCAAATGCCGAGCAGAACAGATCAGAGAAAGCACAGTCATCCAGTGGGAACAGACAGAAGAATACCGGACAGAACCGGGACCCATCACTCTGGGTCCCGCTTCTTCAGACTGAAAACAGAAAGCAGAATGACCTCCGGATGCAAAAACAGAACAAACCAGCATGAAGAGGTCAAAACAGAGGGTTCCACCGTCACCGTCGCCGCCGCCGCCACCGCCGGGAACACTGCCGGAGCTCCGTCGAGGTTGCCGGAATCTGGCCGGAACTTCGTCGGAAAAGTCGCCGGTCAACGCCGGTCAACGGAAGTCAACGCCGGAGTCGTGATGATGGACCCCAGTCATTTCAGTCTCGGAGCTTCGTGTCGCTATCCAGTGTGGCGCGGAACCTCGCTTAGCGCCACGGTCCAGCTTTCGCGACAGGGGGCCCTCCAGTCCTTAGCTGAAGGAACTCGCGCCTTGTGTCGCTATCCACCCAGTCGCGGGGCAGGGGATCGCGACAGGGGCCAAGCTTCGCGCCACAGCGCCTTGTGTCGCTATCCACCCAGTCGCGGGGCAGGGGATCGCGACAGGGGCCAAGCTTCGCGCCACAGTCTGGGTTCCGCGACTGGACCATCCAGATGCTGCCCCGTCTCCCGCTGCCTATCTGTGTCGTCAAACTGCGCCGTGTCGCGGGACTCCGCGCCATGTCGCGAGACTAGCAACAGCGTGTCCGTTTCGCGACCAGACTATCTTTTCTTTCTCATTTTGTTTAAAACTTGTGTAGGGTGGTTTATTTCCTTTTCTTTGCTTGTTGAATGGTTCCCCTATATATATGGGAACCCTAACACTCTTGTATTCACTTTTGATATTGAATGAAATTACACTCTTCTTTCAAAAGTCATTACCGAGAGCATTTTCTCTCAAATTCATGGATTTGATTCAACTTGGCTTCGGCTATCAATCGAGTCTTGAGACGCCTCGATTGATTATCACTTTGAAGGATTGAAAGGAGGAAGGGAGTCACCATATTGGAGGGGTTGGTTGTCTTCAAGTTTCTATCCATTCATAGTGAAGTCTCCTTATCTTGTTCTTGCTTATTTTTCCATTAATAGCCTATAGTATTCAATCGATCCGTGGCAAACATGGTGATGCATGGAAATGCTGTTCAATCAGAAACCATGAGACGTCTTGAGCTGAAAATACAGGAGGTGTTCGACAAACAGACACCACAAGCTACTCCACCTTCGACTTCTGGAACTCCTCGGAGCCATCACAGCGGTCCTCAGGGGGTCCAGAACCACGAGATGCAGGAAGCCGAAGCCGAACTCGAGGCCCGACAACGGAATGAGGCGGACCCCGCCTTCAATTATCATCAAGGACCCCGTCGAGTTGGCCGGAACAACCCTGTGCCTCAAACACCCGTGAATCCTCCACCACCGCGGATGCCTGCTGCCACGGATCGATTGAATACTATAGGCTATTAATGGAAAAATAAGCAAGAACAAGATAAGGAGACTTCACTATGAATGGATAGAAACTTGAAGACAACCAACCCCTCCAATATGGTGACTCCCTTCCTCCTTTCAATCCTTCAAAGTGATAATCAATCGAGGCGTCTCAAGACTCGATTGATAGCCGAAGCCAAGTTGAATCAAATCCATGAATTTGAGAGAAAATGCTCTCGGTAATGACTTTTGAAAGAAAAGTGTAATTTCATTCAATATCAAAAGTGAATACAAGAGTGTTAGGGTTCCTATATATATAGGGGAACCATTCAACAAGCAAAGAAAAGGAAATAAACAACCCTACACAAGTTTTAAACAAAATGGGAAAGAAAAGATAGTCTGGTCGCGAAACGGACACGCTGTCGCTAGTCTCGCGACATGGCGCGGAGTCCCGCGACACGGCGCAGTTTGACGACACAGATAGGCAGCGCGAGACGTGGCAGCATCTGGATGGTCCAGTCGCGGAACCCAGACAGTGGCGTGAAGCTTGGCCCCGGTCACGATCCCCTGCCCCGCGACTGGGTGGATAGCGACACAAGGCGCTTGGCATGAATGCCCGGATCAACCAACCCGATAATCCGGATCCGAATTTAATTGGGCTTGATGGCATGGGAGCCAAGTCAACAGCGTTGACCATTCCGGAGGGACCCTGCTCAAAACAGCGTGCCAAAAGATTCCTGACTGCTATTGCCAAAATATTATCTGAGGAATCAGATAAATGGGAGCAGTCCAAATGCCAAGCAGAACAGATCAAAGGAAGCACAGTCATCCAGTGGGAACAGACAGAAGAATACCGGATAGAATCGGGACCCCTCACTCTGGGTCCCGCTTCTTCAGACTGAAAACAGAAAGCAGAATGACCTCCGGATGCAAAAATAGAACAAACCAGCATGAAGAGGTCAAAACAGAGGGTTCCGCCGTCACCGTCGCCGCCGCCCCCACCACCGTCGCCGTCGCCGGAAACACCGCCGGAGCTCCGGCGAGGTTGCCGGAACCTGGCCGGAATCTGGCCGGAACTTGGTCGGAAAAGCCGCCGGTCAACGCCGGTCAACGGAAGTCAACGCCGGAGTCGTGAAGGACGGACCCAGTTCAGATTCAGTCTCGGAGTACCTTGTCGCGGAAGGTCACTTTGTCGCGGAAGGTCACTTTGTCGCGGAAGGCCCCTTGTCGCGGAAGGTCACTTTGTCGCGGAAGGTCACTTTGTCGCGGAAGGCCCCTTGTCGCGGAAGAGGAGCCTTTGTCGCCAAGCCTCGACTTTTGTCGCGATGCCAAGCTCCGCGACACGGTCCTCAGTCCGCGACCAACCTATCTTTTTTTTACTGTTTTGTTGAAAACTCGTGTAGGGTTGTTTATTTTCCTTCCTTTTGCTTGTTTAAGGGTTTCCCTATATATATGGGATTCCTAACACTTTGTCATTCACCTTTGAACATTATGAAATATTGAATGCTTTATGCTTCATTTTCTCTCAAAGGCCATTTAGAGTTTGTGGGAACCGAAAACCCTCAACCGAGCCCACGGCTCAAAACAATCTCGTGTCTAGACTTGAACTAGGTGCATCACATCGGAATCCCGAAGCAATTCCGGAGTGAAATCAACCATTGGTGAAGAACATGGAGGGAATGGGTCTCTAGAGGTTCATTCCAAAATCGACTTCAATTTGGTAGCTTCCTTATCCTTTTAATTTGTTGTTTGATCCGATTGACGTTGGGAAGTTAGATCCGTGGCAGCGCTGTGGCGCGAAGCTTGGCCCCTGTCGCGATCCCCTGCCCCACGACTGGGTGGATAGCGACACAAGGCGCGAGTTCCTTCAGCTAAGGACTGGAGGGCCCCCTGTCGCGAAAGCTGGACCGTGGCGCTAAGCGAGGTTCCGCGCCACACTGGACAGCGACACGAAGCTCCGAGACTGAAATGACTGGGGTCCATCATCACGACTCCGGCGTTGACTTCCGTTGACCGGCGTTGACCGGCGACTTTTCCGACCAAGTTCCGGCCAGGTTCCGGCAACCTCGCCGGAGCTCCGGCGGTGTTCCCGGCGACGGCGACGGCGGTGGCGGCGGCGGCGACGGTGACGGTGGAACCCTCTGTTTTGACCTCTTCATGCTGGTTTGTTCTGTTTTTGCATCCGGAGGTCATTCTGCTTTCTGTTTTCAGTCTGAAGAAGCAGGACCCAGAGTGATGGGTCCCGGTTCTGTCCGGTATTCTTCTGTCTGTTCCCACTGGATGACTGTGCTTCCTCTGATCTGTTCTGCTCGGCATTTAGACTGCTCCCATTTATCTGATTCCTCAGATAATATTTTGGCAATAGCAGTCAGGAATCTTTTGGCACGCTGTTTTGAGCAGGGTTCCTCCGGGATGGTCAACGCTGTTGACTTGGCTCCCATGCCATCCCCTCCCCCTTCGGAAGGTTGAGCCATCAACCGATACCTCTCGTACAGCTGCAAATCTGCAACATTAAAAGTGGGATTCAGTCCGTACTCCTCAGGCAGTTCTAGTCTATAAGCATTATCATTAATTCTATCTAGAACTTTAAATGGTTCGTCTCCTCGAGGAGAAAGCTTGGTGCGTCGTTTCATGGGGAATCGCTCCTTGGGCATGTGCACCCAAACCCAATCCCCGGGGTGGAGTATGAGCTTCTTTCTGCCGCGATTGTTGTACTTCGCATATGTCTCAGCGGCTTTCTCCAGACTTTTCTACACGTCCTTGTGCAAATCCTTAATCGCTCTCGCCCTGTCCCTGCCAACTGCATTTTGATCCACTTTAGCCTTACCCTTCCGCTTTTGCTGAAATTCAGCTTCTTCCCTCTTAATATTTTCTAACAGGGTCTTCTGGTTGGCATGAACTGTAGCCATAGATAATGGCTTGACAGCTATTCTTTTGTCCCTGTGTAGAAAACATAAAGAGTTTTTGCGCCCGTTATACATGATTGATTTGTCAAACATCCAAGGGCGACCAAGGAGTAGGTGACAAGCGGTCATAGGTACAACGCCACATTCTACATTCTCAGAATAATAAGTCCCTATTTTTAATGGTACTTTAGCTCTCATGGTTACCTTCGTACTCCCACTATCGTTCATCCAATGGAGTTGGTATGGACGAGTGTGGTTTTCGGTAGGTATTTTCATCTTTCTCACAGCATATAGACTTATTACATTGGTACAACTACCTGTTATCAACAATAATAGAAGTCAGATTTCCACAAATTTCCCCATAACAATGAAATAAATTCTCTCTTTGAGCAAGCTCGTTGTCGGGGTTGTCAATCTGCTTCTCAGCGTTCAGTACTCTCATGGCGACCAAGTTGGGTAGACGAACTTCATCTTGATTGATGCATTCATCAGCGGATTCGTCACTGCCATACCCATACTCGTCGGTTCCTCTTTCTTCATCTTCGTCCTCAGCCTCATCCTCTTCAAAGCCCACAATTCGGTAGTCACCTGTTTCAGTAGTAACTACATTAGCTCTGCGTACATTAGGGCAATTAGGAGAAATATGGCCAGGTTGGTGACATTTATAACAAATAATATCTTTATCTTCCCTTTTGGGTCAATATCTGTCGGGCTCTCGAGGCCTGCGGTCATCTCTCCTATCAGTTCGGAAATCTTTGCCTAACTCGAAGCCTCGGGGCTTGTACCCTTTATCATCCTTCGGATGGGATTTGTGCTTATCAGGTTCAGACTTTGAACTCCACTGCCTTGGCGGATGAGAATGTGAGCTGGAGTGCTGGCGGCTTCGCTCTTGCTTCATTTGGATATCCAATGTAGTAGCAAGATGGATGCACTCCTGCAGATCCTCATAATGTCTGAGCTTGATCTCCTTCTGGACGTCAAGCCTCAATCCTTTGATGAAACGGGTGATAAATAGCCCTTCGTCTTCCCGTATGGCAGATCTCATCATAATGTACTCCAACTCTTTATAGTATTCTTCTACAGTCCTGTTTCCTTGGACACAATCCTGTAGCTTCATATATAAGTCCATCCTGTAGTTATTGGGTACAAAACGACGATCCATTTCTATCATAAATTCTTCCCATGTTTCAAGATCGGGCTGCTGCCGTCTGGCTCGGATGCGATTATGAGTGATCCACCAAGTAAGAGCATACTCGCGGAATTCACTCACAGCCAATCTGATTTTGATTATGTCAGAATGGTTGTACAGTTGAAAACATAGCTCTATCGCATCTCTCCAGTCAAGAAATTCATCGGGTCCGCCTGTTCCATTGAAGGTAGGAACCTGTAATTTCAGACCTCGCCGATCTGGACCGTCCGGATCCTGATAATCTTGTCCGTTGTATCCTGGAATCCTTCGACCATGTTCGGGGTCATAATCATGATACCTTCTTCCTCTGTCAGCACGTGGAACATTGCGGACTGCTGCTCTCAGATGACCAGCTGGAACTGGAGCAGGAATATTTGGTGGAACTGCAGCCGGAGGAGGTGTGTTCGGAGGAGGTGCATTTTGAGGGAGTACTGCGGGTGCAGGTGCGGCTGGTTGATTAACCGGTGGTGGAGGTTGTATTGGCACTTGTGCCTGTTGTTGCTGTTGTGCGATCTCCTCCATTTCCCGTTTAGCAATCAGCATTCCCTGGTGAGGACCAATTTCGCCAATTATACTCCCTAAATCAGATCTTCGCGATCTTGTCTCCTCTATCCGCTCCTCCACAGTCCGGATGTCGTTACTTAATGCAGTGAAATGTCCTTCTGCCACGAACGGACCGTAGTTGGACACAATATTGCTTGAAGGTGTTGCCTATTGACACGTGGTGCCAATAGGGGAAAATGAAACCAAAAATAAGAACAAAGAAGAACACAAAAGGGATATGGAAGCAATCACAATTAAAGGGGTTAGGAGAAGCTAAACAAGGTATGAAGACCTTGTCCTCAACTCAAACTAACCATCCAATAACCTTGATTAGTGACCATTTTTGGATGCTTCAATTCCAAAATGGTGAGGGTTTCCCAATAAACACTCAAAGGGTATTGTTCAAACTTGGTTTGAGACAATGTGATCTTTTGCAACAAATAAGAGAAGTGTTCTCAATATTAAATTCAACAAAAGATGAGAGACATTGTTTGGGAGGACATATATATAGGCCTCCAACTTACAAGGGCAAAATAGGAAGAAAAATACATGAAAAACCCTAGAAAACATGAAAAATGGCATTCTGGACAGACTTTGTCGCGGAACAGGATCCGTGTCGCGGAACAGGCATCGCGACTGGGTCTGTGTCGCGGAACATGGCATCGCGACTGGGTCTGTGTCGCGGAACAGCCTTTGTCGCGGAGTCTTTGTCGCGGAACAGACTTTGTCGCGGAACAGCCTTTGTCGCGGAACAGAGTCCTTGTCGCGGAACAGGGCCTTTGTCGCGGAACCTTGTCGCGGAACAGGGTCTTTGTCGCGGAACCTTGTCGCGGAACAGGGTCTTTGTCGCGGAGCACGGTTTCGCGCCAAAGGTGGTTTAGCGACAGGAGCCCTAAAAAATCCAACAAGTCTAGAGCGGACCCCACAGTAGTTGTTTAATTTATTACATGCCATTGTTTAAACTAGAATAAGTCTGAATTAAACAAAATAACAGTTCAACACTTCCGATCATTGACTGGTCTCCGGCCGGCGACGGCGGCGGCGCCGACCAAACTCCGGCCAAGTTCCGGTCAACTTCCGGCGAACTCCAATCAAGCTCCGGTGATGTCCGGCGGCTCTCCGGTGGCTCTCCGGCGGCGGCGTTGACTGTACTCCTCCTTCTTCAGTGTAGAATTGGAGAGCCCATGCATGGCATGTATGGGCGATCCCCAATTTCCTCAAGCTGGATCAGAATTAATGCTTCCGGACTGCTTCCCTCTTCTCTGTTGATGTCGGCTTGGTACTCTGCGGTTCTGAGGAGACTGGCAATTTTATCTGTAAATCTTTTAGCTCTGGTTCGGGAGCATGGTCCATCCGGTATCATAGTTGCAGTTGATCTGGCTACCACGCCATCCCCACCCCCTTGGGAAGGTTGACCCGTCAACCGATCAGCTTCTTCCTCGTCATGCTCGAACAGGACGAGATCTGCAACATTAAAGGTAGCATTAATTCCGTATTCAGAAGGTAATTCAAGCTTATAGGCATTATCATTTATTTTCTCTAAAACTTTAAAAGGACCGTCCCCCCTTGGGGAAAGTTTATCCTTCCGCTTTGCCGGAAATCGTTCTTTTCGCATATGGATCCACACCCAATCGCCGGGCTTCAAGAGCAATTTCTTCCTTCCTCGATTGGCGTACTTGGCATACGTCTCAGCAGCTTTGGTAAGGCTGTTTTGGACATTCTTGTGCAGCTCTTTAATTGCTCTTGCCCTGTCCCTGCCATTGACATTAAAGTGCTCATTGCGAGGCAATGGCATAAGATCGACAGGTGTTAGTGGATTAAATCCATACACTATCTCAAAAGGAGACATGTTAGTGGCACTGTGGATGTGTCTGTTATAAGCAAATTCTATGTAAGGCAGACACTCATCCCAACTCTTGTGACTAGAAGTAGTGATGATTCTCAAAAGGTTACCCAGTACTCTGTTGACGGCCTCAATTTGCCCATCTGTTTGTGGGTGATACGCAGATGAGAACAAGAGTTTTGTGCCAATCTCATGCCAAAGAGATTTCCAGAAATAGCTGACGAATTTCGTGTCACGGTCCGACACTATAGTCTTTGGGATCCCATGGAGACGCACGACTTCTTTAAAGAACAGCTTGGCAATGTGATGTGCGTCGTTGGTCTTTGTGCATGGTATGAAGTGTGCCATTTTGCTAAACCGATCTACCACCACAAAAATTGAATCCTTGTTTCTGGCAGTGCGGGGTAGTCCGAGCACAAAGTCCATTGATAAATCAACCCATGGGCCCTCGGGAATTGGAAGAGGCATATAAAGACCATGTGGGTGTGATGTGGATTTTGCCTTCAGACAGACAATACACTTGGAGATAAACTCATCCACATCTCTCCTCATTCCCGGCCAATAAAACCTTTCAGTCAAAATTCCAGAAGTGGCGGTTCTGCCGAAATGTCCCATGAGGTCGCCACTGTGTACCTCTCGAATGAGCAGCTCTCTAATTGATCCTCGTGGGATGCACAGTCGGTTTTCATAATACAGGAATCCTTCAAGCCTCGAAAATTCTTTAAAACCGTGTGCTTCGGTTGCCGACCAAGCTTCTTGAAAGTCCAGATCAGTGGCATATTGATCCTTCACATGTTCAAACCCAATCAGATGAGTCGTGGCATAGGCCGCCAAGGCGTCTCTTCGGGAGAGGGCATCCGCAACAACATTTTCCTTTCCCTTTTTGTATTTGAGTACATAAGGGAAGGTCTCTATGAATCCGCTCCATCGGGCATGCCGTTTTCCCAATTGACCTTGCGTCCTAATGTGCTTAAGGGTCTCGTGATCCGTATGAATGATGAATTCACGACCCCTCAAGTAGTGCTGCCACGTTTTCAAAGTCCTAACCACAGCGTAGAGCTCCTTGTCATAGGTTGAATAGTTCAGAACTGCTCCGGAGAACTTCTCACTGTGGTATGCCACGGGTTTTCCATCTTGAAGCAAAACTGCTCCCATCCCTGTGCCTGAAGCGTCACATTCGATCTCGAATGGCTTCTCGAAATTCGGTAGGGCCAAGACTGGGGCTTGGGTCAGCTTCTCTTTCAGCAGATCAAAACTTTTCTGCTCCGGCAGCCCCCACTTGAAAATCAATCCCTTTTTAAGCAGTGATGTGAGGGGTGCCGCTATCAAACTGAATCCAGGGACAAACCTCCGAAAGAAACCGCATAGGCCTAAGAATTGCCTAACTTCATGAACAGTGGTAGGCGGTTTCCAGTCTGAGATTGCCTTGATCTTACTGTCATCAACTTTCAATCCGCCATCTCCAACAATATATCCCAAAAATGATAGCTCAGCTGCATGGAACGTGCATTTCTCCATGTTGGCATACAACTGTGCATTTCGTAGAGTATTCAGTACCTGTTGGACATGGTTGATATGATCAGCAGTAGTAGAACTGTAAACTAAAATATCATCAAAATAAACAACTACAAATTTATTTATGTAAGGGCGAAGGGTCTCATTCATAAGGCGCATGAAGGTGGAAGGAGCGTTCGTCAGTCCAAATGGCATGACAAGCCATTCATAGAGTCCAAATTTGGTCTTAAACGCGGTCTTCCACTCATCTCCCGGTTGCATCCGGATCTGATGATATCCACTTCGCAAGTCTATTTTGGAGAAAATGCTGGCATGGCCCAGCTCATCAAGCATGTCATCGAGACGCGGTATTGGGTGCCGGTACTTGATAGTAATGGCATTCACGGCTCTGCAATCTACACACATGCGCCAGGTTCCATCCTTCTTGGGTACCAAGAGAACAGGTACGGCACAAGGTGAGAGGCTCTCACGCACCCAACCCTTGTTCATCAATTCTTGCACTTGGCGCTGTACTTCTTTTGTCTCTTCCGGTGTCATCCGATAAGCGGGCCTGTTCGGAATAGAAGCTCCTGGCACGAAGTCAATTCGATGCTCGATTCCTCGCAGAGGCGGTAGGCCTGATGTGGCGTGGTAGCCAAATCTGCAACACTAATTATCCCAGCTGGACCATGCTCCCGGAGCCGGACCAAGAAGTTCACTGACCGGATTGCAAGCCTTCTCAAGTCTGAGGAATTCCAAGTCGAAATCAACAAAGAAGATGGCCACAATCCGAAAGCATTGATCATGATCCAACTCGATGAGACCGGAGGGATTCCAACCATGGGATCCCCAATTTTGAAGCAGTAAGCCATCACCGTCGCCGGAGAGTCGCCGGAAGATGACCGGGGAAGTCGTCGGAGCATCGGAGCATCACCGGAAGGTCAAACGGAGCTCGCCGGAAAGTTGGCCGGAAGTTGGCCGTCGCCGGAAAGTCGCCGGAAGATGACCGGAGAAGCCGCCGGAGCACCGGAGCATCGCCGGAAGGTCAAACGGAGCTCGCCGGAAAATTGACCGGAAGTTCGCCGGAGGTCGGCCGGAACCACCGCCGGTCGCCGGACAAATTTTGGTCAAAGTCGGAAGATGGTCGGATAATATTATAGATTAATGTAATAATATAAGACTTCAAATTTTGGGAGAAGGCTTTGTCCCTATCCTTTTGTCCTTAAGCGCTTTGTCCCCAAGCCACGCATAGAGACAAAGCCCTGCTTAGAGACAAAGGGACTTGTCCCCAAAGCTCTATCGCTAAGCAGACTCTGTCGCTAAGCAGGCTCTGTCGCCAAGCGGGCTCTGTCGCCAAGCAGGCTATGGCGCCAAGCAGGCTCTGTCGCCAAGCAGGCTTTGTCGCCATGCCACGCATAGGGACAAAGTCCTGTTTAGCGCCCAAGTCGCCAGTTTAGCGCCCAAGGCCTTATTTTCGTCCCTTTTTCATTTTTCTTCCTTTGTAAGTGTTCCTAGGGGCTTTGGCACTATATATATGTCTCCCCCATCATTTGTAAGAATCATCTTTTGTCTTGAATGAAATCTACTTGATATTTCTCTCAAAAGATCACCTTGTGAGTTTACACACACTCTCACAAACACCTTTGAATGCTTGTTGGGAAACATTCATCACTTTGGACTTGAAGCATCCTTGTGATTATTAAACCAAGGCTTGAGCTTGGAGGATTGGGATGAGGTCACGGTTCTAACACCTTGGTTGCTTCCCCTTTCGGTTCTTGTTGTGGTTTGCTTCCCTATCCTTTCCTTTCCCTCTTGTTCTTGCAAGTAGTAACCAAGGGATCCATGGCATCCTAAGTTATTTGGTATCAGAGCTACACTTGGTTCTACTTGTTTTTCCATAAAAATCGAAAAATCCCAAAAAAAAAAAACTTGTTCTTCACCATTCCCCATTTGGAACCACGTTCCATTTGGCAATTATAATCAACCATTCCTAAGGGGATATGCTGCCCGAGTTTTATCAAACTCATCAAAAACTCAAAAACTCCAAAATACCAATCTGGACAGAATCTGTTTTGGACCATTTCGGACTTAATAACTTTGAATTTTGCAAATCTGGGCACATATTTGAATTCCTCATGTTGAGTAGATGAATTTACATATGTGGATCATCAAAAACGGACATCGTATGACAAAGTTATGGTAGTTTGAAGTTTATGTGTGTTCTTGGTCAAAAAATCCGAAAATCACCATACTTTGCTCCTTGATCTTGTGTTTTCTTGTGTTTGTTGTTAGTTTTCCAATATTTTGATTCTCATATGTGAATGTATGCATTTGGATTGTGTTCATGTGATTAATTGGATAATATGCAACTAAAATTCCAAATGAGTGTTATGAGTGTTCTTGAGGTTGTTTGAGTGTTCTAATGATCTTCATCCAAGTTATATGATCTTCATGCATCTCTTGGACATCAAAATCTGAATCCAAAATCCCCATATTGCCGTGAGTTGTTAGTAGGAATCATTATTACACATCCTAGGTAATGATGGTGATTGGCCGAATTGGTAGTAGGGAATGGGCAAATTGATTTGAAAAGTTGGTGATGTTGGGTGTATGAATTGTCCATAGTTGCGGCTAAGAGAAACAATTTAAAAACACTTGCCCATGCCGTGGACCCCACCAAAATTATTACTTTCCCCAATTCAAGTTGCAAGTGCACGTACACCTCTCCAACTCTTGAAGAATTGTGTGCTAGTGGGGCCCGCATTTTGAGCTACTTGCTTATTTATTTGGCACTTCCTACTTGCTTAAAAAAAATTGGATATAAACGGTTGGCACAGTAGTTCCTCTAACATTTGTTATGAACTCCGAGTTGAAGTTTCATCTGTAATTACAGACATTGAAATTCCTCTCAATTAGCTGTGAAACCGAACTGTTGAAGCCATAGTAAAAGCAAGTCCTGCCACTACATAGCCACCCTATATCTTACCTTCCTACTTGTAGTATTTCAGTGTGATTTTTCTTTTCTCTTATTTTATTTTATTTTGGGTTTTTATTGGGAGTCGAGTGTTGTGAGCTACCACTTTTCAAAATTTGGTGAGTTCACTTTTATATTGTGAGGTCTTGGAATTATTGGATTGCAATTGCCGATTAAAATCGTGACATAATTTCATTGCATTGCATTTCACATATTTCCTAGCGGTTGTTGATAGAGTCGAACATTGCATTTGTATCTTGCATTGTGCGTACGTAAATTCAGGCCTCACCCTCCGCCACTCGAAATTTGTTTGTGATCACTGTGGACTGCAGATTTATATCAGGTTGTGAATTAACCCAGCATTCAGCCACCCAGCATTCAGCCATCGGGTTGTGAGCAAACTGAGTGATTTTACCGAGTGATCCAAATAAATTCCATCTTTTATTTTATTTTATTATTATTATTAGCTATAATAATATTTTCATCTTCTTTGCAGGTGCTACTTAATTCTTCTTGTTCAATTTTCTGAAATGGCAGGTTCAGGTCAACCTTCTAACAAGGATTTGATGGACATGTTGCAAAGAATGACTGCCCGTTTGGATAATATGGATCAGCGGATAGATGATTTGAATCATAGGGTTGATACCTTCAAAGACGACATGGTCATGCATGGTAACGCGGTACAATCGGAAACCATGAGGCGTCTTGAGTTGAAGATACAGGAAGTGTTTGACCGAACAACTCCACAGGCCACTCCACCTGCAACGTCCAGTACCCCTCGGAGCCATCAAAGTGGACCCCAGGGGGTACAAAGCCATGAAATGGATGAGGCCGAAGCCGAGATCGAGGCCCAGCAGCAGGGACCCCGACACGCTGGTCGAAACAATCCTGTACCTCAGACACCCGCGAATCTACAACCGCCACGAGTACCTGCTCCACCCAGACCAGTCAGACATCAACAACGTGATTCCGATTCAGATCCCGACGAGGAGGTGTACCACAGAAACCCCCGCCGAAATGATCGTAATGACGAGCCCGACCGAGACTTGAAAGGGATCAAGTTCGACATTCCCCCATTTAAAGGAACATCCAATCCGGATGAATTTCTTGAATGGAAGCATTCGATGGAACTCATTTTCAACTGTCATAACTACGCAGATATCAAAAAGGTCAATGTGGCCGTCTGTGCTTTCAAAGATTATGCGTTGGTATGGTGGCAGAAAGTGACTCATGACATCCACCGGAATGGCTATGATCCTATTCAAACTTGGGCCACGCTGACAAGGGCCATGGAGAACAGATTTGTACCATCTCACTACCGTCAGGACCTATATGATAAACTTGTATTTCTTGTTCAAGGAAACAGGTCGGTAGAGGAGTATTATAAGGAAATGGAGACTCTCTTACTGAAAGCCGGAGTAGTTGAAGACGAGGGCATCACGAAGTCTAGATTTCTCAAAGGACTCCGAATCGAGATCCGAAAGGAGGCTAAGCTGCGACCATATGACACTTTGTCCGATTTGGTGGAGCTAGCCATGAAGCTTGAAACAGATGAGCGACCTCGAGTGCAGAAGTACCGACAGGATTCCGGATCAAGTTCGCAGAAACCTTGGGGTCAAAAGACGTTCATTCCAAGGGACGATAAGCCCAAGCCGAAAGGTTTCGAAATGGCCAAGGAATTTAAGACCTACCGTCCGGAAGGTCCTAAACCCGCGGTCATCGAGAGGCCTAAATTTGACAAGGATCGGAAGAAGGAAGTCACGTGCTTCAAATGCGGTCGGAAGGGACATTACTCACCTGAGTGCCCTTTCACCAAAAGAGCTGCACTCATGGAAGACGGATCTTGGAGAATAATAGACTCTGATGATGAACAACCTGAACAGGCTGAGAGAGAAGAAAATGAGGACTCCGATGACAATGATGAATTCTACGCAGCCGAGGAAACAGTTGAAGAGGATCGCAAATTGACCAATCTGGTGGCTATACGGACTCTCAGTGCTGAACGAACAGAAGAAAAACCTCGTTCTGACGAACAAAGGGAGACTTTATTTTACTGTCATTGTGATTTAAAGGGCAATGTTGCTTCAGTAATTGTGGATAATGGATGTTGCACTAATGCTGTGAGCGCTTATGCTGTTCGCAGATTAGGTATCCCGACTGAAGAGCATCCGAGTCCCTACCATCTCCATTGGATGAATGACAATAGCGACCTGAAAGTCAACCGACGAGCCAAAATTCCTATCAAGATCGGGTCCTGTTCTGAAAATGTCATTTGCGATGTCATTCCAATGACGGCTTGCCACATTTTGTTAGGCCGACCATGGTTATATGATCGCGATGTCAAATACAAGGGTCGTGCCAATTGTTTATCTTTTATTTTTAAACAAAAGAAAATAAATGTCAAGCCACTGTCCGTAAAAATGGTTCGGGCGGATCAAGAAGTCCTGCGTGCCAATATGAAGAAGGACGAAGCAGAGCGAAAATCGAAAGATAAAGGCAAAACCCTCTGCATTGAGAGCACGTCAACCAATCCTTGTCTGCTGACGACTCGAACCGATTTTGAACAAACAATACGCGCACCGAGTTCCACAGGTTACTGTTTCCTTGCTTTTGCAAAACCTCTTGATGATATCTATAGGACTTGCACTGCTGCACCTAATATTCCTGTTAATTTTTCCAGGATGTTGGATGAAAATTCTGATATCTTCCCGGATGAAGTCCCCGCTGGTCTTCCACCTTTGCGCGGAATCGAGCACCAAATCGATTTCGTGCCCGGAGCGTCAATTCCTAATCGGCCAGCATACCGAATGAATCCGGAAGAAACTAAAGAAGTGCAGAGACAAGTTCAAGAGTTGATGGATAAAGGATGGGTCCGAGAAAGCCTCTCGCCGTGTGCCGTGCCCGTTTTGTTGGTTCCCAAGAAAGACGGGACGTGGCGCATGTGTGTAGATTGCCGAGCCGTGAACGCAATTACCATTAAATATCGACACCCGATCCCGCGGTTGGACGACATGCTTGACGAGCTGGGTCACGCCAGCATTTTCTCAAAAATTGATCTGCGAAGTGGATATCATCAGATCCGGATGCAACCGGGAGATGAATGGAAGACGGCGTTCAAGACCAAATTCGGATTATATGAATGGCTCGTTATGCCATTTGGACTGACGAACGCACCTTCAACATTCATGCGACTCATGAATGAGACTCTTCGCCAATTTATTAATAAATTTGTTGTTGTATATTTTGATGACATTTTAGTGTATAGTTCTAGTGAGTCTGATCACCTTTCCCATGTCCAACAGGTACTAAACAGGTTGCGGGAAGTTCAGCTCTATGCTAACGAGGAGAAATGCACTTTTCATGCGACTGAACTCTCGTTCCTTGGATACATTGTGGGACGTGGTGGTCTTAAGGTCGATGAAGCAAAAATAAAGGCAATCTCTGAATGGAAGCCACCCACGAATGTGCATGAAGTTAGACAGTTCTTGGGTCTGTGTGGGTTCTTCAGGAGATTCGTCCCGAATTTTAGCTTGATTGCGGCACCCCTAACTTCATTGCTTAAGAAAGGACTTATTTTTAAGTGGGGGCCGTCTGAACAAAAGAGTTTTGACGAGCTGAAGTCCAAACTGACTCATGCGCCGGTTCTAGCCCTACCAGATTTTGACATTCCATTCGAAGTGGAATGCGATGCATCAGGAACGGGCATGGGTGCAGTTTTATTACAAAATGGAAAGCCGGTGGCATACCACAGCGAAAAGTTCTCTGGCGCACAGTTGAACTATTCTACATATGACAAGGAGCTCTACGCTGTGGTCCGAGCTTTAAAGACGTGGCAACACTATCTCCGGGGTCGTGAGTTCATTATCCATACGGACCACGAAACCCTCAAGCATATTCGGAATCAAGGACAACTGGGAAAAAGGCATGCACGGTGGAGCGGATTTATCGAGACTTTTCCGTATGTGCTCAAGTACAAAAAGGGGAAGGAAAATATTGTTGCAGATGCTTTATCCCGAAGGACAGCCTTGGCGGCCATTGCCACGACACACCTGATTGGCTTTGAACATATCAAAGATCAATATGCCACTGATCCAGACTTCAAGGATTTCTGGGCAGAAACCGAAAAGCACGGGTTCAAGGAGTATTCAAGACTTGATGGATTTCTATATTATGAGAACCGACTGTGCATTCCCAAGGGATCGGTCAGGGAACTTCTAATAAAGGAGGTTCACAACGGAGACCTTATGGGACATTTCGGAAAGACTGCCACCTTTGGTATTCTGAGTGAACGTTTTTACTGGCCGGGAATGAGGAAAGAAGTGGATGACTTGATCTCCAAATGCATCGTCTGTCTGAAGGCGAAATCCACTTCCAAGCCACATGGTTTATATATGCCTCTACCAATTCCCGAGGGACCATGGATTGATCTTTCTATGGACTTCGTGTTGGGACTACCACGGACAGCACGGAACAAGGATTCGATATTCGTAGTGGTAGATCGATTCAGCAAGATGGCTCATTTTATTCCTTGCACGAAGACCAATGACGCCCACCACATCGCCAAATTATTCTTCAAGGAAGTGGTGCGTCTCCATGGAATCCCGAAAACTATTGTGTCAGATCGGGACACAAAATTTGTCAGCTACTTTTGGAAATCTCTGTGGCATGAGATTGGCACGAAGCTTTTGTTCTCCACAGCTTATCACCCTCAAACAGACGGGCAAACTGAAGCCGTCAACAGAGTCTTGGGTAATCTGCTGCGGATTATTACTGCTTCCAGTTACAAAAGTTGGGACGAGTGTTTACCCTACATAGAGTTTGCATATAATAGACACGTCCACAGTGCCACTAACATGTCACCATTCGAAATTGTCTATCGTTTCAACCCACTAACACCTGTCGATTTACTGCCATTGCCCCGCAGTGAGCATTTTAATGTTAATGGCAGGGACAGGGCTCGAGCTATACAGGAGCTTCACAAGAACGTCCAGGAAAGCCTCAGGAAGGCCACAGAGACATACGCGAAATATGCTAACAGGGGACGAAAGAAGCTGCTATTGAAGCCCGGGGATTGGGTTTGGCTCCACATGCGAAAGGAGAGATTTCCGATGAAGAGACGCGACAAACTTTCCCCACGGGGGGACGGTCCATTCCAAGTTTTGGAAAAGATTAATGACAATGCTTACAGATTAGAGTTGCCCCCTGAGTATGGAATTAACGCTACTTTTAATGTTGCAGATCTCAACCTCTACGAGGAGGACGGTGAAGAGCTTGATCGGTTGATGGCTCAACCTTCTCAAGGGGGAGGGGATGGCGTGGTAGCCAAATCTGCAACACTAATTATCCCAGCTGGACCATGCTCCCGGAGCCGGACCAAGAAGTTCACTGACCGGATTGCAAGCCTTCTCAAGTCTGAGGAATTCCAAGTCGAAATCAACAAAGAAGATGGCCACAATCCGAAAGCATTGATCATGATCCAACTCGATGAGACCGGAGGGATTCCAACCATGGGATCCCCAATTTTGAAGCAGTAAGCCATCACCGTCGCCGGAGAGTCGCCGGAAGATGACCGGGGAAGTCGTCGGAGCATCGGAGCATCACCGGAAGGTCAAACGGAGCTCGCCGGAAGTTGGCCGTCGCCGGAAAGTCGCCGGAAGATGACCGGAGAAGCCGCCGGAGCACCGGAGCATCGCCGGAAGGTCAAACGGAGCTCGCCGGAAAATTGACCGGAAGTTCGCCGGAGGTCGGCCGGAACCACCGCCGGTCGCCGGACAAATTTTGGTCAAAGTCGGAAGATGGTCGGATAATATTATAGATTAATGTAATAATATAAGACTTCAAATTTTGGGAGAAGGCTTTGTCCCTATCCTTTTGTCCTTAAGCGCTTTGTCCCCAAGCCACGCATAGAGACAAAGCCCTGCTTAGAGACAAAGGGACTTGTCCCCAAAGCTCTATCGCTAAGCAGACTCTGTCGCTAAGCAGGCTCTGTCGCCAAGCGGGCTCTGTCGCCAAGCAGGCTATGGCGCCAAGCAGGCTCTGTCGCCAAGCAGGCTTTGTCGCCATGCCACGCATAGGGACAAAGTCCTGTTTAGCGCCCAAGTCGCCAGTTTAGCGCCCAAGGCCTTATTTTCGTCCCTTTTTCATTTTTCTTCCTTTGTAAGTGTTCCTAGGGGCTTTGGCACTATATATATGTCTCCCCCATCATTTGTAAGAATCATCTTTTGTCTTGAATGAAATCTACTTGATATTTCTCTCAAAAGATCACCTTGTGAGTTTACACACACTCTCACAAACACCTTTGAATGCTTGTTGGGAAACATTCATCACTTTGGACTTGAAGCATCCTTGTGATTATTAAACCAAGGCTTGAGCTTGGAGGATTGGGATGAGGTCACGGTTCTAACACCTTGGTTGCTTCCCCTTTCGGTTCTTGTTGTGGTTTGCTTCCCTATCCTTTCCTTTCCCTCTTGTTCTTGCAAGTAGTAACCAAGGGATCCATGGCATCCTAAGTTAGATGGAACTTCTTCCGGAAAGACATCAGCATTTTTCTCTAACATCCTGGAAAATTCAGCAGGAATATTAGGTGCAGCAGTGCATGTTCTATAAGAACTGTCAATGGGTTTAGAAAAGGTAAGGAAACATTAACCTTTCGAGTTAGGCTCGCAGAGAGTCTGATCGAAATCAGTCCTTGTCATCAGAAGACAGGGATTCGCAGACGGTTCTTGAATACAGACTGCCTTGGCTTTACCCTTCCTTTCCTCCTTTTCCTTTCTCATGTTGGCTCGCAAGACCTCTTGATCAGCTCTCAACAATTTTACAGACAATGGCTTGATGTTTATTTTTCTACCCTCAAAAATAAAAGATATAGTGTTGGCACGCCCCTTGTAGTTAACATCTCGATCGAACAGCCACGGGCGGCCAAGAAGAATATGACACGCAGTCATTGGTATTACGTCACAGACGACGTCTTCAGCATAGGAACCAATCTTGATTGGAATCTTGGCTCTTCGGTTGACCTTTAAATCACTGTTGTCGTTCATCCAATGCAAGAGATAGGGACTGGGGTGTGCTTCAGTCAGGAGATTTAACCTGCGAACGACATAGTCACTCACGGCGTTAGTACAACTCCCATTGTCAACAATGATTGAAGCTACACTTCCCTTAAGATCACAATGACAATAAAATAAATTCTCCCTTTGTTCAGTGGAGCTAGGAGTTCCTTCAGCCTTTTCTGCACTAAGGGACCGCATGGCCACTAGGTTGGTCAGTACATGGTCCTCTTCGATTGTTTCCTCCTGTTCTCCATAGAACTCATCATCATCGTCATTGTTTGGTTCATCGTGATCCCCTCTGGCTGGTTCCTCTTCATCGTCAGAAGACAAAAGCCTTATAGCTCCATCTTCGATAACTGCAGCCCTTTTGACATAGGTGCAATTAGGGGAGATGTGTCCCTTGCGGCCACACTTGTAGCATGTGACTTCCTTATGCTTGTCCTTTTCGAACCTAGGCCTTTCGATGGTTGCAGGCTTCGGGGCTTCTTGTCGGTAGACCTTGAAGTCCTTGGCCATTTCAAAACCTTTGGTTCGGGGCTTGTCTTCTTTCGGAGCCCACGGTTTGTTCCGCTGCTTTGGAGAGCTAGAAGTAGCTCCGGCATTTGATCTGAACTGAACTCGTGGTCCGGATTCTTTGAATTGCTTTTCAAGTTGGGCAGCAAGTTCTACCAATTCTTCCAATGTGTTATACGGTCGCAATTTGGCCTCTTTCCTGATTTCCACTCTTAAACCTCGAAGGAATCTGGTTATGGTCAGCTCCTCGTCCTCTATGCACCCGGCTTTCATCATCAAAACTTCCATCTCTTGATAGTACTCGGGTACAGTTTTGGAACCTTGGCTTAAGAAGGAAAGTTTCTCATAAGTATCCATGCGGTAATGAGATGGCACGAATCGGTGGTGCATCAACCCGGTGAGATGTTCCCATGTGCGGACAGGTTGATGTCCTCCTCGAATTTCGCGAAGTGTTCGCTGCCACCAAATCAACGCATAATCCTTAAACGCACAAACAGCCATATTGACCTTTCTGAGTTCCGGATAGTCATGACAGTTAAAAATGAGTTCCATTTGATCTTTCCATTCCAAGTATTCGTCTGGGTCGGAGGTGCCTCGGAATATGGGAATCTCGAACTTGATTCCTTTCATTTCCTGATGTTGCTCACGATCCCGATTGTTCTGATTGTGCCTTGGATTGGGTCTGTCAATTCCGGGTCCTACAGGGAAACCATTGAAATCATCAGATTCATCATCGCCAAAATCATCATTATTTATTACATTATTATTATCATTCAAATTTTGTGCGAGTGGTGCTCGTGGGTGTCGCGGGTTTCGTGGAACGGGTGGCACGCGGTTGGCTTGTTGTTCCAAAATTTGTTGACGCTCGCGTGCAACGGCCATTTGTTGTGGTCCCATTTGCCTATTCAGTGGCGGGTTGAATTCGACCCGTCGCCGATGGGCCATAGCATTCTCGGCTTCCGCCATATCCCTTGGATTAATGCCTGTAGCACCACTTCCACTAGCTCCCACACCACTGGGTCCACTTGGTGGACTAGTTTGGACAGCTTCTGGAGTCATATGGGGAGTCCCTTGGGGTGTTCCTTTGTCATACTCTTGTTGTAGTCTTATTTCAACAGCCCTCAAGGTCTCGGCTCGAACAGCTGCAGCGTGTCGAGCGAGTTCCCCACTTAATCCTCCTTCGACCGTCTCCAGTCTCTGCCTGACTTCAGAGAATTGCTCACTTAATCCACTTAGTCCATTCATCTGCTCTGCCAAATCCTTCACCTGGGCAGTGATGTCCCTTGTTGAACGACTGTTCTCGGCCACAATGGCCATAAGTTCTCGTACAGTAGGTTCAGAATCACCTGCCATAGCACTATATCAAACAAGAAATATTATAGATATAAAGCGGTTAGAAAGAAAATATTTTTCTGGGCCTCTCAGTGTATCACTCTCACTCTTGATCACAACCCAATGAGGTAAATTGGGATTAATTCACAATTCGGAGAATGCAAACCAAAATGGCCACGAATTTTGGAAATGGAATGAGTAGGTTGAGGACGGAATTATGGGACGCGCAATACACGGACAGTGTGTAATTGCTCGACTCAATTCAAGGAAGCAATGACATGTATGTGATATACAATGCAAATGATAATTGAGCACAAGTCGATTAGTGCAATTGCTCTCAACGTTCACTATCCTTCGAAATTGGTTGTCCTCAATCAGTCCCACACAATATATAAGTAAGCTCACTTTGAAAAATAACACTCGGGAAAAATTCGCGATACTCAAGTGGCTTCTCGGCTAGGTATCACAATTTATGAGAGGAATTCCAATGCCTTTATAATAGGCGGAACTTCAACTCAATGTTCGTGAACTTTGTTCAGAGGAACAATTGTGCCAGTCAGATATCCACTTTATTGTATCACTAAAAATATAGTCCCAATGTCCCAAAGTATGTTTGTGGCTCACTTTTGCACTCAAAACACTCAAAGAAGCCAAAACCCTAGGATTTTCAAAAGTTGGCAGCTTGAACTTCAGTTCCAGGTTTTCTGTTATGCACTTTTGGCTGTTTTCGGGACAGCAAATCGTCTCCAATTAATGTGGGGTTTTAAGGATATCAATCTTGCACGGATTGGGAAGAGATACAAACAAAAAACACCAGGTTTTGTCCACTCACGCGCCCACACTCGCGGATTCTTTTTGGTGTCGCCAGGAAAGGACACCTTTTGCCAAAAAGGTGATAACGACCTCAAAACAACTCCAAATTTGGTCATTCAAAATCATATGGATTCAGCACTCAAAATTCTTGAATATGGTTGAAGATTCATCTGGAAACTCGAAGAACTCAAGAAGTTATGAACTCCCAAAGTTGCTGCTCTCGCGGATGCACTTGGGCAGAATTTTTGTTTTCGTGGTTTGATCGACCAAATGAACTCCAAACGCTTCGAAACCACTTCCTATGGATTCCTAACACCCAAAATATGTAAACCCACCCCTTGGAATGAAAGCAGGTCGTCTTCCCCAAAGAGAACAAACACCAAAATGTCCCAGATTGTGAAAATAGGGAGCAAACTAGGCACTTGTTCAACCAAACTTGTGTTCAATGCTCAAAATGCTTGGTGAATGATGCAATATCCATACATTGATGATTATATGAAGGAAAACAAGCTCATAAACAAAAGATTACAGAATCAAAAAGCAAAACATATGATATTTTTGGATTTTGGATGAAGAACATCAAGAACATTCAAGAATCTTCAAATGAGCATAACTTTGGCATACGAACTCGGATTTGAATGAATCATATACCAATGGAAAGCTCTTGAGATGAGGATCAAGAATATGGGTTCAGATTTCTCAGAAAACCAACGAACCAAAACCAAAAAATCAAGAAATGGGACAGCAAGCCTTCTTTTTAGGGTTTTCAAGAGTTTTTGGTGGAATATGGGGGATTTGGAAAAATTTGGGCATTATAACCCCTAGGAATGGATGATATGAGGTTGCCAAATGGAACGTGGTTCCAAATGGGAAGTGGTGGTGTGTGAAGAGTGATGAACAAAGCAAGAACAAGATGAAGAACAAGGTGTTTGAGAAAATATGGCCAAGATCTTCAAAAATTCATAGAAAATGATTCCCTTGGCCAAATTTTTCAAACTTTATATGAATCTCTATGTAATCAACTCAAGGAATCCAAATATGAACTTAGATTCCAAAAATTTCAAACATAAAAATTCGGAAAAGCTGTGAACAGTAACCAGTGGATGTATTTTTGGTATTTTTGGTGGTTTTTGAATTTTTATTGGTTTTTGATGAAGAAAAACACAATATGATCCAACTTTTGCTCTGATACCAAATTGAAAGATGCCACGAACGAACCGTAGTTGGACACAATATTGCTTGAAGGTGTTGCCTATTGACACGTGGTGCCAATAGGGGAAAATGAAACCAAAAATAAGAACAAAGAAGAACACAAAAGGGATATGGAAGCAATCACAATTAAAGGGGGTTAGGAGAAGCTAAACAAGGTATGAAGACCTTGTCCTCAACTCAAACTAACCATCCAATAACCTTGATTAGTGACCATTTTTGGATGCTTCAATTCCAAAATGGTGAGGGTTTCCCAATAAACACTCAAAGGGTATTGTTCAAACTTGGTTTGAGACAATGTGATCTTTTGCAACAAATAAGAGAAGTGTTCTCAATATTAAATTCAACAAAAGATGAGAGACATTGTTTGGGAGGACATATATATAGGCCTCCAACTTACAAGGGCAAAATAGGAAGAAAAATACATGAAAAACCCTAGAAAACATGAAAAATGGCATTCTGGACAGACTTTGTCGCGGAACAGGATCCGTGTCGCGGAACAGGCATCGCGACTGGGTCTGTGTCGCGGAACATGGCATCGCGACTGGGTCTGTGTCGCGGAACAGCCTTTGTCGCGGAGTCTTTGTCGCGGAACAGACTTTGTCGCGGAACAGCCTTTGTCGCGGAACAGAGTCCTTGTCGCGGAACAGGGCCTTTGTCGCGGAACCTTGTCGCGGAACAGGGTCTTTGTCGCGGAACCTTGTCGCGGAACAGGGTCTTTGTCGCGGAGCACGGTTTCGCGCCAAAGGTGGTTTAGCGACAGGAGCCCTAAAAAATCCAACAAGTCTAGAGCGGACCCCACAGTAGTTGTTTAATTTATTACATGCCATTGTTTAAACTAGAATAAGTCTGAATTAAACAAAATAACAGTTCAACACTTCCGATCATTGACTGGTCTCCGGCCGGCGACGGCGGCGGCGCCGACCAAACTCCGGCCAAGTTCCGGTCAACTTCCGGCGAACTCCAATCAAGCTCCGGTGATGTCCGGCGGCTCTCCGGTGGCTCTCCGGCGGCGGTGTTGACTGTACTCCTCCTTCTTCAGTGTAGAATTGGAGAGCCCATGCATGGCATGTATGGGCGATCCCCAATTTCCTCAAGCTGGATCAGAATTAATGCTTCCGGACTGCTTCCCTCTTCTCTGTTGATGTCGGCTTGGAACTCTGCGGTTCTGAGGAGACTGGCAATTTTATCTGTAAATCTTTTAGCTCTGGTTCGGGAGCATGGTCCATCCGGTATCATAGTTGCAGTTGATCTGGCTACCACGCCACCTTCCATCCTGTCATCCATGTCATTTAACCTGGTAGTTAATTGAGTGATAGTGGTAGACAGACTTCCCATCTCAGTGGATATCCCGGCTACCATGTTGGTTAGAGCCTGAATCTGCTTTGCCAGATCATCCGTACTGGTTCCTGTCATGGTAAAACACTAGAAAAATATATGTATAATAGATTAGAAATAAAATTCCAGAAATTTGTAGGCTGATCTCTCTATAGTATATCACTCAGCTCTCTTAATCACTTCTTCAATCCACCTTCGCTCAAGCACAAGAGTTAGAGATCACCTCAACTATTCACCTTGATGGAAGGAAAGTTGGATTATGACAGACAGACACTCACAGTATGAAACAGAATACTGTGCTTGACTCAATAAAAGAAAAGGCACGGATTTGTGTATGATATGCAAATGCAATGCAAAATGATGCGGGTTTGCAAAACCGATTAGCGCAATTTGCAATCATTTTATTCCAATCTTCGCCTTTTAGCCAAATTCGATTCTTGATTGAAAAAGGAGAAAATGTCCCACCCAAAATTATGAAGAGAGAACTCACAAGGGACTAATCACTCAAGAAAAATCCTCGATTTACTCAAATGGCTTCAAGGGCTAGGTTTCACAGATGTGCCAGCCCAATATCCACTTTATTGTTAAATAACTCAAGTGGCTTCAAGGGCTAGTGCCACGAATGGACCGTAGTTGGACACAATATTGCTTGTGATATTGCCTATTGACACTTGGTGCCAATAGGGGAAAATGAAAGCAAAATAAGAACAAGGAAGAACACAAAAGGGATATGGAAGCAATCACAATTAAAGGGGGTTAGGAGAAGCTAAACAAGGTATGAAGACCTTGTCCTCAACTCAAGCTAACCATCCAATAACCTTGATTAGTGAGCATTTTTGGATGCTTCAATTCCAAAATGGTGAGGGTTTTCCAATAACACTCAAAGGGGTATTGTTCAAACTTGGTTTGAGACAATGTGATCTTTTGCAACAAATAAGAGAAGTGTTCTCAATATTAAATTCAACAAAAGATGAGAAACATTGTTTGGGAGGACATATATATAGGCCTCCAACTTGCAAGGGTAAAACTGGAAAGAAAATACATGAAAAACCCTAGAAAACATGAAAAATGGCATTCTGGACAGACTTTGTCGCGGAACAGGATCCGTGTCGCGGAACAGGCATCGCGACTGGGTCTGTGTCGCGGAACATGGCATCGCGACTGGGTCTGTGTCGCGGAACAGCCTTTGTCGCGGAGTCTTTGTCGCGGAACAAACTTTGTCGCGGAACAGCCTTTGTCGCGGAACAGACTTTGTCGCGGAACAGCCTTTGTCACGGAACAGACTTTGTCGCGGAACAGCCTTTGTCGCGGAACAGGGTCTTTGTCGCGGAACAGGGTCTTTGTCGCGGAGCAGGGTTTCGCGACAAAGGTGGTTTGGCGACAGGAGCCCTAAAAATCCAACAAGTCTAGAGCGGACCCCACAGTAGTTGTTTAATTTATTACATGCCATTGTTTAAACTAGAATAAGTCTGAATTAAACAAAATAACAGTTCAACACTTCCGATCATTGATTGGTCTCCGGCCGGCGACGGCGGCGGCGCCGACCAAACTCCGGCCAAGTTCCGGTCAACTTCCGGCGAACTCCGATCAAGCTCCGGTGACGTCCGGCGGTGCTCCGGCGGTGTTCCGGCGACTCTCCGGTGGCTCTCCGGCGGCGGCGTTGACTGTACTCCTCCTTCTTCAGTGTAGAATTGGAGAGCCCATGCATGGCATGTATGGGCGATCCCCAATTTCCTCAAGCTGGATCAGAATTAATGCTTCCGGACTGCTTCCCTCTTCTCTGTTGATGTCGGCTTGGAACTCTGCGGTTCTGAGGAGACTGGCAATTTTATCTGTAAATCTTTTAACTCTGTTTCGGGAGCATGGTCCATCCGGTATCATAGTTGCAGTTGATCTGGCTACCACGCCATCCCCACCCCCTTGGGAAGGTTGACCCGTCAACCGATCAGCTTCTTCCTCGTCATGCTCGAACAGGACGAGATCTGCAACATTAAAGGTAGCATTAATTCCGTATTCAGAAGGTAATTCAAGCTTATAGGCATTATCATTTATTTTCTCTAAAACTTTAAAAGGACCGTCCCCCCTTGGGGAAAGTTTATCCTTTTGCCGGAAATCGTTCTTTTCGCATATGGATCCACACCCAATCTCCGGGTTTTAAGAGCAATTTCTTCCTTCCTCGATTGGCGTATTTGGCATACGTCTCAGCAGCTTTAGTGAGGCTGTTTTGAACATTCTTGTGCAGCTCTTTAATTGCTCTTGCTCTATCCCTGCCATTGACATTAAAGTGCTCATTGCGAGGCAATGGCATAAGATCGACAGGTGTTAGTGGGTTAAATCCATACACTATCTCAAAAGGAGACATGTTAGTGGCACTGTGGATGTGTCTGTTATAAGCAAATTCTATGTAAGGCAGACACTCATCCCAACTCTTATGACTAGAAGTAGTGATGATTCTCAAAAGGTTACCCAGCACTCTGTTGACGGCCTCAGTTTGCCCGTCTGTTTGTGGGTGATACGCAGATGAGAACAAGAGTTTTGTGCCAATCTCATGCCAAAGAGATTTCCAGAAATAGCTGACGAATTTCGTGTCACGGTCCGACACTATAGTCTTCGGGATCCCATGGAGACGCACGACTTCTTTAAAGAACAGCTTGGCAATGTGATGTGCGTCGTTGGTCTTTGTGCATGGTATGAAGTGTGCCATTTTGCTAAACCAATCTACTACCACAAAAATTGAATCCTTGTTGCGGGCAGTGCGGGGTAGTCCGAGCACAAAGTCCATTGATAAATCAACCCATGGGCCCTCGGGAATTGGAAGAGGCATATAAAGTCCATGTGGATGCGATGTGGATTTTGCCTTCAGACAGACAATACACTTGGAGATAAACTCATCCACATCTCTCCTCATTCCCGGCCAATAAAACCTCTCAGTCAAAATTCCAGAAGTGGCGGTTCTGCCGAAATGTCCCATGAGGTCGCCACTGTGTACCTCTTGAATGAGTAACTCTCGAATTGACCCTCGTGGGATGCACAAACGGTTTTCATAATACAGGAATCCTTCAAGCCTTGAAAATTCTTTAAAACCTTGTGCTTCGGTTGCCGACCAAGCTTCTTGAAAGTCCGGATCAGTGGCATATTGATCCTTCACATGTTCAAACCCAATCAGATGAGTCGTGGCATAGGCCGCCAAGGCGTGTCTTCGGGAGAGGGCATCCGCAAAAACATTTTCCTTTCCCTTTTTGTATTTGAGTACATAAGGGAAGGTCTCTATGAATCCGCTCCATCGGGCATGCCGTTTTCCCAATTGACCTTGTGTCCTAATGTGCTTAAGGGTCTCGTGATCCATATGAATGATGAATTCACGACCCCTTAAGTAGTGCTGCCACGTTTTCAAAGTCCTGACCACAGCGTAGAGCTCCTTGTCATAGGTTGAATAGTTCAGAACTGCTCCGGAGAATTTCTCACTGTGGTATGCCACGGGTTTTCCATCTTGAAGTAAAACTGCACCCATGCCTGTGCCCGATGCATCACATTCGATCTCGAATGGCTTTTCAAAGTTCGGTAGGGCCAAGACTGGGGCTTGGGTCAGCTTCTCTTTCAGCAGATCAAAACTTTTCTGCTCTGGCAGCCCCCACTTGAAAATCAATCCCTTTTTAAGCAGTGATGTGAGGGGTGCCGCTATCAAACTGAATCCAGGGACAAATCTCCGAAAGAAACCGCATAGGCCTAAGAATTGCCTAACTTCATGAACAGTGGTAGGCGGTTTCCAGTCTGAGATTGCCTTGATCTTACTCTCATCAACTTTCAATCCGCCATCTCCAACAATATAGCCCAAAAAAGATAGCTCAGCTGCATGGAACGTGCATTTCTCCATGTTGGCATACAACTGTGCATCTCGTAGAGTATTCAGTACCTGTTGGACATGGTTGATATGATCAGCAGTAGTAGAACTGTAAACTAAAATATCATCAAAATAAACAACTACAAATTTATTTATATAGGGGCGAAGGGTCTCATTCATAAGGCGCATGAAGATGGAAGGAGCGTTTGTCAGTCCAAATGGCATGACAAGCCATTCATAGAGTCCAAATTTGGTCTTAAACGCGGTCTTCCACTCATCTCCCGGTTGCATCCGGATCTGATGATATCCACTTCGCAAGTCTATTTTGGAGAAAATGCTGGCATGGCCCAGCTCATCAAGCATGTCATCGAGATGCGGTATTGGGTGCCGGTACTTGATAGTAATGGCATTCACGGCTCTGCAATCTACACACATGCGCCAGGTTCCATCCTTCTTGGGTACCAAGAGAACAGGTACGGCACAAGGTGAGAGGCTCTCACGCACCCAACCCTTGTTCATCAATTCTTGCACTTGGCGCTGTACTTCTTTTGTCTCTTCCGGTGTCATCCGATAAGCAGGCCTGTTCGGAATGGAAGCTCCCGGCACGAAGTCAATTCGATGCTCGATTCCTCGTAGAGGCGGTAGGCCTGATGGAACTTCTTCCGGAAAGACATCAGCATTTTTCTCTAACATCCTGGAAAATTCAGCAGGAATATTAGGTGCAGCAGTGCATGTTCTGTAAGAACTGTCAATGGGTTTAGAAAAGGTAAGGAAACAGTAACCTTTCGAATTAGGCTCGCAGAGGGTCTGATCGAAATCAGTCCTTGTCATCAGAAGACAGGGATTCGCAGACGGCTCTTGAATACAGACAGCTTTGGCTTTACCCTTCCTTTCCTCCTTTTCCTTTCTCATGTTGGCTCGCAAGGCCTCTTGATCTGCTCTCAATAATTTTACAGACAATGGCTTGATGTTTATTTTTCTTCCCTAAAAAATAAAAGATATAGTGTTGGCACGCCCCTTGTAGTTAACATCTCGATCGAACAGCCACGGGCGGCCAAGAAGAATATGACACGCAGTCATTGGTATTACGTCACAGACGACGTCTTCAGCATAGGAACCAATCTTGATTGGAATCTTGGCTCTTCGGTTGACCTTTAAATCACTGTTGTCGTTCATCCAATGCAAGAAATAGGGACTGGGGTGTGCTTCAGTCAGGAGATTTAACCTGCGAACGACATAGTCACTCACAGCGTTAGTACAACTCCCATTGTCAACAATGATTGAAGCTACACTTCCCTTAAGATCACAATGACAATAAAATAAATTCTCCCTTTGTTCAGTGGAGCTAGGAGTTCCTTCGGCTTTTTCTGCACTGACCGCATGGCCACTAGGTTGGTCAGTACATGGTCCTCCTCAATTGTTTCCTCCTGTTCTTCATATAACTCATCATCATCGTCATTGCTCGGTTCATCGTGATCCCCTCTGGCTGGTTCCTCTTCATCGTCAGAAGACAAAAGCCTTATAGCTCCATCTTCCATAACTGCAGCCCTTTTGACATAGGTGCAATTAGGGGAGATGTGTCCCTTGCGACCACACTTGTAACAAGTCACTTCCTTATGCTTGTCCTTTTCGAACCTAGGCCTTTCGATGGTTGCAGGCTTCGGGGCTTCTTGTCGGTAGACCTTGAAGTCCTTGGCCATTTCAAAACCTTTGGTTCGGGGCTTGTCTTCTTTTGGAGCCCACGGTTTGTTCCACTGCTTCTGAGAGCTAGAAGTAGCTCCGGCATTTGATCTGAACTGAACTCGTGGTCCGGATTCTTTGAATTGCTTTTCAAGTTGGGCAGCAAGTTCTACCAATTCTTCCGATGTGTTATACGGTCGCAATTTGGCCTCCTTCCTGATTTCCACTCTTAAACCTCGAAGGAATCTGGTTATGGTCAGCTCCTCGTCCTCTATGCACCCGGCTTTCATCATCAAAACTTCCATCTCTTGATAGTACTCGGGTACAGTTTTGGAACTTTGGCTTAAGAAGGAAAGTTTCTCATAAGTATCCATGCGGTAATGAGATGGCACGAATCGGTGGTGCATCAACCCGGTGAGATGTTCCCATGTGCGGACAGGTTGATGTCCTCCTCGAATCTTGCGAAGTGTTCTCTGCCACCAAATCAACGCATAGTCCTTAAACGCACAAACAGCCATATTGACCTTTCTGAGTTCCGGATAGTCATGACAGTTAAAAATGAGTTCCATTTGATCTTTCCATTCCAAGTATTCGTCTGGGTCGGAGGTGCCTCGGAATATGGGAATCTCGAACTTGATTCCTTTCATTTCCTGATGTTGCTCACGATCCCGATTGTTCTGATTGTGCCTTGGATTGGGTCTGTCAATTCTTGGTCCTACAGGGAAACCATTGAAATCATCAGATTCATCATCGCCAAAATCATCATTATTTATTACATTATTATTATCATTCAAATTTTGTGCGAGTGGTGCTTGTGGGTGCCGCGGGTTTCGTGGAACGGGTGGCACGCGGTTGGGTTGTTGTTCCAAAATTTGTTGACGCTCGCGTGCAATGGCCATTTGCTGTGGTCCCATTTGTCTATTCAGTGGAGGGTTGAATTCGACCCGTTGCCGATGGGTCATAGCATTCTCTGCTTCCGCCATGTCCCTCGGGTTAATGCCTGTAGCACCAACTCCACTAGCTCCCACACCACTGGGTCCTGCACCACTAACTCTTACGCCACTGGCTCCAGTTGGTGGACTAGCATGGACAGTTTCTGGAGTCGTCCGAGGAGTCCCTTGGGGCGTCCCCTTTTCATATTCCTGTTGCAGTCTCAGTTCAACAGCCCTCAAGGTTTCGTCTCGAACGGCTGCGGCATGACGAGCCAATTCTCCACTTAATCCTCCTTCAACTATCTCCAGACGTTGTTCTACTTCAGAAAATTGTCCAGTCATTTTGTCAATCTTCTCGGCCAATGTTCGCACTAGGCGTCCATTCTCAGCCATCATGGCCCTTAATTCTTGTGGCGTCATTTCGGAGTCACCTGCCATAGCAATATACCAAAGCAAGATAGAAATATTATAGATATAAAGCGGTTAGAAATAAAATATTTTTCTGGGCCTCTCAGTGTATCACTCTCACTCTTGATCACAAACCAATGAGGTAAGTTGGGATTAATTCACAATTCGGAGAATGCAAACCGAAATGGCCACGAATTTTTGGAAATGGAATGAGTAAGTTGAGGACGGAATTATGGGACGCGCAATACACGGACAGTGTGTAATTGCTCGACTCAATTCAAGGAAGCAATGACATGTATGTGATATGCAATGCAAATGATAATTGAGCACAAGTCGATTAGTGCAATTGCTCTCAACGTTCACTATCCTTCGAAATTGGTTGTCCTCAATTGGTCCCACACAATATATAAGTAAGCTCACTTTGAAAATAACACTCGGAAAAAATTCGCGATACTCATGCGGCTTCTCGGCTAGGTATCACAATTTATGAGAGGAATTCCAATGCCTTTATAATAGGCGGAACTTCAACTCAATGTTCGTGAACTTTGTTCAGAGGAACAATTGTGCCAGTCAGATATCCACTTTATTGTATCACTAAAAATATAGTCCCAATGTCCCAATGTATGTTTGTGGCTCACTTTTGCACTCAAAACACTCAAAGAAGTCAAAACCCTAGGATTTTCAAAAGTTGGCAGCTTGAACTTCAGTTCCAGGTTTTCTGTTTTGCAAATTTGGCTGTTTTCGGGACAGCAAATCGTCTCCAATTAATGTAAGGTTTTAAGGATATCAATCTTGCACGGATTAGGAAGAGATAAAAACAAAAAACACCAGGTTTGGTTCCTTCACGCGCCCACACGCGCGCCTTCTTTTTGGTGTCGCCAGGAAAGGACACCTTTTGCCAAAAAGGTGATAACGACCTCAAAACAACTCCAAATTTGGTGATTCAAAATCCTATGGATTCAGCACTCAAAATTCTTGAATATGGTTGAAGATTCATCTGGAAACTCGAAGAACTCAAGAAGTTATGAACTTCCAAAGTTGCTGCTCTCGCGGATGCACTTGGGCAGAATTTTTGTTTTCGTTGTTTGATCGACCAAATGAACTCCAAAAGCTTCGAAACCACTTCCTATGGACTCCTAACACCCAAAATATGTAAGCCCACCCCTTGGAATGAAAGCAGGTCGTCTTCCCCAAAGAGAACAAACACCAAAATGTTCCAGATTGTGAAAATAGGGAGCAAACTAGGCACTTGTTCAACCAAACTTGTGTTCAATGCTCAAAATGCTTGGTGAATGATGCAATATCCATACATTGATGATTATATGAAGGAAAAAAAAAAGCTCATAAACACAAGATTACAGAATCAAAAAGCAAAACATATGATATTTTTGGATTTTGGATGAAGAACATCAAGAACATTCAAGAATCTTCAAATGAGCATAACTTTGGCATATGAACTCGGATTTGGATGAATCATATACCAATGGAAAGCTCTTGAGATGAGGATCAAGAATATGGGTTCAGATTTTTCAGAAAACCAACAAACCAAAATCAGAAAATCAAGAAATGGGACAGCAAGCTTTCTTTTTAGGGTTTTCAAGAGTTTTTGATGGAATATGAGGGATTTGGAAAAATTTGGGCATTATAACCCCTAGGAATGGATGATATGAGGTTGCCAAATGGAACGTGGTTCCAAATGGGGAGTGGTGGTGTGTGAAAATGGATGAACAAAGCAAGAACAAGATGAAGAACAAGAGTTTGAGAAAATAGGGCCAAGATCTTCAAAAATTCATAGAAAATGATTCCCTTGGCCAAATTTTTCAAACTTTATATGAATCTCTATGTAATCAACTCAAGGAATCCAAATATGAACTTCGATTCCAAAAATTTCAAACACAAAAATTCGAACAGACCATGAACAGTAACCAGTAAGCTATTTTTTTTTGGTATTTTTGGTGGTTTTTGAATTTTTATGGGTTTTTGATAAGATAAACACAATATGTTCCAACTTTGGCTCTGATACCAAATTAAAGATGCCACGAATGGACCGTAGTTGGACACAATATTGCTTGTGATATTGCCTATTGACACTTGGTGTCAATAGGGGAAAATGAAAGCAAAATAAGAACAAGGAAGAACACAAAAGGGATATGGAAACAATCACAATTAAAGGGGGTTAGGAGAAGCTAAACAAGGTATGAAGACTTTGTCCTCAACTCAAGCTAACCATCCAATAACCTTGATTAGGGACCATTTTTGGATGCTTCAATTCCAAAATGGTGAGGGTTTCCCAATAAACACTCAAAGGGGTATTGTTCAAACTTGGTTTGAGACAATGTGATCTTTTGCAACAAATAAGAGAAGTGTTCTCAATATTAAATTCAACAAAAGATGAGAAACATTGTTTGGGAGGACATATATATAGGCCTCCAACTTACAAGGGTAAAACTGGAAAAAAAAAATACATGACAAACCCTAGAAAACATGAAAAATGGCATTCTGGACAGACTTTGTCGCGGAACAGGATCCGTGTCGCAGAACAGGCATCGCGACTGGGTCTGTGTCGCGGAACATGGCATCGCGACTGTGTCTGTGTCGCGGAACAGCCTTTGTCGCGGAGTCTTTGTCGCGGAACAGACTTTGTCGCGGAACAACCTTTGTCGCGGAACAGACTTTGTCGCGGAACAGCCTTTGTCGCGGAACAGACTTTGTCGCGGAACAGCCTTTGTCGCGGAACAGGGTCCTTGTCGCGGAACAGGGTCTTTGTCGCGGAACAGGGTCTTTGTCGCGGAGCAGGGTTTCGCGACAAAGGTGGTTTGGCGACAGGAGCCCTAAAAATCCAACAAGTCTAGAGCGGACCCCACAGTAGTTGTTTAATTTATTACATGCCATTGTTTAAACTAGAATAAGTCTGAATTAAATAAAATAACAGTTCAACACTTCCGATCATTGATTGGTCTCCGGCCAGCGACGGCGGCGGCGCCGACCAAACTCCGGCCAAGTTCCGGTCAACTTCCGGCGAACTCCGATCAAGCTCCGGTGACGTCCGGCGGTGCTCCGGCGGTGTTCCGGCGACTCTCCGGTGGCTCTCCGGCGGCGGCGTTGACTGTACTCCTCCTTCTTCAGTGTAGAATTGGAGAGCCCATGCATGGCATGTATGGGCGATCCCCAATTTCCTCAAGCTGGATCAGAATTAATGCTTCCGGACTGCTTCCCTCTTCTCTGTTGATGTCGGCTTGGAACTCTGCGGTTCTGAGGAGACTGGCAATTTTATCTGTAAATCTTTTAGCTCTGTTTCGGGAGCATGGTCCATGCGGTATCATAGTTGCAGTTGATCTGGCTACCACGCCAGCTAGGTTTCACAAATGTGCCAGTCCAATATCCACTTTATTGTAAATACTCAAAAGGTAAGGTATGGAATGATTGGATATGGGCTTTGATATGTATGGATGAAATATGGTGGTGGTAATGGCCCAAATCAAAGGAAAGCCCACTTTTGCAACTTTTGTATTTTGACAGGATTTTGGATAGCGACGTGGGTGCCCAAAATGACCTGATTTGTGTCGCTAAATGATGGTTTCGCGACAGGCCAATGTATGGTAAGATAGCTTTTCGACTTGGGAAACGTTTGGCGCATAAATCACTCTTTTTGGATTACACACGCTCCCACACGCGGTCGTTCTTTTGTCCTTGTTCAGTTTTTGCCACACTCCACCAAAATGACCATAACACCCTCAATTTTTATCCAAACGGATTGATTCAAAAACCCTCTTAAAGCTAACTTGAAGATCTTTCTGTTCATATATGATTCATCAATTTTGATGAAGATCTTCAAATTCAAATGAACACTCAAAGTCAGTGCAGTCGCGGAGACAAACAGGCAGTAATTTTGTTTTTGCGATTTCGACCCCCAAATGATCTCGGATTGCCTCCAAACTACTTCCAAATGAAAGCTAACACCCAAAAATGGTAGAAAAGGCTCCCCAAAATATAGCAGGTCGGATTGATCAAGATCTCCTTCAACCAAAATGTTCAGATTGTCAAAAACCGATGCAAATGGAAGCACTAGTGTGTCAATCTTGCAAACCTTAATCACAAAGCAATGGGACAAGTGCAATATCCACACAATGAGACTCAATAGACTAAAACAAACACAAAAACAAGAAAACTTGAAGATCAAAGACCAAAGTATATGAACTTTTTGAGTTTTGGATGAAGAATATGAAGAACACTCATGAATATTCAAATGGATTTTTGGAGGAGGATGGAGATTTGGAAAAATTTGGGCATTATAACCCCTAGGAAATGGATGATGGGTATTGCCAAATGGAACGTGGTTCCAAATGGGGAGTGGTGGTGTGTGAAATGGATGAACAAAATAAGAACAATATGAAGAACAAGGGATTAGAGAAAAATATGACCAAGATCTTCAAAAATTCATAGAAAATGACTCCCTTGGCCAAATTTGATGATCCACATATGTAGATTCATGCCCAGAACACAAGGAATCCAAATCTTCAATCAGATTTCAAAAATTCCAAGATTTAAGGCACGGATCCCAATGGAACAATAACTCCGAAAATGAGAAAAATGAAGAACAAAATATTTTTGGATTTTCTAAACCTATAGATTCAACAAAAGCTTTGATACCAAATTAAATATGCCACGGATCGATTGAATACTATAGGCTATTAATGAAAAAATAAGCAAGAACAAGATAAGGAGACTTCACTATGAATGGATAGAAACTTGAAGACAACCAACTCCTCCAATATGGTGACCCCCTTCCTCCTTTCAATCCTTCAAAGTGATAATCAATCGAGGCGTCTCAAGACTCGATTGATAGCCGAAGCCAAGTTGAATCAAATCCATGAATTTGAGAGAAAATGCTCTCAGTAATGACTTTTGAAAGAAGAGTGTAATTTCATTCAATATCAAAAGTGAATACAAGAGTGTTAGGGTTCCCATATATATAGGGGAACCATTCAACAAGCAAAGAAAAGGAAATAAACAACCCTACACAAGTTTTAAACAAAATGGGAAAGAAAAGATAGTCTGGTCGCGAAACGGACACGCTGTCGCTAGTCTCGCGACATGGCGCGGAGTCCCGCGACACGGCGCAGTTTGACGACACAGATAGGCAGCGGGAGACGTGGCAGCATCTGGATAGTCGCGGAACCCAGACTGTGGCGCGAAGCTTGGCCCTTGTCGCGATCCCCTGCCCCGCGACTGGGTGGATAGCGACACAAGGCGCTGTGGCGCGAAGCTTGGCCCCTGTCGCAATCCCCTGCCCCGCGACTGGGTGGATAGCGACACAAGGCGCGAGTTACTTCAGCTAAGGACTGGAGGGCCCCCTGTCGCGAAAGCTGGACCGTGGCGCTAAGCGAGGTTCCGCGCCACACTGGATAGCGACACGAAGCTCCGAGACTGAAATGACTGGGGTCCATCATCACGACTCCGGCGTTGACTTCCGTTGACCGGCGTTGACCGTCGACTTTTCCGACCAAGTTCCGGCCAGATTCCGGCCAGGTTCCGGCAACCTCGCCGGAGCTCCGGCGGTGTTCCCGGCGATGGCGACGGTGACGGTGGAACCCTCTGTTTTGACCTCTTCATGCTGGTTTGTTCTGTTTTTGCATCCGGAGGTCATTCTGCTTTCTGTTTTCAGTCTGAAGAAGCGGGACCCAGAGTGATGGGTCCCGGTTCTGTAAGGTATTCTTCTGTCTGTTCCCACTGGATGACTGTGCTTCCTCTAATCTGTTCTGCTCGGCATTTGGACTGCTCCCATTTATCTGATTCCTCAAATAATACTTTGGCAATAGCAGTCAGGAATCTTTTGGCACGCTG
Source organism: Hygrophila difformis (assembly GCA_030278955.1). Lineage (NCBI taxonomy): Eukaryota > Viridiplantae > Streptophyta > Magnoliopsida > Lamiales > Acanthaceae > Hygrophila > Hygrophila difformis. The sequence goes on along the minus strand of JAOANR010000006.1, from coordinate 37,309,420 downwards.
TTTTGAGCAGGGTCCCTCCGGGATGGTCAACGCTGTTGACTTGGCTCCCATGCCAATGTTGTCCTTGAAGGTGTCCACCCTATGGTTCAATTCGTCCATCCGCTGATCCACGTTATCCAAACGAGCAGTCACTCGAAGCAATATGTCCATCAGATCCTTGTTCGAAGGTTGTCCTGAACCTGCCATGATAGAAGTCTAGACACAGAAAAATTACACAATATCTGAAAAGAAAATGAAAATATTATAGATGAAAATATTATAGATAATAATAATAATAAAATAAAATAAAAGATGGAATTTATCTGGATCACTCGGTAAAATCACTCAGTTTGCTCACAACCCGATTGCTGAATGCTGGGTTAATTCACAACCTGATATATCTGCAGTCTACAGTGATCACAAACAATTTTCGAGTGGCGGAGGGTGAGGCCTGAATATACGGACGCGCAATACACGGATCAAATGTAACTGCTCGGCTCAATTCAAAGATAAGGTATGATTATGTGATATGCAATGCAGTCAATTTAAGTTCAACACCTTATATGAGCAATCGTCACAAGCAACAGTGTATTTGTCCCGGTATAGAAGTGGAAAAATAAAAACCTCACTAAAACACTCGGATAAACCCCTTAATACTCAGATGACTTCTCGGGCTAGGTTTCACAAGGGTGCCAGTCTGATATCCACTTTATTGTATAAATACTCAAGTGGCTTCTCGGGCTAGGTTTCACGATTGTGCCAGTCCAATATTCACTTTATTGTATTAACACTCAAAATATATAAAAATATGGTGGTGAACATCAGTAGCCGAAAATCGCACTTGGACAGATATATTTGCACTGATTTTGTCTTTTTGGACTGATAAATTCGCACCGGCTACAAGAGAAATTTGCTGATTTTTGTTCTCTTTGTTGGGTGGCCCACGCCAATTAATGCCCAAGTACAAGCAATTAATATCCCATGTTGATTGATTATTCCTTGACACCAATCAACTAATCATTCAATTGTCACTTTTTGCATGGACCGGTTAATAGCACAATTCTTCCACCAACTCTTTGTCCAATGAACAAACACTTGCATGGGAAATTCAAATCTTCATCCAAATCTTCAAGAACCAAGAACAAGCTCAAGAACATTCAAGAACATCAACAATATTTTCTCACAACCCAAACCAATTAATCCCCACGGTTGTGTTTAAATTGCTCAAATAATGAGTTAAACTCTAATATGATGCAATACAAACACACAATGGAAAATAACAAGGTTCAAACAACCATAACAAATTGGGGCAGCAAGCATCAACAAGAAAACTTGAATATTTTTGCAATTTTGGATTTATGTGAACAAGAACACCAAAACTTCAATCGGCCATAACTTTTGATTTCGAAGTCCGTTTTCGATGAACTTTATATGTAAACACATCTACTCGACGAGAGGAACAAGATTATGAAGTCAGATTTTGAAGATTTTCAATGAGCTGTTACCAGTTTTTCGGAAAAGAGGGCAGCAAGCTATTTTTAGGGCTTTTCGGTGGATTTTGGAGATGATGATAGGTGTGGAAAAATTTGGGCAGCACCTCCCCTTAGGAATGGTTGAAATATATGTTGCCAAATGGAATATGCTTCCAAATGGTGAGTGGTGAAGTGTGGGAGAAGGAGGAAGAACAAGTTTTTGGTATTTTTCAATTTTTTTATGGTTTTTGATGTTTTATGAAAAAACAAGTAGAACCAAGTGTGGCTCTGATACCAAATAAATTAGGATGCCATGGATCCCTTGGTTACTAACTTGCAAGAACAAGAGAGAAAACAAGAAAGGAAAGAGGATAGGAAAGCAAACCACAACAAGAACCGAAAGGGGAAGCAACCAAGGTGTTAGAACCGTGACCTCATCCCAATCCTCCAAGCTCAAGCCTTGGTTTAGTAATCACAAGGATGCTTCAAGTCCAAAGTGATGAATGTTTCCCAACAAGCATTCAAAGAGTGTGTGAGGGTGTGTTCTCACAATGATATTTTGAGAGAAAATATCAAGTAGATTTCATTCAAAGCAAAAGATGTCTTACAAGTGTTTGGGAGGTCATATATATAGACCTTATTACAAAAGGGCAATTCTGGAATAAGAAAATACATGAAAAATGAGTAAAAGTGCAAAAATGGGGCTGTTACGACGCTATCCACAGATTACGATGCTAGAGGAGGATAGCGTCGTAAGATGGAGGATAGCGTCGTAAGGTTACGACGCTAGAGGAGGATAGCGTCGTAAGCTTACGACCGCAGAGGAGGATAGCGTCGTAAGCTTATCCGTAGACTAGGATAGCGTCGTAAGATGGAGGATAGCGTCGTAAGCTTATCCGTAGACTAGAATAGCGTCGTAAGGCCTCTGGATAGCGTCGTAAGACCTCTGGATAGCGTCGTAAGGCTATTCCCTCAAGTCCTGTGCGGGCCCCACCATACTTGTCTTACTTATTACATGCCTTAATAATATGTAAATATTATCCGACCAACTTCCGACTTCGACCAAAATTTGTCCGGCGACCGGCGGTGGTTCCGGCCGACCTCCGGCGAACTTCCGGTCAATTTTCCGGCGAGCTCCGTTTGACCTTCCGGCGATGCTCTGGTGCTCCGGCGGCTACTCCGGTCATCTTCCGGCGACTTTCCGGCGACGGCCAACTTCCGGCCAACTTTCCGGCGAGCTCTGTTTGACTTTCCGGCGATGCTCCGATGCTCCGACGACTTCTCCGGTCATCTCCCGGCGACTCTCCGGTGACGGCGATGGCTTATTGCTTCAAAATTGGGGATTCCATGGTTGGAATCCCTCCGGTCTCATCGAGCTGGATCATGATCAAAGCTTTCGGATTGTGGCCTTCTTCTCTATTGATTTCTTCTTGGAATTCCTAAGACTTGAGAAGGCTTGCAATCCGGTCAGTGAACTTCTTGGTCCGGCTCCGGGAGCATGGTCCAGCTGGAATAATTAGTGTTGCAGATTTGGCTTCCACGCCAAAAGAGCTAAGAAGTTTACGGAGCACGTGGCGGGACTGCTAAGGACGCATGCGGAAGAATGGGAGCTGACCAAGCCAACCTTCGGAGGAAGAACAATGATCACATGGAAGCTGCCGGAGGAAGAAGGCTATGCGGAAAAACACTTAGCAGATTTCTGAGGAGTTCCGCTCGCCACACGCGATGTCTTTTCTACTGCACGCCATGATATTTCACACCGCGTTGAAACATCGCGAGGGAACATTGTATGTGGATAACGGAATTTTGAAGATCAAGTGACGCGATCCTCGCGACATCCGCACGCGGCGTTCTCAATAAGCTTTCCAAAAGAACATCGCGAGCATTCTGAAGCAAGTTTACGATTTCTGCAACACTGTCATTTTCACGCGCGCGACAGCTTTTCTAAGATGAAGCAAGCTGCGTAAATCTGTTCATGCATGCAGAATCATATCTTGTTTCCATATCTTTTGTTATTTTATTTTATTTCATTGTTTAAAATAGATTTAGTATATCTAACTAGTTTCCTTATTTGAGGAATTAGTTTCCTGATTTTGTGGGTTTATTCCCATAGCTGATAGGGTTATTTGGGGCCTATATATAGGTCCTCAATTACTCTTGTAAACACTTTTGATTAATTTGATGAATACAATTCTCTTTTTCAAAAGTCGATATTCCGAGTGTTCTTAAACTTTGTGTGTTTCAATTGGCAAACTCACCTTGCAATCTTCGAAACTGGATTGCTCGACTTCATCCAAGGAGGATCATTGGAAAAGGAGGTGCGCTTATTGCCTCGAGGTTTAACTCCATCTCAATTCTCTTGATCAAATTGGTAGGTTTCGTCTATCTCTCTATTTCGTTTTCCCGCGTTTCGTCAAAGTCCTAATGTGTCTGGAATCTGATCCATGGCAGTATTATAAATTTGGTATCAGAGCCTCGATTCTAGTTCAATAGGTGTTTTTCATTTCCTATAAATCAAAAAAATCCAAAAAAATTCTTCGTGTTCTTGAGTTCTTATTCACGCCAGAATTTTGTTTCAATTTTCTGGAATTTTTTCGTTCATTATTTGTCCAATCTGATTTGATATTTGGAATCCTCGTGCCAAATACATAAATCTGCATATAAAGATCTTCCAAATCGGATAAGAATTGAGAAAGATATGCTTATTTGAAGATTCTGTGCATATCTTTGAATATATATACGAATTTAAAAGGATCCGTCTCTTTGATCCTTGTGCCAGCTTGTTTTGAGCGTGTTTTCGTTTATTTGGCCTCTGTGATTGAAAATCTTATGCTTGTGATTGATTGTTCACTGTTTAGTCGGATTTATTGCTTGAAATTGTCTCAAGAGCGTACTGTGTGTTCTTGGTGTTCTTGGCATATTCATCCAAGTTCATCAAATCTTGTTGAGTGTTCTTGAGAGATTATAATTGATCTTTGGGGGCTGATTACTGAGGGTGTTATCGGGAGATCAGTATACAAAAGTTTGTTACTGTGGGGACCAGTTTGTTACGGGATTCAGAGTTTGTTACAAGGGTTAAGTGTTTGTTACGGGTTTGTTACTGTGGGGACCAAATTGATACAGCTCATCATAATTGTTGAATTCCTTATTTCCCTCACGCCTCGCGCTATAAATCTTATTCCACAAAGCGTGCGTGCATTGAAAGAAAGATTTGAAAGCAAACAAAGCGTGTCAGCTTAGTTTAAAAAAAAAGAGAGAGAGAGAGAAGAAAAAGAAAAAGAAAAGAAGTGGATCTATAGCTAGTATTCGTCTGTCAAAGGTGATACATAGCTGTTGAAAGCCACAAGTGCAAAAAAAAAAAAAAAAGAAGAAGAAAAGAAAGAAAAGAACAAGCTGATCGTGCTTCAATATTTTCATATCATCTACTTTCTACATCTTTGGGGATTGGGAGTCGAGTGTTAGTGAGTCACTTCTCATATTTCAGTGGGTTCAGTCTATATTGTGAGGAGACAATTGATTGCAATTATTTGACTAAACGCATTGAACTTGACATTACTTGCACTGATTTATCACACTCTGCTGTTTGTTGCGATTATTGATTGAGTCGAACAGTACAACTTGATTCTTGTACTGTGCGTACATTACTTCGAAGCGCAATCCTCTGAATTTGATCCAAGTTGGGTGACCAAAGCAAGAAAGTTCTGAAGAAGAATTGGTGACAAACCAATTGAATACTACACTGTGTGACATTGTGAGATCACCCCAAATTCTTCAATTCTTTTACTAATCCTTTTATACATATACTCTTTAGTGTTGCTATGGCAGGTGATACTCCATTGACGATGGAAGCACTTCAAGCAGTACTTGCTCAACAAAGCCATGAGCTTTGTTCAAAAATGGACAGAATGGAACATGGCATTAATGAGCAGCTCAATGACATAACTGAAAAGTTTGATGCCAAGCTAGCTGAACAACAAAGCATCATCAGAGATGACTTACTCAAAGTCATTGATAGAAAATTCAATTCCTTGAATAGAAATCCTACTAATCCATCTTATATTGCAGGCTCTTCTGACAGAGGAAAGGGACAGGTGTCTGAAGTTGGAAACTTCGATAGAAGGTATGGACCTCCTCGCTCTAACATCAGACCCCCTCAAACCACGACTGAAGAGAGGAGAGAGCCAAGGGTGAGACCTCAAAGGGATGCTCCAATCAGACAACAAGAGGAATTTCAAACCATCTCTGATGAAGATGATGACCGAGAAGATGATTGGGAGCGAGTTTCTGTGCATCAAGGCAACCAAAGAAACCAGCAGGGAAGGAACCAACCTCGCCGAATCAACCAAAGGGTGGCGTTTCCAGAGGAAGACACTGATGATAGTCTTAAGGCTATCAAATTCACCATTCCAACCTTCAGGGGGACCACTGATCCTAATGAATTCATTGAATGGCATGATCAAATGGAATTAATTTTTAATGTTCATAGATATTCTGAGAGAAAGAAATTGCAATTAGCTGTCATTGAATTTAGGGATTATGCTTTAAGTTGGTGGAAAAAGCTATGTTATGATAATGATAGGTTGCAATATGAGCAGATCCATACTTGGAATGGATTAGTGGGAGCTATGAGACATAGGTTTGTACCTCCCAAATACAAACAAGAGTTATTCATTAAGCTTTCTTTTCTTACGCAGGGTACCAAAATTGTGGAGGAGTACTACCATGAGCTGGAAAGATTACTGATGAGATGCGGTATTGTTGAAGATGAGGACATCACCTTGAGCAGATTTGCAGGAGGATTAAGGAAGGAAATATTCAAAGAAGCTGATTGAAACTTTTGACGAGCTTCGCCGACACGAGTAATTTTCTGAAAATTCTTTTACTGGTTTATTGCTTAAGGAGGAAACTGTGATTTCAAATGGTGCCTCAAGAGTCCCCGGTGACGGCCATGAAACTTTTGCACTTAAGCCAAGTTTCATTTTGTTGCTGGGGGGTTGAAGAACCGTCTAAATGCAATTTCCAAGTTTGGATTTATTAAAATGAAAAGAGTGATGATTGGGGGAAGGGGTTTAAGAATATATTAAGATTTCCCTTTTTATTACTCCTGTGGGGTTCAAACGGCGCTGTGGTTCTTCCAGCCATGAAACTTTTGACAAGTATCACGGTGCAACCGGGATGGACCTTCAGTCTGTCACCCTGAAAGTCCTAGGTATCTGCACCATAATGCTTCTCTTAATTTCATGTCAAGAGGATACCTGCCATGAAATTCTTGAACATCTTCCCACTGTATGAGTATTTTCCCAAAATGTTATTTTTATTTACTCGTGTCACGAAACTGTGCTCCCGAAAGCGCACGGGTCAAAAATTGCAGTAATTTATAGTAAGTACCGGATCGTTCACTGGAGGATGTGCGATGGAAGCAGGACCCACGTCGTTTACTAAGATTTTCCACTCGGTTACTCGTTTCAAGTTTTGCAAAGGTTTCTATCAACTACTCAACATAAATTAAACCAAATCATGAAAGCAGTAAAAATTATTCTACAAAGCATGGTAAAATAGATCGAGGAAAGCAATTAAATCTATACTACGAAAGCAATATAGAATTATGCTACACTATCTAGAAAGCAGGTTTAAATATGACAGAAGGGACAGGGAGGAAATAATAAAGATTGGACAAGATTCAGATGAAACACAATTAAACTTCCATTTTAATACACAGATCTTAGCTTGGGATAATCCTCTAGTTAGCTAACTCTCATGCTCTCTATACCGTGTTCCCTTTAACAGACAGGTACTTACAGTAAGAGTTTACATGCTCTTAAGACAGCAATTTCTAAGATACCATAAACTCTTAACTCCCTTTGCAATGCCTTGCAAACGTATGTTAATCATTTACGGTGGACGAGCAACACCTGTCAAATCATTAGTTGACTTGCCAAGTACTGCTATCATTCCCCCATGTCACACCCAAAGTTTCAAATCAAGCCCCGAACCATTCCATAACTCTCAAACCTTTTAACAGATGGACAGCCCCTAATTCTTCCGAGTGACCTCTATGAAAGCATTTAAAAGGAAAGCAGTAAGGAAGCTGTAAAGAAAGCATTTAAATCTACCACTCGGAATCGTTAAAAACGTCTCTTTCCGTTAGTATAAAAGAGCCCCTGGTCTTGGTGACCAGATGCAGATCAAGAACCCCCAAGATATCAATAAGCCATAGGGCTTACAACATCTGGGTAGTTATGAGATACAAACTAAATGAAATAGATCCATAAATGAACCTATTCCGGATGTACTCACTCAAGACTCAATTCTAGACTTTGGCTGAAGAAGATAGTAGTCGAAGGAATACTCGACCTTACCTTATAAATTCACCAAGGCCTATATGTTGTTCCTCCAATATTATTTATCACATCTCATCTACACCCAAGTGGATATTGATTTAATGCGATATCTAATATCAGATTTCCAACACACAGCAATTTTGAGAAGCAATTGAATATTTGAAAATCATTCCCTAGACTGGTACTAGACTCTCAATTAAAACACAGATCCTTTCAGTCTAGGTGAGACCTAATCGCTGACTCTGCTTCTAAGCTCTCAAGATCAACCCCCAGTAGAATGTGAATTAGTCATAACTGTCGAATTTATCCCTTACTCAGATCCGGATTTTATAAAGGAATTTTTGTTGGAAATTTATTATGCAACATCAGATTTATATCAAGGCTTCTATGTCCAAGGGGAAGGATCCCCAAAATAGCAATAAGACCAGAACAGCTACATAATAATATCATGCATACAAGTATATGAAAAAGAAATTAAAATACCCCAAAATATATGGTGGGATTAGACAGAATGCGATACACAAAGATGGATTAGCCTGAGATGAGAAGAAATCGGCTAAAAATAATGCCAGAGATAATTGAGGTTTTCCGTACTGCAAACATCTGCTGTCCGGTCCCCAATTTTCCCAGATGATTGATTGTAGACAGAAAGAATCCCAAACAACGGTGACCGCCGTCATTTAGTTTTCTTTTGTCTGTGAGTGGAAAAATAACCCACATATTTCTTGCTGTAATATTTCTCAACTGATGTTGGTCGACATCAGTTGATACTATTGCAACTTGAATTCAGGTTGAGAAATTAAGATAAGGAAAATTAAAACTGTATCTGATTAGGAGTTGGCTGAGTGACTAATCAAAACTCTTAGTGAAGAGAACGCTCGCCGAAGCTTCCACCAACCACTAACCAGATCATGCAAAATAACAGATAATAATTAACACACAGAAGACGGGTTAGTCGATATCCCTGTGAGAGGACCTTTCACCAACATTAATCTGTGGTGTTCCTCATTATCCGTTCATACACTCAATGAAAGAGAAAATAGGAAAGTAATAAAATATTTTTGGTATTGTGTGGGTGTTAAACACACAATAATTGGACACTAATGGGTTGAGATGTGTAATGGATAGAATTCAGATGAATTGGGCCTAGGCCCAATACACCCATGCAACTTACGCAACTCATGAAAGAAAATATTTTTGGAGTTTTCAAAATAGAAGGGATGGTTCAATTCGAATTATTGGGGTAATTCGAATTGAGAATGCATGAAGGATGGAGTATTACTTACTCAATTGATCATTGCTAGAAATTGGAGCATCACCCAATTCGAATTAATTCGAATTGGACAATTCGAATTGGCGAAGTTCCCTTCTTTGCTCAAATTGACTAAGGTATTTACCTCAAAGGGAGGGTGAGTTCGAATTGTGCAGCAATTCGAATTAATTCGAATTGCAACAATTCGAACTGGTAGATGATGGAAAATAAACTAAGGCATGAATGTGGGGCAATGGATACAATGTGGTTTTTAACCCAATTCGAATTGTAGCAGTTCGAATTAACTCGAATGACATAATTCAAATTGGTTGAAAACCACATGAAGAGAATAGTTTGGATATGCAATTCGAATTTCCCTTAGCAATTCGAATTAATTCGAATTGCCTCAATTCGAATCACATATTTTCAAACACAATTTTTGTTCTCACAAGTATGGGTTAGGTGAACACTGTACTGTAATGATGGGTTTAGATTTACTAAATCCCTCATCTCACATCAGTGTCATTTCACAGCCACCCTAGTGAGATTTTCAAGAAATAAACAACTGCATGTCTAGTGGGTATTGGCCAGATTCAAACCCTATTTCTACAAACAAGAAATCAAAGATCAAAGAGCCTAAAACATCTAGTTATCTAAGAACTACATGAGTAAACTAAGAACACACAAGTTATCTAAGGAAGCACGAAATGAGATTAATGCAGGAAGAATAAAATTAAAACACAAATTAACATAGACATTAAAAACATCTAAAACCTAAGAACACTTATTTGAAGCTCTAAGGCACTAAATCAAGCCAAAAACCCAACAAGCATGCATTTATTAAGTTTGAATGTCAACTAGGACATAATAAATGTAACCTAGTTGAAACAAACAAACACTAAGCATTAATTTCTAGGGAAAGCATTAAAGAGTGCCAAAACAAATGGATAAAACCATTTCTGGAAATTTTCCTTGTATTGACACTTGAAAGCAAAATAAGAACCCAACACCATCATTAGCTTGAAGGTAGGGTTTATTCTAAATAGAAAGCATGTAAACATATGGAAAATGGCTACTCTAAGGGTTACACAAACTGCTTCTATACTAAACTAAGATTACAGCATGTAAAGATTAAAATACTTGCAAGAAAAATAAACTAAACTAATCTAAACTACCTACCTAACCCTTAAGGGGTGTGGAACCTCCTGCTGTTCTTTTTGTCCCAAGCTGCCTTTTGGTTAAAATTCTTGATCTTTTGATTCTGTTGTGCAAGGTCTGCTTTTATAGACAATCTTCAAAACCCTAGGCCCACCAGTGTTGTGCACAGCTTTCTTTGAATGAATTGTTGAGTGAAGTTCGAATTATCTCAACCAATTCGAATTAATTCGAATTGTGAGATCTCTTCCTTGAGCTGGGGTTTTGGCCTTCAGTAGTCAATTCGAATTGTTGTGAATAATTCGAATTGATCTTTTCTCGAATTGGATGAGGGTTTCTGCTTGGCTCATTGCACTTTGTTGGCAATTCGAATTGTTTGTGCCAATTCGAATTAATTCGAACTTGGACAATTCGAATTGCATCTTCTTCTTGCCTTTGGGTTTCTTCTCTCTTCATTCCCTAATTCGAATTAATTCGAACTTGAATAATTCGAACTAGCCTTCTGCATCCCTTCCAACACTTAACCATTTCTTGCTCTCTTTAGCAATTCGAATTGTTGTGCAATTCGAATTAATTCGAATTGCTCTCAATTCGAATTGTGCTTCAATCACTTAACCAAATTTTCAGTTGTGGGATTCTCAATCTTTTTCCCATCTTTTTGGATTTTTGTGGGCTCTTTTATTCTTTTGCCCATCTTTTCATTCCTTTTTCTTTTCTTTTTCCTTTTTTCATGTTTTTGGATTTTTCTAACACAAATACAATTAAAATTGCATATTTTGTGTCTTTTTATTACCGGCTCAATGTTTTTACAAACTCGCATTAATCTGTCAAATTCAACTGCTTTCTTATTGACATAAGATGGAATCACGATCAAAATGTCCGTCTCAGACACGGAAATGGATTGGAAATAATGGACAATTTTGGCCATTATCACTGATCTTAGAGGATTTGATTCTCTTGCAGAGCTGTATGACAAAGCATTGAAGATAGAAAGGCAACAAAAGGAGGTAAGGACTTATCCTGTGAGATCCACTGTTGCTGGCAACAATTCAAAACCATGGTTGGTGAAGACACAATCACAACAATGGAGTGATAAGAAGGAACCGGTCAAGCCTCAGCCTACAAGTCAGAACAACAAACCTCGAACCTTTGAAATTGGTAAGAATTTCCAAGAATTCAGAAAGGATGATAGACCAAGGGGGCAAGAGGTTGATAGGAATAGGGGAGGCCGAGACAAAAGAGATGTTGTATGTTGGAAATGCCAACGACGTGGTCACTATGCTAATGAATGCACCAATTTGAGAAAGGTGGCACTATTGGATACTGGAGAAGAAAGATTGGTAGCCATCACTGAAAGTGGCATGCTAAACCTGATTGATGAAGAAGAAGAGTGTCCGAATGAGGATGATGAATGTGAGTATGTTGGAGAAGATCAAGAAGGACGAGAGACAGTTGAAGGGGAAGAAACATTCCAAACTATGGTGGCAATGAGAATTCTGAATACTGATAAATCACCTGATGATCAAAGGGAGAATTTATTTCATTGTTTTTGTACTATCAATGGTAAAGGTGCTACAATTATTGTTGACAACGGTAGCTGCACTAATGTAGTTTCACTGTTTTGTGTACGCAGGTTGAACTTACCTTTAGAGGAGCATGCAAGTCCATATCTGCTACATTGGATGAACACAAGTGGCCGATTGAAAGTAACACATCAAGCACGAGTTCCAATCACTATAGGATCTTATGCCGAAAATGTCTTATGTGATGTGATCCCTATGAATGCTTGTCATGTACTGTTAGGAAGGCCTTGGTTGTCAGATAATAATGTGACATATCATGGTAAAGAGAACACCATAGAGTTTAGGAAAGGAAAGAAGGCATATCTGCTAAAACCTTTGTCTGTGGTGCTTGTGAGAAGAGAATCAGAAAAGCTGAAGAAACAAGTTGAGGAAGAAGAAAGGGAACACAAGGAAAGGAATACAAGTAAAAAGAAGGCTGAAGCCTCAACAAGTAAGGGAAAAACAAAGATGGCTGCAGAGAACTGTCTATTGGTGGACAGAACTTCAATTGAACGAGCCATCAAAGAACCTAAATTTCCAGGTTACTGTTTCCTTGCACTTATTAAGCCTATTTCATTAAACTTAGGAACAGAAAAATCTTCGCTTGAAATTCCTGCTACTTTTGCTAGGATGCTCGAGAAGAATCAAGATGTGTTTCCTAAGGAGTTTCCGGAAGGACTACCACCCTTGAGAGGAATAGAGCATCAGATTGAGTTTATGCCTGGAGCATCAATTCCAAACAGACCAGCATATAGGATGAATCCTGAAGAGAGCTGAAATTCACCGCCAAGTTCAAGCATTGCTTGATAAAGGATGGATACGAGAAAGTCTATCACCATGTGCTGTGCCTGTGCTCTTAGTTCCCAAGAAGAAGGGGGGATGGAGGATGTGTGTCGATTGCAGAGCTGTTAATGCGATCACTGTGAAGTATCGCCACCCAATTCCTCGTCTTGATGACATGTTGGATGAACTAAGCGGTGCAACGGTCTTTTCTAAGATCGACTTGAAAAGTGGTTATCATCAAATACGAATGCAACCCGGAGATGAGTGGAAGACTGCCTTCAAAACCAAGTTTGGGTTATATGAATGGCTGGTGATGCCATTTGGACTTACCAATACACCTGCTACCTTCATGAGGCTTATGAATGAGACCCTCCGTCCTTACATAAATCGTTTTGTTGTTGTTTATTTTGATGATATTCTCATATATAGTACCAACGAAACTGATCATTTATCTCATGTGCAACAGGTCCTAGATAAGCTGAGGGAAGTAAAGCTCTATGCTAACTTGGAAAAGTGCACATTCCATGTGGATGAAGTCATCTTCCTAGGATTTGTTGTGGGAAAGGAAGGACTTAAAGTGGATCAATCGAAGATCAAGGCGATCACTGAATGGAAACCGCCAAATACAGTCTCAGAAGTTAGAAGTTTTCTGGGGTTGTGCGGATTCTTCAGAAGGTTTGTGCCAAGCTTTAGTATTATTGCTGCACCACTTACATCTTTGTTGAAGAAGGACTTAAAGTATAAATGGGGAACAGCCGAACAAAAAGCCTTTGATGAGTTGAAGTACAAACTGACCCATGCTCCAGTGTTAGCACTACCTGATTTTGAGAAGGTGTTTGAGTTAGAATGCGACGCATCTGGAACTGGAATGGGAGCAGTACTTATGCAGGATAAGAGACCGATTGCATATCATAGTGAGAAGTTTAATGGAGCTCAATTGAATTACTCTACTTATGATAAGAAGTTGTATGCAATCGTGAGGGCCTTAAAGGTATGGCAACATTACCTAAGAGGTCGTGAGTTCATCATACATACTGATCATGAGACATTAAAGCATATCAAAGTTCAAGGACAGCTGAGTAAGAGGCATGGTGGATGGAGCGCATTCCTTGAAACTTTTCCTTATGTGATCAAGCATAAGAAGGGTAAGGACAATTGACATGGATGTCATGACACATGGCATCATGATTCCCTATTTCCCGGAAGGGCCGGTTTCAAAGGCACGAATAAAGAAGTTTATTAATTCTGTCTCTTTATTTTTATTTCAGGAAGCAGATAAACTGGAGCCGAAGAAGGAGCCCAAATTGAAGCTGCTGATGCAGGCGGACGAATACCGGAAGGGCCCGGGTCTCATTAATTTGGGACCCACCCCGTCCAGCTAAATCCGGAAGAAAGGAGACCTCCAGATGCACAAACAGATCAAAACAGCATAAGGAGGTCAACGGAGGGCCCCACAGCCGCCGCCGCCGTCGCCGCCGTCATCATCGGAGGTTCGCCGGAGCTCCGGTGAAGTCGCCGGAAGTTGGTCGGAATTTCGCCGGAAAGTCACCGGCACCGGTCAACGACCGGTCAACGTCGGAACAGTGTCGCCGGACTCAGTGGGCCCCATTCGGATGAAAGTTGGAGGAATTTCTTCATCTGTCGCGGAACAAGCCCCTTTGTCGCGGAGTTACCACTTTGTCGCGGAGTACCACTTTGTCGCGGAGTTACCTTTGTCGCGGAGTACCACTTTGTCGCGGAGTTACCTTTGTCGCGGAGTTACCATTTTGTCGCGGAACCCCCTCTAGCGACAAGGAGAGAGAACAAGATAGAGAGAGAGACCTGGTCGCGGAACAACTTTGTCGCGGAACCACTTTGTCGCGGAACCCCCTTCCGCGACAAAACCCCCTTCCGCGACAAGTCCCTTCCGCGACACAGTCCAGCATCGCGACCAAGTATGCCTAGCGCCACAAGGAGAAGGCTCGAGCCAGAAGAACCCCTGTCGCGGTGCCTTGCTTCGCGACACGACCCTCTTAGCGACAAAGCTTATCCAGTTTACTATTTCCTTGTATCCAGTTTGTTGAAAACATTGCTAGGGTTGTTTAATCTAGTTTTATGGGCTTCCTCTATATATATGAGGTCCCCAAGTATTGTATTCACTTTGATATTTTTGAACAACTCATTTCATTGAATCAAAGTCACTTTTCTCTCTTGAGAGCCAACACTTGGTTCTCAACACTTTGTGAGTAAACCCTAGGTTCACCCACACCATTGAAGATTGGAATTTGCTTCAATGGCCTTATTGGAAGATGCACTCATGAAATCCATTTGTCTTGGGTAAATCTCACTTCCCTTGGATTTACTTAGTCCCCTTCTTCCAAAAATTCCCCTATCCTTTTATTTTTCTTTATTTTGTGTTCTTGTTCATCCGGTGACCAACTTAGACAAGCAATCGATCCATGGCATCAATTTATTTTGGTATCAGAGCCATTGTTTGCTAGTTGGTAGGATTTTCTTCACACACCACCACTCCCCATTTGGAGCCACGTTCCATTTGGCAACCTAAAATCATCCATTTTCTAGGGGTTATAATGCCCAAATTTTTCCAAAACCCTCATATTCCACCAAAAACTCCTCCAAAAACCCTAAAAAGAAGCATTCTGTCCACTTTTTCGAATTTCTGGTTTTGACTCCTTGAGATTTTGAGAAATCTGATCCAATATTCTTAATCCTCATCTCAAGAGCTTTCCATTGGCATAAGATTCATCCAAATCCGAGTTCGTATGCCAAAGTTATGTTCATTTGAAGATTCATGAGTGTTCTTCATGTTCTTCATCCAAAATCCAAAAATATCATATGATTTGCTTTTTGATCCTTTGATTTTGTATTTATATGTTTGTTTTCATGTGTTTGAACCTCAATGTATGGATGTTGCATCATTCCTAAAGCATTTTGAGCATTGAACACAAGTTTGGTTGAACAAGTGCCTAGATTGCTAGCCATTTTCATAATCTGAACTTTTGGTGTTTGTTCCAAGTTGGGGTGAGCGACCTGCTATCGATCCAAGGGTCTGGTTTACACATTTTGGGTGTTAGGAATCGATTGGAAGTGGTTTCAAGGCGTTTGGAGCTCATTTGGTCGATCAAATCACAAAAACAAAAAAACTGCCACTGTGAGTCCGAATCTGCAGCAAACTTTGAATGTTCATAACTTCTTGAGTTCTATGAGTTTCTTGATGAATCTTCAACCATCTTCAAGAAAATTGAGTGCTGAATCCATAGCAATTTGAATCAAGTGTTTTGGACAAGTATTGACAAAGTTATGACCACTTTTGTACCAATTGCCCAAAAGCTGGCGGCACCATTAAACCCGGGCGCGTGAGGGCGCGTGGGTGCAGTAATAGTACCACTTTTGCATTATTTTGCCCCCTAACTCACCCTTAGTCACTATCATATTGATCCCCTTTGTCCTTGGTACCATTGGGAGGGATAAAAACCACCAAATTCACATAGTGCCAAATCTGCCAGCCTCCAAATCAATTGGGATTGAGTGTTTTGTTTGTTGGGAAATATTTCCAAGTCTTTTGAGTGCAAAAGTGAGCCACCAACATATATTTGGGATATTGGGCACATATATTTTTAGTGATACAATAAAGTGGATATCTGACTGGCACAATTGTTCCTCTGAACAAAGTTCACGAACACTGAGTTGAAGTTCCGCCTATTATAAAGGCATTGGAATTCCTCTCATGAGTTGTGATACCTAGCCGAGAAGCCACTTGAGTATTACGACTTTTTCCCGAGTGTTATTTTTCTGTGAGCCTACTCATATATTTGGGATCAATCAAGGACATAACCAATTTGGAAGGATTGTGAACGTTGATAGCAATAGCACTAATCAACAACTTGTGCTCAATTATCATTTGCATTGCATATCACATACATATCATAGCGTCCTTTGATTGAGTCGAGCACTTCATACTGCTTCGTGATTTGCGCGTCACAATTATTTCTCTTCTTTGCATCTAATTGGGTCATTGAGCAGGTGAATTTCGACAGTGGTGTCTGGGCCAAGGGATTGAAATCGAGAGGAATATCTGCGAGTTCACTCTACAAATTTCTGTTTATTTTTCTGACCTTCTTATATCTATAAAATAATTTTATCTGTGAGATGGCAGGACGCACTGAACCAACGATGTCTGATCTGATGGAAATGATGCGATCTCTGCATGAGACCAGTGCCAAGAAGACCGACATCGACACGCTTACTCAGTCTTTAAATATTAATTCTTCTAATATTGAAACTGTCAATAAGCGTGTTGAAGAAGTCAATACTCGTGTTGATGAAATTGTTCATGATATTGCAGGTCGGGTACGATTCCAAAGTGAAGCAATTGAGAGGTTAGTCATGAACCGAGTCGAACGGAGATTGGAGGAAGCTTTCTTCCCTACTCCGTCACCACAGAACACGACACCTCAAAATGCTCCGTCTCAGAGTACCACACCCCAGAATAACCCATCCACAACACCGGCAGTAGCGTCTACGCTCCCGAGAACTCTACAAGAAGGAACTAGCGGAGTCTCCCGGGCCGATATGACAACTGCAGAGGAAGTCTTAGCCGAACGAGAACTGCAGTTTGGGGAATTTAACCGGAGTTTAGGTCCGCGATCCAGTGAACGACACCGTTTGCACCCACCATTGCAGGCCAATCCCACGGTTCGACCTGAAACTCCTGTAACCGATCATTTAGCTATGCCTCCACCACCACCTGTCGGAGCACCTGTGCCGCCAAATGCGCCACCAGCAAGACACCGTTTGAACTTCGATCCAGCTGCTGATTTTGAAGGAGAACCACGAATGGACGACAATCTGAAAAGCATTAAGTTCACCATACCTGCGTTCAAGGGGACGAGTGATCCTAATGAATTTCTCGATTGGAAACATTCGATGGAGATGATCTATAATTGCCATAACTACTCAGACTTCAAGAAGGTCCAGTTGGCCGTGACCGAATTCAAAGATTATGCACAGCTTTGGTGGAAGAAATACTGTTCTGATCTCCATACCGCGGGAAGAGCTCAAATAGCAGATTGGGAGCATTTATTGGATATCATGGAACATCGTTTTGTACCTCATACCTATAAGCCAGATATGTACTTAAAATTAGTGGGTCTCCAACAAGGAAACAAAACTGTAGAAGAGTACTATCGTGAGATGGAAATGCTCATGATGAGGGCTCAAGTGAATGAGGAACCCCAAATCACTTTAGCCAGATTTGCCAAGTACCTGAGACCCGAAATCCATGAAGAAATGGAGATGAGGGGATACATCAACATCACCGATCTGGTTAGGAAAGCTGCTAGGTATGAGGCACAACTGAAGAGGAAATCCCATCGCACCACTCCTGCAGGGCACTACAATTACAACCCCAACAAACCTTGGTTGATCCGACCACCGCCCAATTATCGACAGCCCCAGCAGCAGCCGCAACAGCAACAGGGTCGGGATCGACAGCGAGGAATTGATTTGGGACAAGCTTTTAAGGCCTACAATCAGGAGGAAAGAAACAAAGTTCCCGCTCCAGTTCAGGGAAGGGAGCAAAGGCCACCCGCCAGAGATGCACGAGACATTATTTGTTTCAAGTGCGGTAAAAAGGGTCATTATGCGACGACATGCAATAATCCGCCAAAGAGAGTGGCAGTACTCAATACTGGAGAGGATCAGAGACCAGTGGTTGAGATTGAACCGGGTGTATTCAGGATCTATGACTCCGAAGATGAGCATGAATTTGAAAATCCTGAACTACAAGAGTACCATCAAGAAGAACCGGTCAATCCTGAAGTCGCACCTGAGGATGAGGAAGACGTGAATCTTTTGGTTGCTATGAGAGCATTAAATGCCGACAGAGGAACTGAAACCGCAGACAACGAACAAAGGGAGAATCTCTTTCATTGTCGTTGTACTATTTTAGGCAATAATGCTACTTTAATTGTTGATAACGGCAGTTGCACTAATGTTGTCAGTTTGTACACGGCTCGCAGGTTACAACTGCCCGTTGAAGAACATCCCAAGCCATATCTCCTCCATTGGATGAACAACAGTGGAAAGACCAAGGTCACCCAACAGGCGTGGGTTCCCATCACCAAAGGAACTTACTCTGAGAAGGTGTTATGCGACGTCGTCCCGATGAACGCATGCCACGTCTTGTTAGGCCGGCCGTGGTTATTCGACAAGGATGCCACTTATAGGGGCAAATCCAATGTTTTGTACTTTAAGCATGGACAAAAGGACTATTTGTTTAAGCCTCTGCCTGTAAAACTTGTAAGATTAGATCAGGAGAAGCTTAGGGCGAACATGGCAAAAGCGGAAGAGCTTGCCAAAGCCCTTGCCAAAGGCAAGGCCAAGGTGGGCCAGACCTCCACAGAGGCAAGTAATGAAAGTCAGTGTCTGATACTGACCAAAACAGAATTCAAGCAAGCAGCGCTAGAACCTGGCTTTGCAGGTCACTGTTTTCTTGCTTTAATTAAGCCCGATGAATCTGCTAGTAGAACTGTCAATATTGCACCTGAATTGTCTGAAAATTTTGCTAGGATGCTTGAACGCAACAAGGATGTATTTCCTGAAGAGGTGCCTGCCGGACTGCCACCACTTCGAGGCGTGGAGCACAGAATCGACTTCATGCCCGGGGCATCTATTCCTAACCGACCTGCCTACCGTATGAACCCTGAGGAAACGAAGGAAATTCAACGACAGGTTCAAGGTTTGCTTGAGAAGGGCTGGGTTCGGGAAAGTTTATCACCGTGTGCCGTCCCAGTGCTATTAGTGCCAAAGAAAAATGGAGAATGGCGGATGTGCGTCGATTGCAGGGCTGTCAACGCCATCACTATCAAATACCGCCATCCTATTCCACGGTTGGACGACATGCTCGACGAGCTTGGTGGTGCAAGCTTATTTTCCAAGATCGATCTGAAGAGTGGCTACCATCAGATCCGGATGCAACCCGGAGACGAATGGAAAACTGCCTTCAAGACAAAATTCGGCCTTTACGAGTGGCTCGTGATGCCATTCGGCCTCACTAATGCACCTTCCACGTTTATGCGTTTGATGAACGAAACATTACGACAATTCATTGGCAAATTTGTTGTAGTATATTTTGATGATATCCTTGTTTATAGTTGCACTGAAACTGATCACATTGCTCATGTTCAACAGGTTCTGAACAAATTGCGAGAAGTGCGACTGTATGCCAATTTCGAGAAATGCACCTTCTGTGTTCCAGAGGTGACGTTCCTTGGATTTGTGGTAGGCAAGGATGGGCTTAAGGTTGATGAATCAAAGATCAGGGCAATTTCCGAATGGAAGCCGCCGACCAATGTGCACGAAGTCAGAAGTTTTCTAGGTCTAAGCGGATTCTTTCGGAGATTCGTCCCCCAATTCAGTGTGATTGCCGCCCCAATCACTTCATTGCTTAGAAAGGAAAATCCGTTCAAGTGGGGGCCGGCACAACAGAAGGCCTTTGATGAACTTAAGGACAAGCTGACTCATGCACCTGTGCTAGGACTGCCGAACTTCGAGTTGCCATTCGAAGTACAAAGCGATGCATCAGGGACCGGAATGGGAGCCGTGTTACTTCAAGAAGGACGACCGATAGCATATTACAGCGAAAAGTTCAGTGGAGCTCAACTGAATTACTCCACTTATGACAAGGAATTGTATGCTATCGTGCAAGCCTTAAGGACATGGCAGCACTATCTCCGAGGTCGAGAGTTCATCATTCATACTGATCACGAGACACTCAAGCATATCAAGGTTCAAGGTCAACTGAGCAAGAGGCATGCCCGATGGAGCACTTTATCGAGACCTTCCCGTACGTGATCAAGTATAAGAAAGGCAAGGAAAATGTGGTTGCAGATGCGCTGTCCCGAAGACTAGCGTTGGCATCATTTGCAACAATTAAGCTATTTGGATTTGAGCAAGTCAAGACTCAGTATGCCACTGATGAAGACTTCAAGGAAATTTTCAAGCTGGCAGAACAGAAGGGGTACAAGGAGTACTGCCGCCTACATGGATTTCTCTATTACGGTAACAGGTTATGCATTCCAAGAGGATCCATTAGGGAGTTGCTGATTCAGGAAGCTCACGGGGGAGACCTCATGGGACACTTTGGAAAGCATGCAACTATGGGTGTACTTTCAGAAAGATTCTACTGGCCAGGAATGCAGAAACAGGTTTCTGACTACATTGCCAAGTGTCTGGTCTGTCTGAAGGCCAAATCAACTGTGAAGCCTCATGGTTTGTACCAAGCGTTGCCTGTGCCCCAAGGACCCTGGCTGGACATCTCGATGGACTTTGTACTTGGACTTCCACGGACCGCCCGAGCTAAAGATTCGATTTTTGTGGTAGTGGATCGTTTTTCCAAGATGGCACATTTTATTCCATGTGCAAAGACCAATGATGCCCGCCATATAGCCAAGCTGTTCTTCAGAGAGGTGGTACGTCTTCATGGAGTACCTAAGACAATCGTATCTGATCGAGATACAAAGTTCATGAGTTATTTCTGGAAAGGATTTTGGAGAGAGATGGGCACACAGCTACTGTTCTCAACATCTTACCATCCTCAGACTGATGGTCAAACGGAGGCAATCAACAGAGTACTGGGTAATTTGCTCAGAATTATCACATCCTCCAATTCAAAAAGCTGGGACGAATGTCTGCCACACATAGAGTTTGCATATAACAGACACGTCCATAGTGCCACCCATGTATCTCCATTTGAAGTTGTGTATGGTTTTAACCCGCTAACCCCAGTCGATCTCCTGCCACTACCTTGTAGTGAGCATCTTAACTTTAATGGCAGGGACAGGGCAACAGCGATCAAGAACCTACACAAGGACGTGCGCGAAAGTCTGGCGAAAGCTGCTGAGAGCTATGCCAAATATGCCAATCGAGGCCGGAAGAAGCTGATCCTCAAACCAGGAGACTGGGTTTGGATTCATCTCCGAAAGGAGAGGTTTCCGGCTCAACGACATGGAAAACTCGCTCCCCGCGGAGATGGACCATTCAAAGTGCTAGAAAAGATCAACGAAAATGCTTACAGGATTGAACTGCCTTCTCATTACAATGTTCATCCTACATTCAATGTTGCAGATCTTTCACTCTACGAGCGGGATGAGGAGTTTGAAGCTGATCGGTTGATGGATCAACCTCCCCAAGGGGGTGGGGATGACATGGATGTCATGACACATGGCATCATGATTCCCTATTTCCCGGAAGGGCCGGTTTCAAAGGCACGAATAAAGAAGTTTATTAATTCTGTCTCTTTATTTTTATTTCAGGAAGCAGATAAACTGGAGCCGAAGAAGGAGCCCAAATTGAAGCTGCTGATGCAGGCGGACGAATACCGGAAGGGCCCGGGTCTCATTAATTTGGGACCCACCCCGTCCAGCTAAATCCGGAAGAAAGGAGACCTCCAGATGCACAAACAGATCAAAACAGCATAAGGAGGTCAACGGAGGGCCCCACAGCCGCCGCCGCCGTCGCCGCCGTCATCATCGGAGGTTCGCCGGAGCTCCGGTGAAGTCGCCGGAAGTTGGTCGGAATTTCGCCGGAAAGTCACCGGCACCGGTCAACGACCGGTCAACGTCGGAACAGTGTCGCCGGACTCAGTGGGCCCCATTCGGATGAAAGTTGGAGGAATTTCTTCATCTGTCGCGGAACAAGCCCCTTTGTCGCGGAGTTACCACTTTGTCGCGGAGTACCACTTTGTCGCGGAGTTACCTTTGTCGCGGAGTACCACTTTGTCGCGGAGTTACCTTTGTCGCGGAGTTACCACTTTGTCGCGGAACCCCCTCTAGCGACAAGGAGAGAGAACAAGATAGAGAGAGAGACCTGGTCGCGGAACAACTTTGTCGCGGAACCACTTTGTCGCGGAACCCCCTTCCGCGACAAAACCCCCTTCCGCGACAAGTCCCTTCCGTGACACAGTCCAGCATCGCGACCAAGTATGCCTAGCGCCACAAGGAGAAGGCTCGAGCCAGAAGAACCCCTGTCGCGGTGCCTTGCTTCGCGACACGACCCTCTTAGCGACAAAGCTTATCCAGTTTACTATTTCCTTGTATCCAGTTTGTTGAAAACATTGCTAGGGTTGTTTAATCTAGTTTTATGGGCTTCCTCTATATATATGAGGTCCCCAAGTATTGTATTCACTTTGATATTTTTGAACAACTCATTTCATTGAATCAAAGTCACTTTTCTCTCTTGAGAGCCAACACTTGGTTCTCAACACTTTGTGAGTAAACCCTAGGTTCACCCACACCATTGAAGATTGGAATTTGCTTCAATGGCCTTATTGGAAGATGCACTCATGAAATCCATTTGTCTTGGGTAAATCTCACTTCCCTTGGATTTACTTAGTCCCCTTCTTCCAAAAATTCCCCTATCCTTTTATTTTTCTTTATTTTGTGTTCTTGTTCATCCGGTGACCAACTTAGACAAGCAATCGATCCATGGCAACAATGTTGTTGATGCATTGTCTAGACGAGTAGCTCTAGTGGCACTTGCTACTACACATTTGGTGGGATTTGAACACATTCAAGCTCAGTATGCAAGTGACCCGGATTTCAAGGAAGTGTTTGAGAAAACTGAGAAGCAGGCCTATAAGGAGTACTCCCGACTGAATGGATATCTCTACTATGGAAATCAATTGTGCATACCAAGAGGATCCATCAGAGAGCTGTTAATTAAAGAAGCGCATGCAGGAGATATGATGGGAAGCATGCTACGATGGGGGTGTTGAAAGAAAGGTTTTATTGGCCTGGGATGTCGAAACAGGTGGTTGATCTGATTACTAAATGTCTTGTCTGTCTGAAGGCAAAGTCACAAGCGAAACCCCATGGACTATATCAGGCATTGCCAGCACCTGAAGGGCCATGGATTGACATCTCAATGGATTTTATCTTGGGATTACCAAGGACTGCTCGTGCCAAGGATTCAATATTTGTGGTTGTGGACCGATTCTCTAAAATGGTACACTTCATTCCTTGCACCAAGACAAATGATGCACATCATATTGCCAAGTTGTTCTTCAAGGAGGTAGCAAGATTGCATGGGATACCACGGACCATAGTATCTGACAGAGATACTAAATTTAGCAAGTTGGGTACAAAGTTGTTGTTTTCATCCTCTTACCATCCGCAGACCGACGGGCAAACTGAGGACGTCAACCGAGTATTAGGGAATCTGTTACGGATCATCATGTCTTCAAACTCCAAGAGTTGGGATGAGAGTCTACCCTATATCGAGTTCGCATACAACCGACATGTTCACAGTGCAACAGGTATGTCTCCTTTCGAGGTTTTATATGGATTTGTGCCACTAACTCCACTTGATTTGTTGCCACTGCCCCCGCAGTGAGCACTTTAATGTTAATGGCAGGGATATAGCAAATGCTATAAAGAACTTACATAAGGACGTGCGTGAAAGTTTGATCAAAGCGGCTGAGCAATATGCCAAGTACTCCAATCGTGGGAGAAAGAGATTGTTGCTGAAACCAGGCGATTGGGTTTGGGTTCATATGAGGAAGGAGCGATTTCCTGCTCAGCAGCGCCATGGAAAATTATCCCCTCGGGGATGTGGTCCTTTTAAAGTCTTCGAACGAATAAATGATAATGCTTATAAGATAGACCTGCCTGATGAGTATAGTAATATTAGTGCTACTTTTAATGTTGCAGATCTATCACTGTTCGAAAGAGATGATGAGGATGAAGCAAGTCGGTTGAAGGATCAACCTCTTCAAGGGGGAGGGGATGGCATGGTAGCCTAAGCCATGGTCCAAATACCCGAAGGCCCATGTTCGAGGCAAAGAGCTAAGAAGTTTACGAAGCACGTTGCCATGGATCTATGTGTCTAAACCGAAAAGAAGAATCAAAAGCACAAAATCAAGAGGAGAAAATGGCCAAGTGGCCGAGAATCAAAACAACAAGAAAATGGTGGATTTACTTGGAAATGATGAAGGAAGTGATCTTGTTCTTCCAAGTAGACTCGAGCGACCCCGACCCTTCTACGGTGGAACCGTCCGCCGTCTTGCTTGATCTCCCAAGATTAGACCCCGTGAAGCTTCCTCCGAGCCCCGCGTATCACGACCCCAAAGTTGCTAAGCCCTTGGAACCGATTTGATCAATCCTCTCCCTTGGATGCACACGGCCATGGTGGTGGAAGGGTGATGGCCGCCGCTTGATGAGGGAAGAAGAAGGGAATTTCAATCTCTTGATGGTTCTAACTACCACTCAAGAGGGAATTTGGAATTGGAGACTCTCTCTCACACTCTCAAATTCAAAGTAAAGGAATTCTCATATCATCAAAAGGTTAAGTGATACAAGTGTTGGGGAGGATCTATTTATAGATCCCCCATGGCCGAACTCCCAAGCCCCAAAAATGGAAAATGGGGCGGCCAAGGTGCCAAACAAGGCCCTTGTGTTCAACTCCTAACAAAGCTAACCCCCAACAAGGCTAACTCCTAACAAACACAACCAATTCTAGGACAATAACCTAGTACTAACCTAGGCAACCTAGTATACTCATGTCTCATCACATATGTCCTAATGAGATCATGCCTAACTCACTCATATGTCAAGACATCTCAACAAGAATGTTTTTACACATGTAATGGAAACATAGGCAAACATGTTTTATGCCTTGTCCTAACTCTTCCTCCAAGCTTGTTTCTTCCTCTTTTTCTTGTCCAAACTCTTTCTTTCCTCCTTCATACTTCTTCAACCTTACTTCCAAGTATTCTTGATGTTGATCACATGATTGTTGAATCCGACATGTAGATTGTTGGATTCGAATTGGATCTTCCTTGGCTCTTGTCAAGTCATCATCCCACTTTGAAGTTGAAGTTGACCTTGATATCCTTGCTCCAAGCTTCTTGATGCTTCCATGTAACTCGGATCCCGCCATGTCATCATGCGCCACATCATCCCGTGCCATGTCATCACATGCCTCGGATGCTTCTTCATGCCTTTAAGCTCCTTTGAAATGGCTTCCAAGTGTGCTTGCATCATTCTTTTAAGCCTTTGATCCCACCGCCAGTAGAATCTCTTGTTTGGACAAGTCGATCGGATTAGACGTCCTCGTCACACTCTCCCCCTTGAAAAGCTTTGGACTCCAAAGCTTATCTCCATTATTCCTACAAAAGAGTTTAAGCCCATAAGAGAGTATGATAAAGATGTATACTACAATCATATAAACGATATCCACGATATCTAAGTATACTCTCAAACTTCTTAGCAAGTCTAAACTTGGTGCATGGAAATAAGAGTATATCATGCCATGAAAATACCATGTGGAAAGTAGTAAACATCCTACAATTATAAGGCATATAAGAGCAAAGATAGATCCTTAGAAATCTTCTAAGTATGCTTAGTTCATCACTACACTTATGATGTATAAAAGGATCTATACATTGATGCTTAAGCATTCTAGTATGCATATCAAAATTCCTTAAGTAAACTTCACATAGCATAAAAAGATCCCAAAAATGATTCTTGAGTAATCTAGCATGTATTTCATAACTCTTCAAGTATTGCTCATATGACATAAAAGGGTCTATATAACAATGTTCACACAAGCTATCATACCAATCATCACTTCTCAAATAGAGCTCATGCTTCATGCTTGAATGAAAAGAATAGGATAAAGAATAGTAATGTGCAATCAATCTAGCATAAGTATCATCAATTCTAAAACAAGGCTCATATCTCATGCTAGAATCTAAAGAACATGATAAAGGCCCTATATGGGGATATTCAAGCATACTAGCATACTTATATTCAATTCCTAAGTATTCCACATGCTTTATGCTAGAATGTAAAGAATAGGATATAGGATTCTCATAGTAAAGCTCAATCATTCTAGCATACTTATAATCATCTTTCCAACAATCCATATGTTCTATGCTAGAATTTAAAGTAGGTAGTAGAAGATTTTCTACCTCATGCTCTTCAACATCAAATTTAAAAGAATAAACCTCATGTGAGCTCTCATCCTCAAGATCTTCATCTTCAAATTCTTCTTCAAGTGCGTAGATGTCATCCTCTTGATTCTCTTCAATTGCCATGGTGTCGTCTTCATTCCTACAAGCAAGGTTAGATGCAAACATTGCATTGGCAACAACTAAAAGTGCTCTAAACCTATCAAAGCTTGCATGTGGTCTACCCAAGAACCACTTCAAAAGTACACCAAAGTCCATAATGTCCATGTACAAGAATTCAAAACAATTTAAGCCTATAACATGCTTAAGACATTCGAAAAGCAAAATTCTTCTTGTTGTATCCTCATTCCAAGCATGGTTCTTGTATGTCATCTTGCTCCAATCTCCATAGCTCACCTTAGTAAAAACATTGAAGCACATTTCATAAGCACTTGAATCATCACTTAAATCTTTTCTCAAAATAAAACAAAAGCTAGAAGATAAATCTCTAACTTCCCTTTTACCAATACCATAAGAAGTCAACACTTTTGAACCTTGAAGCTCTTCCTCTTCATTATGGCTAACTTCTTTTCCTTTCTTAGATGCTCCTCTAGTAGCCTTCTTGTATCCTTCTTCTTCTTCCTTCATATTCCTCTTCAAGTTCTCTTGATCCTTTTGCACTTCCTTCAAAGAAAGAGAAGAAATCACAATTTTAGTATCATCATGATAGAAACTAATAGAATTCAAAAGTCCATTGTATTTAATAGCCTTGTCGGATTGCCAAGGCCTTCCTAACAAGAGGTGACATGCACTCATAGGAGTGACATCACACAATACTTCCTCCTTGTAAATTCCCATCACAATAGGAACTTGAGCTTGAAGTGTCACTTTTTGGGATCCACTATCATTCATCCATTGAAGCTTGTATGGATTCGGGTGCTTGATAGTTGGAAGTGACAATTTCCTCACAGTGTAGGTGGATATGACATTTGTGCAACTCCCGTTGTCCACAATAACACTAGCGTTCCTTCCTTGAATTTTGCACCTACAATGAAAAAGATTGCTCCTTTGCTCCTTAACTCGATCTTGGTCATGATCCTCCTTTGCAATGTGACCAAGCATCCTCATTGCCACAAGTGATGAAGAAGATTCTTCACCCTCATCTTCTTCTTGATGAATAGCCACCTTGCCCGTGCCTTCCTCATCCTCACTTGAGCTTGATTCACCTACATAGTTATCAACAAACTCATAAATGCCATTCTCATGCAAAATCAAGGTCTTTTTAGATGTACAATTAGAAGCATAATGCCCCTTTTGACCACATTTAAAACAAGTAATATTCTTGAGTTTTTCACTATTAGGTTTAGAAGACTCCCCCTTTTGCTTGATGACACCCTTGTCCTTGCTCGATTCCTCCTTCTTAGGGTTAGTTTGCCACAGTTTTGATGAGGATTTGAAGTCTTTGTTGTAGACTTGCTTGCTAAACGCCCTTTGACCCTTGCCTTTGTTTTGCTCCTCCACTTTGATAGCAAAGTGAACCATGTCCTCCAAGGTATCAAATCTTTGCAAGTTTACAACCTCAAAGATGTCCCTACGAAGACCTCTCTTGAACCGTGTCTTGGTCACACTTTCCCTTTCCTCAAGTTGGGTGCGCATCATCAAGAGCTCCATCTCCTTGGCATACTCCTCAACGGTCTTGCTCCCTTGCATTAAAGAATGCAACTTTAGCTCTTGGTCCTCCATGTAGAATGAGGGAATGAATCTAGCCTCCATGGCTCGAACTAACTCTCTCCAAGTTTCAATAGGTCGAGCTCCTCTTCTTTCAAGGTCCCGGTTGTGCTTCTCCCACCAAGTCATGGCATAGTCTTTGAATTCCACAACCGCCACTTGCACCTTTTTGAACTCCGAATAGCTATGGCATGCAAACATCACCTCCATCTTACTTTTCCATTCTAAGAACTCTTGAGGATCACTTGATCCCTTGAAGCTAGGGATATTGAACTTGATGGTTTTGAGCTCATCATCATTGTTTTGACCCCTTCTCGGCCTTGGATCAACTTCCTCATAGTCATCATCGGAATCACTTGCTCGGGCCACCTCATGCCTTGGAACCCTCCTATGATGCCTCGGCCTTGGAGCTTGCTCTCGGCCTTGATGCCGCCCTTGAGGTGGGACACTTCCATGTGGAGTCCTACTCCCACTAGATCGAGCTCCATGTCCATGTGGCTCCGGATCATCATTCACTTGATTTCCTCCAAGCTCCTCATAAACGGCCTCAAGTTTCCTTTCCAACAACCTTTCAAAATGTGAAGTCATAGCCGTTTGCATGATCCTAGTGTCGGCCTTCATGGATTGCATCTCCTCCTTTTGCTCTTGCAAAAGCCTCATGACATCCTCCAAAGTAGCCATTTCTAACAAAAACAACAAAAACAAACAAACTACAAGATATATGTATACTAGGTTAGAAAACAAGGAAAACGCAAAAATGGACCTCACTCAAGTGTTGTAGGGTTCACTCGGGTCACTCGGTCACACTATCGAGTCCCTTAGGTTAGCAACAAGGGATCCCCCAAGCTTGGCCGAATTCAACTCCAACAAAGGTTGCAATTGGTCGAACAAAAGACGGAGGCGGAACTTGAGTGATGTACGCTTTAGAGTAGGAATGCAATTACTCTAACCCGACTCAATCAACAACCGTTTAGAAGATCATATAGAAAATACACATAAAAGCAATCGCAAGAGCAAGTGTATCCAATCTTCCAACAATGCCTCACAAGTTATTCAACAACCAACCCACTAATTTCAACAACCAAAGACCAATCCTACTCACAATCCCAAGCAATTTGAAGTGAACTTACAACACACAAAACCCCCAAAAATTGGCCACAATGCCTCGGCCAACACAAGAAAAATCGAGACAAAACTCAAAATGCAAAAGAATTAGTGCACAACCTAGGTTTCAATCAACCCTTTGTTGAAACACCAAAAAGACACTTTGCACTAGGTTTCAACAACCCTTTTGCAAGTCAACAAAATTCAACAATTTGCCCTAGGTTTCAACAACCCTTTGGCAAGACAACAATTCAACAATTACCCTAGATTTCAACAATCCTTTGGCAAGTAATGTGAGTGTCAAAATTTGCCCTAGATTTCAACAATCCTTTGGCAAATGACAAAAGATCAAACAACTCACACAAAAATTCAACAAGTGCTACGGCCTCCCGCAATTTCTTTTTTTTTTTTTTTTTATCTTTTGCTCTCGGCCATAATTCTTTTTGCGCCGATTTTCACTTTTTTTTTTTTTAATCTCGGCTTTTACTAGTGTTGAGATTTGCCTTTTGTCAAAAATGTACTTTTACTAGGCCAATAGCAAATTCAACAATCACGACGAGAAAAATTCAACAAGCCAAAAATTTGAACAAGTGAAAAATGACTAGCAACAAGAAACAAAAAGAAAAGCTATAACCACTATGTAAGAAAAATGGGGAAACATCATAATATGTCCTAAAAATAGGGAAACATCCTAGTTTGTCTTAATGTCCCTAACTCCCAAAACTAATCACATGTGCAAGTAACTTCCCTTAACCAATTTAACACTAATTTCAACAAGTGTCCAAAATTCAACAAAACCACCCCCTATTGAGAAAACCCCTCTCGGCCCTACACTCTTTGTTGGAAGAAAATTCAACAATCACTCCGAGATGCTAAAATATGTAAATTCATACAATCAAGATTAGGAAAAAGTGAAAACTAGCACCAACGGCATTCAACAAGGGCTCCGAAATTCAACAATGAGGGCAATTATTCCAATTCAACAAAAAGAAGGAATTCAACAACACATGTGTAGGGAATCAAAATCCAAAGAACAAGCAAACATGGATTTTCAACAAAAAGCTCCAAACAACATGAAATTCACACAAAACCGCCACAAAGAAGAGATGATCATGGCGTGGTGATCTAAACATCTAAACATGGAATTTTCGATCTAGACAAGGCTCTGATACCAAAATTTATGCCATGGATCTATGTGTCTAAACCGAAAAGAAGAATCAAAAGCACAAAATCAAGAGGAGAAAATGGCCAAGTGGCCGAGAATCAAAACAACAAGAAAATGGTGGATTTACTTGGAAATGATGAAGGAAGTGATCTTGTTCTTCCAAGTAGACTCGAGCGACCCCGACCCTTCTACGGTGGAACCGTCCGCCGTCTTGCTTGATCTCCCAAGATTAGACCCCGTGAAGCTTCCTCCGAGCCCCGCGTGTCACGACCCCAAAGTTGCTAAGCCCTTGGAACCGATTTGATCAATCCTCTCCCTTGGATGCACACGGCCATGGTGGTGGAAGGGTGATGGCCGCCGCTTGATGAGGGAAGAAGAAGGGAATTTCAATCTCTTGATGGTTCTAACTACCACTCAAGAGGGAATTTGGAATTGGAGACTCTCTCTCACACTCTCAAATTCAAAGTAAAGGAATTCTCATATCATCAAAAGGTTAAGTGATACAAGTGTTGGGGAGGATCTATTTATAGATCCCCCATGGCCGAACTCCCAAGCCCCAAAAATGGAAAATGGGGCGGCCAAGGTGCCAAACAAGGCCCTTGTGTTCAACTCCTAACAAAGCTAACCCCCAACAAGGCTAACTCCTAACAAACACAACCAATTCTAGGACAATAACCTAGTACTAACCTAGGCAACCTAGTATACTCATGTCTCATCACATATGTCCTAATGAGATCATGCCTAACTCACTCATATGTCAAGACATCTCAACAAGAATGTTTTTACACATGTAATGGAAACATAGGCAAACATGTTTTATGTCTTGTCCTAACTCTTCCTCCAAGCTTGTTTCTTCCTCTTTTTCTTGTCCAAACTCTTTCTTTCCTCCTTCATACTTCTTCAACCTTACTTCCAAGTATTCTTGATGTTGATCACATGATTGTTGAATCCGACATGTAGATTGTTGGATTCGAATTGGATCTTCCTTGGCTCTTGTCAAGTCATCATCCCACTTTGAAGTTGAAGTTGACCTTGATATCCTTGCTCCAAGCTTCTTGATGCTTCCATGTAACTCGGATCCCGCCATGTCATCATGCGCCACATCATCCCGTGCCATGTCATCACATGCCTCGGATGCTTCTTCATGCCTTTAAGCTCCTTTGAAATGGCTTCCAAGTGTGCTTGCATCATTCTTTTAAGCCTTTGATCCCACCGCCAGTAGAATCTCTTGTTTGGACAAGTCGATCGGATTAGACGTCCTCGTCACACGTGGCGGGACTGCTAAGGACGCATGCGGAAGAATGGGAGCTGACCAAGCCAACCTTCGGAGGAAGAACAATGATCACATGGAAGCTGCCAGAGGAAGAAGGCTATGCGGAAAAACACTTAGCAGATTTCTGAGGAGTTCCGCTCGCCGCACGCGATGTCTTTTCTACTGCACGCCATGATATTTCACACCGCGTGGAAACATCGCGAGGGAACATTGTATGTGGATAACGGAATTTTGAAGATCAAGTGACGCGATCCTCGCGACATCCGCACGCGGCGTTCTCAATAAGCTTTTCAAAAGAACATCGCGAGCATTCTGAAGCAAGTCTACGATTTCTGCAACACTGTCATTTTCACGCGCGCGACAGCTTTTCCAAGATGAAGCGAGCTGCGTAAATCTGTTCATGCATGCAGAATCATATCTTGTTTCCATATCTTTTGTTATTTTATTTTATTTCATTGTTTAAAATAGATTTAGTATATCTAACTAGTTTCCTTATTTGAGGAATTAGTTCCCTGATTTTGTGGGATTTATTCCCATAGCTGATAGGTTTATTTGGGGCCTATATATAGGTCCTCAATTACTCTTGTAAACACTTTTGATTAATTTGATGAATACAATTCTCTTTTTCAAAAGTCGATATTCCGAGTGTTCTTAAACTTCGTGTGTTTCAATTGGCAAACTCACCATGCAATCTTCGAAACTGGATTGCTCGACTTCATCCAAGGAGGATCATTGGAAGAGGAGGTGCGCTTATTCCCTCGAGGTTTAACTCCATCTCAGTTCCCTTGATCAAATTGGTAGGTTTCGTCTATCTCTCTATTTCGTTTTCCCTCGTTTCGTCAAAGTCCTATTGTGTCTGGAATCCGATCCATGGCACTTCGGTTCCTAGGCTCATTTGCATGATCAACATGTCTTTCCCGTGGAGTTCGATTGGCCCGATCAACCCTTGGTGCCTCTCGGTCCATCTCATCATCATGTCTAGCTCGTGGCACACGGCTTGCTCCACCATACGGTATAGGACTTTGATCATCTCCACTAACCCTAGCTCGGTCATGAGCTTGTCCATGCCTTGGCAAGCTTCCTCTTGGTGTATGCCTTCCACTAGATGTAGAAACATGCATAGAAATCTCCGGATCAACATGGCCTCGGTTTCCACCAAGATCATCATAAACCGTCTTCAATTAGCGTTCAAGAAGTCTTTCAAAATGTGATGTCATGGCAGCCCCATGTGTCTTTAAATTCTCCTCAACTTCTTTCATAACATCTCTTCTAGAGGTCTCAAAACCTTCCTCGATTCTAGCAAATCGCCTCTCAATGCGTTCTTCCCGCCTTTTGCACTCCTCATTGCTTTCTTGAAACATGCGTGCAATATCATCCAAGGTAGTCATGGCTGCCCAAAAACACAAGAAAACACTACCAAAAATATATGTATAAGATGTTAGAAACAAGAAAAATAAAAGATGGAATCTCACTCAAGTGATGTAGGTTCACTCGGGTTCACTCGGTCACTCAACCGTGATCCTCAACTAGCAAATTGGGTTCCCAAGGATACGTCAAGATTAGCACTCCAATTCAGCCCCAAAGCATTTAGGACCCGACAACGTTGGAACTTGATATACGTACGCTTTAGAGTAGGAAAGCAAATACTCTAACTCGACTCAATCAACAACCGTCAAGAAGATCATATGAAAATACACATTAAAGCATACAAGAAATCAAGTGTATCCAATCTTCCAATATTGCCTCACAATGATTTCAACAATCAACCCACTAAAATCAACAACCCGAAATGAAGAAATCCTACACACAATCCCAAAGACAATATTTGAGTGAACTCACCACACAACCCAAAAATCAAGAGAAATAGTGTACAACCTAGGTTTCAACAACCCTTTGTTGTAACACAAAAGAAAGACAATTTTGCTAGGTTTCAACAACCCTTTTGCAAATGAAAGAAATCAACAAGTTGCCCTAGGTTTCAACAACCCTTTGGCAAGTAGATGTGAGTGTCAAAATGCCCTAGATTTCAACAATCCTTTGGCATGACAAAAGAAGGTGAAAAATCCAACAAACAACTCACCCCAAAAATTCGACAAAGAACACGACTTTCAACAACTCAAACTCTAAGGCCTCCCGCAATGTTCTTTTCTCTCTTTTTTTTAATATTCTGATTTTTTTTAATATTCAGATTTTTTATTTTATATATTGCTCTCGGCTTCTACTTGTGTTTTGAGAGTGCCTTTTGCCAAAAATTTCAACAATGCAATTTTACTAGGCCTTCTGGCGTGGTAGCCAAATCTGCAACACTAATTATCCCAGCTGGACTATGCTCCCGGAGCCGGACCAAGAAGTTCACTGACCGGATTGCAAGCCTTCTCAAGTCTGAGGAATTCCAAGTCGAAATCAACAAAGAAGATGGCCACAATCCGAAAGCATTGATCATGATACAGCTCGATGAGACCGGAGGGATTCCAACCATGGGATCCCCAATTTTGAAGAAGTAAGCCATCACCGTCGCCGGAGAGTCGCCGGAAGATGACCGGAGAAGTCGTCGGAGCATCGGAGCATCACCGGAAGGTCAAACGGAGCTTGCCGGAAAGTTGGCCGGAAGTTGGCCGTCGCCGGAAAGTCGCCGGAAGATGACCGGAGAAGCCGCCGGAGCACCGGAGCATCGCCGGAAGGTCAAACGGAGCTCGCCGGAAAATTGACCGGAAGTTCGCCGGAGGTCGGCCGGAACCACCGCCGGTCGCCGGACAAATTTTGGTCAAAGTCGGAAGATGGTCGGATAATATTAGAAATTAATGTAATAGTATAAGACTTCAAATTTTGGGAGAAGGCTTTGTCCCTATGCTTTGTCCCTATGCACTGCTTGGAGACAAAGCCATGCTTGGAGACAAAACTACTTTGTCCCTATGCTTTGTCCCTATGCACTGCTTGGAGACAAAGCCATGTTTGGAGACAAAACTGCTTTGTCCCTATGCTTTGTCCCTATGCACTGCTTGGAGACAAAGCCATGCTTGGAGACAAAACTACTTTGTCCCTATGCTTTGTCCCTATGCACTGCTTGGAGACAAAGCCATGCTTGGAGACAAAACTGCTTTGTCCCTATGCTTTGTCCCTATGCACTGCTTGGAGACAAAGCCATGCTTGGAGACAAAACTGCTTTGTCCCTATGCACTGCTTGGAGACAGCCATGCTTGGAGACAAAACTGCTTTGTCCCTATGCTCTGTCGCCATGCCATGCATAGGGACAAAGTCCTGTTTAGCGCCCAAGTCGCCAGTTTAGCGCCCAAGGCCTTATTTTCGTCCCTTTTTCATTTTTCTTCCTTTGTAAGTGTTCCTAGGGGCTTTGGCACTATATATATGCCTCCCCCATCATTTGTAAGACTCATCTTTTGCCTTGAATGAAATTAACTTGATATTTCTCTCAAAAGATCACCTTGTGAGTTTACACACACTCTCACAAACACCTTTGAATGCTTGTTGGGAAACATTCATCACTTTGGACTTGAAGCATCCTTGTGATTATTAAACCAAGGCTTGAGCTTGTAGGATTGGGATGAGGTCACGGCTCTAAACACCTTGGTTGCTTCCCCTTTCGGTTCTTGTTGTGGTTTGCTTCCCTATCCTTTCCTTTCCCTCTTGTTCTTGCAAGTAGTAACCAAGGGATCCATGGCATCCTAAGTTATTTGGTATCAGAGCTACACTTGGTTCTACTTGTTTTCCATAAAAATCGAAAAATCCCAAAAACTTGTTCTTCACCATTCTCCATTTGGAAGCACCCTTCCATTTGGAAATCCATTTCATCCATTATAAGGGGATATGCTGTCCAAATTTTTCCACAAACCATCAAAAACTCAAAAACTCCAAAATACAAAACTGGACAGAATCTGTTTTGGACCATTTCGGACTTAATAACTTTGAATTTTGCAAATCTGGGCACATATTTGAATTCCTCATGTTGAGTAGATGAATTTACATATGTGGATCATCAAAAACGGACATCGTATGACAAAGTTATGGTAGTTTGAAGTTTATGTGTGTTCTTGGTCAAAAATCCGAAAATCACCATACTTTGCTCCTTGATCTTGTGTTTTCTTGTGTTTGTTGTTAGTTTTCCAATATTTTGATTCTCATATGTGAATGTATGCATTTGGAATGTGTTTATGTGATTAATTGGATAATATGCAACTAAAAATTCCAAGTGAGTGAATTTGTGTGTTCTTGAGAGTTCAAGTGTTCTTCATCCATGTTCTTGTAAACTTCATTGTTGTTCTTGAGCTCCAAAAATCTGATCCAAAAATTCCTCATTGCCGTGTGTTTGGCAATCTATAATAGGGGAAATTATTACAAGGTACTAGGTAGGGTATGGGCAAGAGATTGACAAGGGAGGTGTAGGACACTTGATTAGAAAGAATATGAGGCTACAAAATCAAAAGAGAGGCAAGTCTCTAGCCGTGGGACCCACCCCCTTGTACTCTTGAATTAATTCAAGTAAAGTGTACGTACCCATTTCATAATTGTGGAAGAAATTGTGTGCTAGTGGGACCCATGTGTGGACTTGTTTGATGATTTTGGCACACATATTTTAAGTAATACAATAAAGTGGATATATTTGACTGGCACAATTGTTCCGCTGATTTATTTCATGAACACCGAGTTGAAGTTCCGTCTGAGATAAAGACATTGGAATTCCTCTCATAAAATTGTGATACCTAGCCATTGAAGCCACTTGAGTATTGATTTTGTGTTATTGAGTGTTTATTTTTATTTTTATTTGCAAAAATCAATATTTGGGAGTCGAGTGTTGTGAGCTACCACTTTTCAAATTTTGGTGAGTTCACTTTTATATTGTGAGGACTTGGAATTATTGGACTGCAATTGCCAATTAAAATCGTGACATAATTTCATTGCATTGCATTTCACATATTTCCTAGCGATTGTTGATAGAGTCGAACATTGCATTTGTATCTTGCATTGTACGTACGTAAATTCAGGCCTCACTCTCCACCACTCGAAATTTGTTTGTGATCACTGTGGACTGCAGATTTATACCAGGTTGTGAATTAACCCAGCATTCAGCCATCGGGTTGTGAGCAAACTGAGTGATTTTACCGAGTGATCCAAATAAATTCCATCTTTTATTTTATTTTATTATTATTATTAGCTATAATATTTTCATCTTCTTTGCAGGTGCTACTTAATTCTTCTTGTTCAATTTTCTGAAATGGCAGGTTCAGGTCAACCTTCTAACAAGGATTTGATGGACATGTTGCAAAGAATGACTGCCCGTTTGGATAATATGGATCAGCGGATAGATGATTTGAATCATAGGGTTGATACCTTCAAAGACGACATGGTCATGCATGGTAACGCGGTACAATCGGAAACCATGAGGCGTCTTGAGTTGAAGATACAGGAGGTGTTTGACCGAACAACTCCACAGGCCACTCCACCTGCAACGTCCAGTACCCCTCGGAGCCATCAAAGTGGACCCCAGGGGGTACAAAGCCATGACATGGATGAGGCCGAAGCCGAGATCGAGGCCCAGCAGCAGGGACCCCGACACGCTGGTCGAAACAATCCTGTACCTCAGACACCCGCGAATCTACAACCGCCACGAGTACCTGCTCCACCCAGACCAGTCCGACATCAACAACGTGATTCCGATTCAGATCCCGACGAGGAGGTGTACCACAGAAACCCCCGCCGAAATAATCGTAATGACGAGCCCGACCGAGACTTGAAAGGGATCAAGTTCGACATTCCCCCATTTAAAGGAACATCCAATCCGGATGAATTTCTTGAATGGAAGCATTCGATGGAACTCATTTTCAACTGCCATAACTACGCAGATATCAAAAAGGTCAATGTGGCCGTCTGTGCTTTCAAAGATTATGCGTTGGTATGGTGGCAGAAAGTGACTCATGACATCCACCGGAATGGCTATGATCCTATTCAAACTTGGGCCACGCTGACAAGGGCCATGGAGAACAGATTTGTACCATCTCACTACCGTCAGGACCTATATGATAAACTTGTATTTCTTGTTCAAGGAAACAGGTCGGTAGAGGAGTATTATAAGGAAATGGAGACTCTCTTACTGA
Source organism: Hygrophila difformis (assembly GCA_030278955.1). Taxonomy (NCBI): domain Eukaryota; kingdom Viridiplantae; phylum Streptophyta; class Magnoliopsida; order Lamiales; family Acanthaceae; genus Hygrophila; species Hygrophila difformis. Next base: position 37,271,551 of record JAOANR010000006.1, on the reverse strand, counting down.
AAGCCGGAGTAGTTGAAGACGAGTGCATCACGAAGTCTAGATTTCTCAAAGGACTCCGAATCGAGATCCGAAAGGAGGCTAAGCTGCGACCATATGACACTTTGTCCGATTTGGTGGAGCTAGCCATGAAGCTTGACACCGATGATCGACCTCGAGTGCAGAAATACCGACAGGATTCCGGATCCAGTTCGCAGAAACCTTGGGGACCAAAGACGTTCATTCCAAGGGACGATAAGCCCAAGCCAAAAGGTTTCGAAATGACCAAGGAATTTAAGACCTACCGCCCGGAAGGTCCTAAACCTGAAGTCATCGAGAGGCCTAAATTTGACAAGGATCGGAAGAAAGAAGTCACGTGCTTCAAATGCGGTCGGAAGGGACATTACTCACCTGAGTGCCCTTTCACCAAAAGAGCTGCACTCATGGAAGACGGGTCTTGGAGAATTATAGACTCTGATGATGAACAACCTGAACAGGCTGAGAGAGAAGAAAATGAGGACTCCGATGACAATGAAGAATTCTACGCTGCCGAGGAAACAGTTGAAGAGGATCGCAAGCTAACTAATTTGGTGGCTATGCGGACTCTCAGTGCTGAACGAACAGAAGAAAAACCTCGTTCTGACGAACAAAGGGAGAATTTATTTTACTGTCATTGTGATTTAAAGGGCAATGTTGCTTCAGTAATTGTGGATAATGGAAGTTGCACTAATGCTGTGAGCGCTTATGTTGTTCGCAGATTAGGTATCCCGACTGAAGAGCATCCGAGTCCCTACCACCTCCATTGGATGAATGACAATAGCGACCTGAAAGTCAACCGACGAGCCAAGATTCCTATCAAGATCGGGTCCTATTCTGAAAATATCATTTGCGATGTCATTCCAATGACGGCTTGCCACATTTTGTTAGGCCGACCATGGTTATATGATCGCGATGTCAAATACAAGGGTCGTGCCAATTGTTTATCTTTTATTTTTAAACAAAAGAAAATAAATGTCAAGCCACTGTCCGTAAAAATGGTTCGGGCGGATCAGGAAGTCCTGCGTGCCAACATGAAGAAAGACGAAGCCGAGCGGAAATCGAAGGATAAAGGGAAAACCCTCTGCATTGAGAGCACGTCTGCCAATCCTTGTCTACTGACGACCCGAACCGATTTTGAGCAAACAATACGCGCACCGAGTTCAACAGGTTACTGTTTCCTTGCTTTTGCAAAACCTGTTAATGATATTTACAGAACTTGCACTGCTGCACCTAATATTCCTGTTAATTTTTCCAGGATGTTGGATGAAAATTCTGATATCTTCCCGGATGAAGTCCCCGCTGGTCTTCCACCTTTGCGCGGAATCGAGCACCAAATCGATTTCGTGCCTGGAGCTTCAATTCCCAATTGGCCACCTTACCGAATGAATCCGGAAGAAACTAAGGAAGTGCAGAGACAAGTTCAAGAGTTGATTGATAAAGGATGGGTCCGAGAAAGCCTCTCGCCATGTGCCGTGCCCGTTTTGTTGGTTCCCAAGAAAGACGGGACGTGGCGCATGTGTGTAGATTGCCGAGCCGTGAACGCAATTACCATTAAATATCGGCACCCGATCCCGCGGTTGGACGACATGCTTGACGAGCTGGGTCACGCCGGCATTTTCTCGAAAATAGATCTACGAAGTGGTTATCATCAGATCCGGATGCAACCGGGAGATGAATGGAAGACGGCGTTCAAGACCAAATTCGGGTTATATGAATGGCTTGTTATGACGTTCGGACTGACGAACACGCCTTCAACATTCATGCGACTTATGAATGAGACCCTTCGCCAATTCATTAATAAATTTGTCGTTGTATATTTTGATGACATTTTAGTGTATAGTTCTAGTGAGTCTGATCACCTTTCCCATGTCCAACAGGTACTAAACAGGTTGCGGGAAGTTCAACTCTATGCTAACAAGGAGAAATGCACTTTTCATGCGACTGAACTCTCGTTCCTTGGATACATTGTGGGTTCTTCAGGAGATTCGTCCCGAATTTTAGCTTGATTGCGGCACCCCTAACTTCACTGCTTAAGAAAGGACTTATTTTTAAGTGGGGGCCGTCTGAACAAAAGAGTTTTGAAGATCTGAAGTCCAAACTGACTCATGCACCGGTTCTAGCTCTACCGGATTTTGACATTCCATTCGAAGTGGAATGCGACGCATCAGAAACAGGCATGGGTGCAGTTTTATTGCAGAATGGTAAGCCAGTGGCATACCACAGCGAAAAGTTCTCTGGCGCACAGTTGAACTATTCCACGTATGACAAGGAACTCTATGCTGTGGTCCAAGCTTTAAAGACGTGGCAACACTATCTCCGGGGTCGTGAGTTCATTATCCATACGGACCACGAAACCCTCAAGCATATTCGAAATCAAGGACAACTGGGAAAAAGACATGCGCGTTGGAGCGGATTCATTGAGACTTTCCCTTATGTGCTTAAATACAAAAAGGGAAAGGAAAATATAGTCACTGATGCCTTATCCCGCAGGAGCGCCTTAGCGGCCATTGCCACAACACATCTGATTGGCTTTGAACATATCAAAGATCAATATGCCACTGATCCAGACTTCAAGGATTTCTGGGCAGAAACCGAAAAGCACGGGTTCAAGGAGTATTCAAGACTTGATGGATTTCTATATTATGAGAACCGATTGTGCATTCCCAAGGGATCGGTCAGGGAACTTCTAATAAAGGAGGTTCACAACGGAGACCTTATGGGACATTTCGGAAAGACTGCCACCTTTGGTATTCTGAGTGAACGTTTTTACTGGCCGGGAATGAGGAAAGAAGTGGATGACTTGATCTCCAAATGCATCGTCTGTCTGAAGGCGAAATCCACTTCCAAGCCACATGGTTTATATATGCCTCTACCAATTCCCGAGGGACCATGGATTGATCTTTCTATAGACTTCGTGTTGGGACTACCACGGACAGCACGGAACAAGGATTCGATATTCGTAGTGGTAGATCGATTCAGCAAGATGGCTCATTTTATTCCTTGCACGAAGACCAATGACGCCCACCACATCGCCAAATTATTCTTCAAGGAAGTGGTGCGTCTCCATGGAATCCCGAAAACTATTGTGTCAGATCGGGACACAAAATTTGTCAGCTACTTCTGGAAATCTCTGTGGCATGAGATTGGCACGAAGCTTTTGTTTTCCACAGCTTATCACCCTCAAACAGACGGGCAAACTGAAGCCGTCAACAGAGTCTTGGGTAATCTGCTGCGGATTATTACTGTTTCCAGTTACAAAAGTTGGGACGAGTGTTTCCCTACATAGAGTTTGCATATAATAGACACGTCCACAGTGCCACTAACATGTCACCATTCGAAATTGTCTATGGTTTCAACCCACTAACACCTGTCGACTTGTTGCCATTGCCCCGCAGTGAGCATTTTAATGTTAATGGCAGGGACAGGGCTCGAGCTATACAGGAGCTTCACAAAAACGTCCAGGAAAGCCTCAAGAAGGCCACAGAGACATATGCGAAATATGCCAACAGAGGGCGAAAGAAACTGCTGTTGAAGCCCGGAGATTGGGTTTGGCTCCACATGCGGAAGGAGAGATTTCCGATGAAGAGACGCGACAAACTTTCCCCACGGGGGGACGGTCCATTCCGAGTTTTGGAAAAGATTAATTACAATGCTTACAGATTAGAGTTTCCCCCTGAGTATGGAATTAACGCTACTTTTAATGTTGCAGATCTCAACCTCTACGAGGAGGACGGTGAAGAGCTTGATCGGTTGATGGCTCAACCTTCTCAAGGGGGAGGGGATGGCGTGGTAGCCAAATCTGCAACACTAATTATCCCAGCTGGACTATGCTCCCGGAGCCGGACCAAGAAGTTCACTGACCGGATTGCAAGCCTTCTCAAGTCTGAGGAATTCCAAGTCGAAATCAACAAAGAAGATGGCCACAATCCGAAAGCATTGATCATGATGCAGCTCGATGAGACCGGAGGGATTCCAACCATGGGATCCCCAATTTTGAAGAAGTAAGCCATCACCGTCGCCGGAGAGTCGCCGGAAGATGACCGGAGAAGTCGTCGGAGCATCGGAGCATCACCGGAAGGTCAAACGGAGCTTGCCGGAAAGTTGGCCGGAAGTTGGCCGTCGCCGGAAAGTCGCCGGAAGATGACCGGAGAAGCCACCGGAGCACCGGAGCATCGCCGGAAGGTCAAACGAAGCTCGCCGGAAAATTGACCGGAAGTTCGCCGGAGGTCGGCCGAAACCACCGCCGGTCGCCGGACAAATTTTGGTCAAAGTCGGAAGATGGTCAGATAATATTAGAAATTAATGTAATAGTATAAGACTTCAAATTTTGGGAGAAGGTTTTGTCCCTATGTCCCTATGCACTGCTTGGAGACAAAGCCATGCTTGGAGACAAAACTACTTTGTCCCTATGTTTTGTCCCTATGCACTGCTTGGAGACAAAGCCATGTTTGGAGACAAAACTGCTTTGTCCCTATGCACTGCTTGGAGACAAAGCCATGCTTGGAGACAAAACTGCTTTGTCCCTATGCTCTGTCGCCATGCCATGCATAGGGACAAAGTCCTGTTTAGCGCCCAAGTCGCCAGTTTAGCGCCCAAGGCCTTATTTTCGTCCCTTTTTCATTTTTCTTCCTTTGTAAGTGTTCCTAGGGGCTTTGGCACTATATATATGCCTCCCCCATCATTTGTAAGACTCATCTTTTGCCTTGAATGAAATTAACTTGATATTTCTCTCAAAAGATCACCTTGTGAGTTTACACACACTCTCACAAACACCTTTGAATGCTTGTTGGGAAACATTCATCACTTTGGACTTGAAGCATCCTTGTGATTATTAAACCAAGGCTTGAGCTTGGAGGATTGGAATGAGGTCACGGTTCTAAACACCTTGGTTGCTTCCCCTTTCGGTTCTTGTTGTGGTTTGCTTCCCTATCCTTTCCTTTCCCTCTTGTTCTTGCAAGTAGTAACCAAGGGATCCATGGCACCTTCTACAAAATTCAACAAGCCAACTAGCAATTTCAACAATCCCGACGACTCAACAAGTGAAAAGAAAGGAAATCAAGATACCAAGCTTGCAACACTAACCAACATGTAATAAGATTGGGGAAACATATAACCATCTATGTAGTGAAATTGGGGAAACATCTAGGTATGTCCTAATTTGGGGAAACATCCTAAATGGTCCTAATTAGCATAACTTCCCAACTAATCCATGTGCCAAGCATGTGCAAGTAAACTTCCCTATACAATTTTAACACTAAATTCAACAAGACTCTAAAATTCAACAAAAACCCCCTATTGTTAAAACCAACACTCGGCCCACTCTCAACAATATGGAAGAAATTCAACAATTAATCCGAGATGCTAAAACATGCAAATCCATAAAATCATGATTATGAAGAAGTGAAAACTAGCACCAACGGCATTCAACAAGGGCTCCGAATTTCAACAAACAAAAATATAGGGAATTTCAACAATCAACAACATGTGATCAATTCATCAACCACATCTCATGGGAAATTAAAATCCAAAGAACAAGCATACATGGATTTCAACAAAAAAGCACAAAATCAACAATCTCTATAAAACCGCCACTAAGATTCAACAAAAATGGCGTGAGAGTCCTAATCAACTAATCATGGAATTTTTCGATTTAGACTATGGCTCTAATACCAAAAATTAATGCCATGGATCATGAAGTGTCTAAAATCGAAAACTGAGAATTCAAAGCACCAAAATCAAGAAAAATGGCCAAGTGGCCGAATTGAACAACAAGATAAAGGAAAAAGAACAAAGAACCCGTGTGGATAGGAGGAAAGTGACGGGTTGAAGAAGATTTCTTGACACGAAAGACCCCGACCCTTCTAGAGGCGAACCATTCGTTGTCTTGAAAAGCCCTTCATACTCCAAAGCTTCATGGATGCCTTTCCTTTCGCCTCCAAGATCTACGAACCCAAGATTCTAGATCGAGGACCCGATTTCCATATCTTCCTTCTAATGAAGTGCTCGGCCAAGATGGGATGGAGAAAAGGGATGGTGGCCAAGATGGTGTTTAGGGATGGAAGGGAAGTATGTAAGTTTTCAAGATTCAAGTATCACACTTGAGAGAAAAGAAGAATCACTCTTCATTTCAAAAAGGGATAAATTCATTCAAAAACAAAAGCTTATGATACAAAGTGATGGATGGTGGCTTTTATAAGCCTTAGGGGCGTCCACCATCACCCAAAAATGTGGAATAGGATGGCCAAACAAGGCCCTTACTCCTAACCTCTCTTAACTCCCCACAACTCTAACCTCCAACAAGCTTAACTCCTTCTAAGACATCAACCTATGACCAACCTAGTCAACCTAGTATGTCATGTCCTAACTCACATATCAAGATGAGTAATCGATGAACAAGACAACATAAGGCACATACTAAACTAGGTTGTTTTAAGACATGTCATAAAAACATAGGTAGACGTCCCAAATCATGTCTTTCTCCTTTGAAAGCCTCTTTCTTCTCTTCTCTTGTCCAAACTTGCTCTCTTCTTCCTTTTGCAACTTGGATGCCTTCTTGGAACTTAATCCCGCCATGTCATCATGTGCCACGTCATCTCGTGCCATGTCATCGTATGCTTCAGATGCTTCTTCATGCTTTAAGCTCCTTTGAAATGACTTCCAAGTGTGTTTGCATCCTTCTCTAATGCATTTGATCCTTCAACAAGTAGATCCTCTCGTTTGGACAAGTTGGTCGGACTAGACGTCCTCGTCACCTCGGGCGCATGCTGAACAGAACAGAATGGAAGCTGATCTTCGAGGGATCAAATTCACCATACCGGCGTTCAAAGGAAGAAGTGATCCGGAAAAATTTATTGATTGGCGACAGTCCATTGAATTAATCTATGACTGTCAACAATATAATGAATTCACAAAGATCCAGTTAGCTGTATGTGAATTCAAGGACTATGCATTACAATGGTGGCAAAAGTTACAGCGCGATGCTCAAAGGATGGGAACGCCAGCCATTGCCACTTGGGCTCAATTAATGCATGCTATGGAAAAGAGGTTTGTTCCAAGTAGTTACTTCGATGAACTATATCTGAAAGTTAATTTTTGTGTGCAAGGCAACAGGACTGCCGATGAGTACTACAAAGAACTGGAACGCCTCATGATGAGAGCACAGATGAATGAAGATGAACCGCTACTGATGGCGAGGTTCAAGAGAGGCTTGAGAAGAGAAGTTCTTGCAGAAATTAAATTGAGGGAATATACTGGGCTCGAACATCTGGTTCAGCTTGCAGTTGAAATTGACCGACAGTTGAGGGACAGGCCCGTCAAATCGACTATCATCTCCAACTCTACTAAGTATTGGACAACCAGATCCAATGACCAGCCTTCAAAACCGACAGATAAATATGGGAAGCCCAATGCACAAAAGGATGACAGGCCCAAAGCCTTTGATATGGGTAAAGACATCAAGGATCCCAACAGATATAGGAAGGACGACCGAGACAAGCCCCGAAAGGATGTCAAGGACGTCACCTGTTTCAAATGCGGACAGAAAGGTCATTATTCCCGAGAATGCCCAAAAAGAGAAAGGCGAATGGTCATGATCGAATCAGGGATTTGGAGAGAAGTTGATTCTGAAGGCGAGGATGACGAAGCTAAGCACGAGGAGCCAATTGTCGATAACGATGATCAATACCCAGACGAAGGCGATCTGAGCCGAGTAGTCTTGGAAGGAAATGATGAGGAGTATGTGACAAATTTCATAGTGATGAGAGCGCTCAATGCAGATAAAGGAGAAGAGACCACCAGCAACAGCTCACCTGAACAAAGGGAGAATCTTTTCCACTACCATTGTAAACTTAAAGGCAATGTTGCCTCATTAATTGTAGATAATGGTAGCTGTATTAATGCTGTGAGCCTCTATACTGTGCGCAGGTTAGGTATACCTATGCAAGAGCATTGCCGTAGACCGATACTTGTTGAAGACAATATCCGGATTCGGAGGAGAAAGAAGAAGAACGAAAAGAAGAACAAATATGAAGATAGTGAAGCCTATAGATGAAGTTGAACCAAACTTACCAAGGGACTTGAACTAAATCAAGACAAGTGGTCTCCTTCGATTGCATCATCCATTAATTCCATTGAAACTAGCTTCCCGATTCAATGGTGTGAAGTTCCAAAGGAAGATTTCACAAGAAGTTTGAGAGCACTTTGAAAGGAGCTCTCAAGGTGACTTTGTATTCAAGAAATATGATTTTCATTCAAATGCAAAGTAATTACAACTAGGGTTGGAGGGGCTATATATAGGCCTACCAACATTACAAGGGTTTAAACAACCCAACAAAGGAAATAAACAAGACTAGGAAAGTAAACAACCCTAATGGGCCTAACAAACCAATTAAGAAAATAAACAAAGCTAATGGGCTTAATTAATTCCATAAGGGATAGAGCCCAACAAGCTTATAAGCTAAATTACGGAAATGAGAAAACGGGGAAGTAGCCTCGCGACATTATTTTGACGAAATGGAGGAACGCCGCGAGAGCACAAAGCGAGGAAAGCCGAAAACCCAAGAGAAAGCCCAAAATCTTTGTGGCATGAATTCAGTATAGCGAGGGCGGAGTTCAGTATAGCGCGAGCGAAGTTCAGTACATCGCGAGGGGAGGTTCGGACAAAGCGAGGGAAGTTCCGGACAAAGCGAGCGAAGTCCTGGACAAAGCGAGCGAAGTCCTGGACAAAGCGAGCAAAGTCTTGGACAAGGATAGTGCGAGGCTCCTCCTCATAATTTTGGCTAAGTCTGGAATTTTTTGGCTCTGAATCCGTTTTCTTCCAACTTATGCTGATTTGCTTCCTTGTGCATCCGGAGGTCTTCCCTTAGCTCAGAACTCAACTCGAACTTGCCGGGGCAATGGGGATTGACATGGATGTCATGACACATGGCATCATGATTCCCTATTTCCCGGAAGGGCCGGTTTCAAAGGCACGAATAAAGAAGTTTATTAATTCTGTCTCTTTATTTTTATTCCAGGAAGCAGATAAACTGGAGCCGAAGAAGGAGCCCAAATTGAAGCTGCTGATGCAGGCGGACGAATACCGGAAGGGCCCGGGTCTCATTAATTTGGGACCCACCCCGTCCAGCTAAATCCGGAAGAAAGGAGACCTCCAGATGCACAAACAGATCAAAACAGCATAAGGAGGTCAACGGAGGGCCCCACAGCCGCCGCCGCCGTCGCCGCCGTCATCATCGGAGGTTCGCCGGAGCTCCGGTGAAGTCGCCGGAAGTTGGTCGGAATTTTGCCGGAAAGTCACCGGCACCGGTCAACGACCGGTCAACGTCGGAACAGTGTCGCCGGACTCAGTTGGCCCCATTCGGATGAAAGTTGGAGGAATTTCTTCCTTTGTCGCGGAGCTACCTTTGTCGCGGAGTCACCTTTGTCGCGGAGTTACCACTTTGTCGCGGAACCCCCTTCCGCGACAAAGCCCCCTTCCGCGACAAAGCCCCTTCCGCGACAAAGCCCCCTTCCGCGACAAAGCCCCTTCCGCGACAAAGTCCCTTCCGCGACACAGTCCAGCATCGCGACCAAGTATGCCTAGCGCCACAAGGAGAAGGCTCGAGCCAGAAACACCCCCTGTCGCGGTGCCTTGCTTCGCGACACGGCCCTCTTTAGCGACACAGCTTTTCCAGTTTACTATTTCCTTGTATCCAGTTTGTTGAAAACCTTGCTAGGGTTGTTTAACTTAGTGTTATGGGCTTCCTCTATATATATATGGGGTCCCAAGCTTTTGTATTCACTTTGATATTTTGAACAACTCATTTTCATGAATCAAAGTCATTTCTCCTTGAGAGCCAACACTTGGTTCTCAACACTTTGTGAGTAAACCCTAGGTTCACCCACACCATTGAAGATTTGAAACTTGCTTCAATGGCTCTAATGGAAGATGCACTCATGGTAACCATTTGTCTTGGGTAAATCCCTCTTCCTTTGGTTATACTTAGTCCCCTTCTTCCATAAGTTTCACCTATCCTTTTATTTTTCTTCATTTTGTGTTCTCCTTCCTCCAAGGACCAACTTAGCAAGCAAACCGATCCATGGCATCAATTTATTTTGGTATCAGAGCCATTGTTTGCTAGTTGGTAGGATTTTCTTCACACACTTCACTCCCCATTTGGAACCACGTTTCATTTGGCAACTCCCCAATCATCCATTCCTAGGGGTTATAATGCCCAAATTTTTTCAAATCCTTCATCTTCATCAAAACCATTTCAAGAAAACCCTAAAAATACATATTCTGTCCACTTTTTGAATTTTCTGGTTTTGGCTCTTTGAGATTTTGAGAAATCTGATTCCATATTCTTAATCCTCATCTCAAGAGCTTTCCATTGGTGTATGGTTCATTCAATTCCGAGTTCATATGTCCAAGTTATTACCATTTGAAGATTCATGAGTGTTCTTCATGTTCTTCAACCAAAAACCCAAAAATCTTCATATTTTGCTTTTTGATTCCTTGATTTTGTGTTTATGAACTTGTTTCCACTAATATAAAACTCATTGTGTGGGTATTGCATCATTTCCTAAGCATTTTGAGCATTGGTTGCAAGATTGATGTTAAGGGTTGCTTAGTTTGCTTTCATTTTTCATATCCTGCACTTGTTGGTTGAGTTTCACTTGGGGGAATCAGGTCTGGTGTCTGTTCAAGGGGTTACTTTGCATATTTTGGGTGTTAGGAATCGATTGGGACTGGTTTCAAGAGTTTTGGAGTTCATTTGGTCGCCCAAACATCGAAAACAAAAAGATTGCCAGTGTGAGCCCGAATCTGTCCAAGCTTTGAAGGTGTATGAACATATGAAGATCATCGAATTTCTTGATGAATCTCCAACCATTTGAAAGCCCTTTGAGTGCTGAATCCATAGAAATTTGAATCACCCATTTTGGACTTGTTTTGAGGTCACTATCACACTTTTGGCAAAAGGTGTACTTTTCTGGCGACACCAAAAGTATTGGGCGAGTGTGAGCACGTGAGAGAGGCAAACGAGCTGTTTCTTTTTGCATTGTCTCCACAAGAAGCCAAAGTTTGTTAAAGAATTGGTCCCATAGGTTTTGGGTATCATTTGAGCACGCGAAAACTGAAGTTAACTGGCTGTCCAAACAAAAACAAGGCTGCCAGCAATCACTTTTTGGGATTTTGAATGTTTGGTTTGTCTTGAGTGCAAAAGTGAGCCACCCACAAATATTTGGGACTATATTTTGAGTGTTTACAATAAAGTGAATATTAGACTGGCACAATTGTGAAACCTAGCCCTTGAAGCCACTTGAGTAATTTTACAATAAAGTGGATATTGGACTGGCACGATTGTGAAACCTAGCCCGAGAAGTCACTTGAGTAATCGGGTAATTTTCTTGAGTGATTTTTACTTGTGAGATTTTCATTTTCCACTTATATATTGTGAGCTTAATCGATTAAAGGGAATTGAAACGTGATAAGCAAGTGCACCTATCGAAATTGCAACCGATTATCATTTTGCATTGCATATCACACACAAGTCCTCCTTTTTCTTTGATTGAGTCGAGCACTTCATACTGCTTCGTGATTTGCGCGTCACAATTATTTCTCTTCTTTGCATCTAATTGGGTCATTGAGCAGGTGAATTTCGACAGTGGTGTCTGGGCCAAGGGACTGAAATCGAGAGGAATATCTGCGAGTTCACTCTACAAATTTCTGTCTATATTTTTCTGACCTTCTTATATCTATAAAATAATTTTATCTGTGAGATGGCAGGACGCACTGAACCAACGATGTCTGATCTGATGGAAATGATGCGATCTCTGCATGAGACCAGTGCCAAGAAGACCGACATCGACACGCTTACTCAGTCTTTAAATATTAATTCTTCTAATATTGAAACTGTCAATAAGCGTGTTGAAGAAGTCAATACTCGTGTTGATGAAATTGTTGATGACATTGCAGGTCGGGTACGATTCCAAAGTGAAGCAATTGAGAGGTTAGTCATGAACCGAGTCGAACGGAGATTGGAGGAAGCCTTCTTCCCTACTCCGTCACCACAGAACACGACACCTCAAAATGCTCCGTCTCAGAGTACCACACCCCAGAATAACCCATCCACAATACCGGCAGTACCGTCTACGCTCCCGAGAACTCTACAAGAAGGAACTAGCGGAGTCTCCCGGGCCGATATGACAACTGCAGAGGAAGTCTTAGCCGAACAAGAACTGCAGTTTGGGGAATTTAACCGGAGTTTAGGTCCGCGATCCAGTGAACGACACCGTTTGCACCCACCATTGCAGGCCAATCCCACGGTTCGACCTGAGACTCATGTAATCGATCATTTAGCTATGCCTCCACCACCACCTGTCGGAGCACCTGTGCCACCAAATGCGCCACCAGCAAGACACCATTTGAACTTCGATCCAGCTGCTGATTTTGAAGGAGAACCACGAATGGACGACAATCTGAAAAGCATTAAGTTCACCATACCTGCGTTCAAGGGGACGAGTGATCCTAATGAATTTCTCGATTGGAAACATTCGATGGAGATGATCTATAATTGCCATAACTACTCAGACTTCAAGAAGGTCCAGTTGGCCGTGACCGAATTCAAAGATTATGCACAGCTTTGGTGGAAGAAATACTGTTCTGATCTCCATACCGCGGGAAGAGCTCAAATAGCAGATTGGGAGCATTTATTGGATATCATGGAACATCGTTTTGTACCACATACCTATAAGCCAGATATGTACTTAAAATTAGTGGGTCTCCAACAAGGAAACAAAACTGTAGAAGAGTACTATCGTGAGATGGAAATGCTCATGATGAGGGCTCAAGTGAATGAGGAACCCCAAATCACTTTAGCCAGATTTGCCAAGTACCTGAGACCCGAAATCCATGAAGAAATGGAGATGAGGGGATACATCAACATCACCGATCTGGTTAGGAAAGCTGCTAGGTATGAGGCGCAACTGAAGAGGAAATCCCATCGCACCACTCCTGCCGGGCACTACAATTACAACCCCAACAAACCTTGGTTGATCCGACCACCGCCCAATTATCGACAGCCCCAGCAGCAGCCGCAACAGCAACAGGGTCAGGATCGACAGTGAGGAATTGATTTGGGACAAGCTTTCAAGGCCTACAATCAGGAGGAAAGAAACAAAGTTCCCGCTCCAGTTCAGGGAAGGGAGCAAAGGCCGCCCGCCAGAGATGCACGAGACATTATTTGTTTCAAGTGCGGTAAAAAGGGTCATTATGCGACGACATGCAATAATCCGCCAAAGAGAGTGGCAGTACTCAATACTGGAGAGGATCAGAGACCAGTGGTTGAGATTGAACCGGGTGTATTCAGGATCTATGACTCCGAAGATGAGCATGAATTTGAAGATCCTGAACTACAAGAGTACCATCAAGAAGAACCGGTCAATCCTGAAGTCGCACCTGAGGATGAGGAAGACGTGAATCTTTTGGTTGCTATGAGAGCATTGAATGCCGACAGAGGAACTGAAACCGCAGTCAACGAACAAAGGGAGAATCTCTTTCATTGTCGTTGTACTATTCTAGGCAATAATGCTACTTTAATTGTTGATAACGGCAGTTGCACTAATGTTGTCAGTTTGTACACTGCTCGCAGGTTACAACTGCCTGTTGAAGAACATCCCAAGCCATATCTCCTCCATTGGATGAACAACAGTGGAAAGACCAAGGTCACCCAACAGGCGTGGGTTCCCATCACCAAAGGAACTTACTCTGAGAAGGTGTTATGCGACGTCGTCCCGATGAACGCATGCCACGTCTTGTTAGGCCGGCCGTGGTTATTCGACAAGGATGCCACTTATAGGGGCAAATCCAATGTTTTGTACTTTAAGCATGGACAAAAGGACTATTTGTTTAAGCCTCTGCCTGTAAAACTTGTAAGATTAGATCAGGAGAAGCTTAGGGCGAACATGGCAAAAGCGGAAGAGCTTGCCAAAGCCCTTGCCAAAGGCAAGGCCAAGGTGGGCCAAACCTCCGCAGAGGCAAGTAATGAAAGTCAGTGTCTGATACTGACCAAAACAGAATTCAAGCAAGCAGCGCTAGAACCTGGCTTTGCAGGTCACTGCTTTCTTGCTTTAATTAAGCCGATGAATCTGCTAGTAGAACTGTCAATATTGCACCTGAATTGTCTGAAAATTTTGCTAGGATGCTTGAACGCAACAAGGATGTATTTCCTAAAGAGGTGCCTGCCGGACTGCCACCACTTCGAGGCGTGGAGCACAGAATCGACTTCATGCCCGGAGCCTCTATTCCTAACCGACCCGCCTACCGTATGAATCCTGAGGAAACGAAGGAGATTCAACGACAGGTTCAAGGTTTGCTTGAGAAGGGCTGGGTTCGGGAAAGTTTATCACCGTGTGTCGTCCCAGTGCTATTAGTGCCAAAGAAAAATGGAGAATGGCGGATGTGCGTCGATTGCAGGGCTGTCAACGCCATCACTATCAAATACCGCCATCCTATTCCTCGTCTGGACGACATGCTCGATGAACTTGGTGGTGCAAGCTTATTTTCCAAGATCGATCTTAAGAGTGGATACCATCAGATCCGGATGCAACCCGGAGACGAGTGGAAAACTGCCTTCAAGACAAAATTCGGCCTTTACGAGTGGCTCGTGATGCCATTCGGCCTCACTAATGCACCTTCCACGTTTATGCGTTTGATGAACGAAACATTACGACAGTTCATTGGCAAATTTGTTGTAGTATATTTTGATGATATCCTTGTTTATAGTTGCACTGAAACTGATCACATTGCTCATGTTCAAAAGGTTCTGAACAAATTGCGAGAAGTGCGACTGTATGCCAATTTCGAGAAATGCACCTTCTGTGTTCCAGAGGTGACGTTCCTTGGATTTGTGGTAGGCAAGGATGGGCTTAAGGTTGATGAATCAAAGATCAGGGCCATTTCTGAATGGAAACCGCCGACCAATGTGCACGAAGTCAGAAGTTTTCTAGGTCTAAGCGGATTTTTTCGGAGATTCGTCCCTCAATTTAGTGTGATTGCCGCCCCAATCACTTCATTGCTTAGAAAGGAAAATCCGTTCAAGTGGGGGCCGGCACAACAGAAGGCCTTTGATGAACTTAAGGACAAGCTGACCCATGCACCTGTGCTAGGACTGCCGAACTTCGAGTTGCCATTCGAAGTACAAAGCGATGCATCAGGGACCGGAATGGGAGCCGTGTTACTTCAAGAAGGACGACCGATAGCATATTACAGCGAAAAGTTCAGTGGAGCTCAACTGAATTACTCCACTTATGACAAGGAATCGTATGCTATCGTGCAAGCATTAAGGACATGGCAGCACTATCTCCGAGGTCGAGAGTTCATCATTCATACTGATCACGAGACACTCAAGCATATCAAGGTTCAAGGTCAACTGAGCAAGAGGCATGCCCGATGGAGCACCTTTATCGAGACCTTCCCGTACGTGATCAAGTATAAGAAAGGCAAGGAAAATGTGGTTGCAGATGCGCTGTCCCGAAGACTAGCGTTGGCATCATTTGCAACAATTAAGCTATTTGGATTTGAGCAAGTCAAGACTCAGTATGCCACTGATGAAGACTTCAAGGAAATTTTCAAGCTGACAGAACAGAAGGGGTACAAGGAGTACTGCCGCCTACATGGATTTCTCTATTACGGTAACAGGTTATGCATTCCAAGAGGATCCATTAGGGAGTTGCTGATTCAGGAAGCTCACGGGGGAGACCTCATGGGACACTTTGGAAAGCATACAACTATGGGTGTACTTTCAGAAAGATTCTACTGGCCAGGAATGCAGAAACAGGTTTCTGACTACATTGCCAAGTGTTTGGTCTGTCTGAAGGCCAAATCAACTGTGAAGCCTCATGGTTTGTACCAAGCGTTGCCTGTGCCCCAAGGACCCTGGCTGGACATCTCGATGGACTTTGTACTTGGACTACCACGGACTGCTAGAGCTAAAGATTCCATCTTTGTGGTAGTAGACCGATTCTCGAAGATAGCACATTTTATTCCATGTGCAAAGACCAATGATGCTCGACACATAGCCAAACTGTTCTTCAAGGAGGTGGTACGTCTTCATGGAGTACCTAAGACAATCGTATCTGATCGAGATACAAAGTTTATGAGCTATTTTTGGAAAGGATTCTGGAGAGAGATGGGCACACAGCTACTGTTCTCAACATCTTACCATCCCCAGACTGATGGTCAAACGGAGGCAATCAACAGGGTACTGGGCAATCTACTCAGAATTATCACATCATCCAATTCGAAAAGCTGGGACGAATGTCTACCACACATAGAGTTTGCATACAACAGACACGTCCATAGTGCCACTCATGTATCTCCTTTTGAAGTTGTGTATGGTTTTAATCCACTGACCCCAGTCGATCTCCTGCCACTACCTTGTAGTGAGCATCTTAATTTCAATGGCAGGGACAGGGCAACAGCGATCAAGAACCTACACAAGGACGTGCGCAAAAGTCTGGCGAAAGCTGCTGAGAGCTATGCCAAATATGCCAATCGGGGCCGGAAGAAGCTGATCCTCAAACCAGGAGATTGGGTTTGGGCTCATCTCCGAAAGGAGAGATTCCCAGCCCAAAGACATGGAAAACTCGCTCCCCGCGGAGATGGACCATTCAAAGTGCTAGAAAAGATCAACGAAAATGCTTACAGGATTGAACTGCCTTCTCACTATAATGTTCATCCTACATTCAATGTTGCAGATCTTTCACTCTACGAGCGGGATGAGGAGTTTGAAGCTGATCGGTTGATGGATCAACCTCCCCAAGGGGGTGGGGATGACATGGATGTCATGACACATGGCATCATGATTCCCTATTTCCCGGAAGGGCCGGTTTCAAAGGCACGAATAAAGAAGTTTATTAATTCTGTCTCTTTATTTTTATTCCAGGAAGCAGATAAACTGGAGCCGAAGAAGGAGCCCAAATTGAAGCTGCTGATGCAGGCGGACGAATACCGGAAGGGCCCGGGTCTCATTAATTTGGGACCCACCCCGTCCAGCTAAATCCGGAAGAAAGGAGACCTCCAGATGCACAAACAGATCAAAACAGCATAAGGAGGTCAACGGAGGGCCCCACAGCCGCCGCCGCCGTCGCCGCCGTCATCATCGGAGGTTCGTCGGAGCTCCGGTGAAGTCGCCGGAAGTTGGTCGGAATTTTGCCGGAAAGTCACCGGCACCGGTCAACGTCGGAACAGTGTCGCCGGACTCAGTTGGCCCCATTCGGATGAAAGTTGGAGGAATTTCTTCCTTTGTCGCGGAGCTACCTTTGTCGCGGAGTCACCTTTGTCGCGGAGTTACCACTTTGTCGCGGAACCTCCTTCCGCGGCAAAGCCCCCTTCCGCGACAAAGCCCCTTCCGCGACAAAGCCCCCTTCCGCGACAAAGCCCCCTTCCGCGACAAAGCCCCTTCCGCGACAAAGCCCCCTTCCGCGACAAAGCCCCTTCCGCGACAAAGTCCCTTCCGCGACACAGTCCAGCATCGCGACCAAGTATGCCTAGCGCCACAAGGAGAAGGCTCGAGCCAGAAACACCCCCTGTCGCGGTGCCTTGCTTCGCGACACGGCCCTCTTTAGCGACACAGCTTTTCCAGTTTACTATTTCCTTGTATCCAGTTTGTTGAAAACCTTGCTAGGGTTGTTTAACTTAGTGTTATGGGCTTCCTCTATATATATATGGGGTCCCAAGCTTTTGTATTCACTTTGATATTTTGAACAACTCATTTTCATGAATCAAAGTCATTTCTCCTTGAGAGCCAACACTTGGTTCTCAACACTTTGTGAGTAAACCCTAGGTTCACCCACACCATTGAAGATTTGAAACTTGCTTCAATGGCTCTAATGGAAGATGCACTCATGGTAACCATTTGTCTTGGGTAAATCCCTCTTCCCTTGGTTATACTTAGTCCCCTTCTTCCATAAGTTTCACCTATCCTTTTATTTTTCTTCATTTTGTGTTCTTGTTCATCCGGTGACCAACTTAGACAAGCAATCGATCCATGGCAGGGATGGTTCCCGGGCTTTCTTCCGGTTGGAATTCAAGCAGCAGCTTCAGTCCCGCTCTGCTTCCCTTTGTCTTCTCCGGCTCCCTTTCATCAGCTTCTTCACAGAAATACTTGGAGATTGCATCTGTGAATTTCTTGATCCGCTGCTTGGACACGGGTCCTTCCGGGAATGTGGGTATCATCAGTCCGGTGGTTCTTTCGGCTACGCCATCCCCACCCCCTTGGGGAGGTTGATCCATCAACCGATCAGATTCCAGCTCCTCGTCCCGTTCATAAAGAGAAAGATCTGCAATGTTAAAGGTTGGATTAATATTGTATGTATCAGGTAAGTCAATCCGATAAGCATTATCATTATAATCTTCTCCAAAACTTTGTAGGGTCCTGTCCCGCGAGGTGCCAACTTCCCATGCCTTTGTGCGGGAAATCTTTCCTTACGCATATGTACCCAAACCCAATCTCCGGGCTTTAAGATCATCTTCTTCCGACCTCTGTTGGCATATCTAGCATAGTGTTCGGTTGCTTTCAGTAGGCTGTCTCTCACATCCTTGTGTAAGGCCTTGATCGCGTCCGCCCTGTCCCTGCCATTAGTGTTAAAATGCTCACTACAAGGTAGTGGCAACAAATCAAGTGGGGTTAGGGGGTTAAAGCCATACACAATTTCAAAGGGAGACATGTGGGTGGCACGATGAATGTGGCGATTATAAGCAAATTCAATATGGGGTATGGGGTAAACATTCATCCCAACTCTTTGAACTTGAGGCAATGATAATTCTTAAAAGATTACCTAATACCCGATTTACCGCCTCTGTCTGACCATCTGTTTGAGGATGGTAGGAAGTTGAAAACAGGAGTTGAGTGCCAATTTCTCTCCACAAGCCTTTCCAGAAGTAGCTCACAAACTTAGCATCCCGATCAGACACTATGGTCTTTGGTATTCCATGAAGACGTACCACTTCCTTGAAGAATATCTTGGCAATGTGTCTAGCATCATTGGTCTTCGCACATGGAATGAAATGTGCCATCTTGGAGAATCGGTCCACTACCACAAAGATAGAATCTTTGGCTCTTGGAGTCCGAGGTAGCCCAAGTACAAAATCCATTGATATGTCGATCCAAGGTCCTTTTGGCACAGGTAGTGCTTGGTATAAGCCATGTGGCTTCACTATGGACTTTGCCTTTAGACAGACGAGGCACTTAGCAATGTAGTCGATCACTTGCTTCTTCATACCCGGCCAGTAGAATCGCTCAGAAAGCACTCCCAATGTTGCATCTTTGCCAAAGTGTCCCATGAGGTCACCTGCATGTGCCTCTTGAATCAGGAATTCTCTAATGGATCCTTTTGGTATGCACAACTTATTCTCGAAATAAAGGAATCCATTCAGTTGTGAAAACTTCTCGAAGCTCCTCTGCTCAGTTTTCTTATAGACCTCTCCAAAATCATCATCAGTAGCATACTGGTCTTTAACATGCTCAAACCCAATCAGCTTGGTGGTTGCAAATGAAACCAATGTCAGTCTCCTTGAAAGTGCATCAGCAACCACATTGTCTTTGCCTTTCTTGTACCGAATCACATATGGAAATGACTCGATAAAAGTGCTCCATCTAGCATGTCTCTTACTCAGCTGCCCTTGCATCTTGATGTGCTTCAAGGTCTCATGATCGGTGTGAATGATGAACTCTCTTCCTCTCAAGTAATGCTGCCATGTTCTTAGAGCTTGCACAATAGCATATAATTCCTTGTCATAAGTGGAGTAGTTCAGTTGTGCTCCACTGAACTTCTCACTATAGTATGCTATTGGACGGCCTTCCTGTAACAGAACAGCGCCCATACCAGTTCCCGAAGCATCACTTTGAATCTCGAATGGTAGCTCAAAGTCTGGTAATGCTAAGACAGGGGCATGAGTGAGCTTGTCCTTGAGTTCATCAAATGCCTTTTGTTGTGTTGCTCCCCACTTAAATGGATTTTCTCTCTTAAGCGATGAAGTAATTGGGGCTGCTATAACACTAAACTGTGGAACGAACCTTCTGAAGAAACCACTCAATCCGAGAAAGCTACGAACCTCATGCACATTGGTTGGCGGCTTCCATTCTGAAATAGCTTTTATCTTTGATTCGTCCACCTTTAACCCATCTTTACCAACTACGAATCCAAGGAATGTGACCTCTGGTACACAGAAAACACACTTCTCGAAGTTGGCATATAGCTGTACTTTCCTTAGTTGGTTCAAAACCTGTTGAACATGGGAAACATGATCATCATTAGTACAACTATAAATAAGAATGTCATCAAAATAGACTACTACAAATTTTCCAATAAACTGTCTAAGTGTTTCATTCATTAAGCGCATAAAAGTAGAAGGTGCATTGGTAAGCCGGAATGGCATGATGAGCCACTCATATAGACCGAATTTGGTCTTGAAAGCAGTCTTCCACTCATCCCCGGGTTGCATCCGAATCTGATGGTAGCCACTTTTCAAGTCGATCTTTGTGAATATGTTTGCACCACCCAACTCATCTAACATGTCATCCAACCTCGGTATAGGATGGCGGTATTTCACAGTAATGGCATTGACAGCACGACAGTCGACACACATTCGCCATTCGCCATTCTTTTTAGGAACTAGGAGGACAGGAACGGCACATGGGGAGAGGCTCTCTCGAACCCAGCCTTTGTCTAACAAGGCTTGTACTTGTCATTGAACCTCCTTTGTCTCCTCAGGGTTCATCCTGTAGGCGGGTCTGTTAGGTATTGAGGCTCCTGGCATGAAGTCAATTCGATGCTCAACTCCTCTAAGTGGTGGTAAACCAGCAGGTATATCTTCGGGAAACACATCTTTGTTCCTATCAAGCATCCTGGAAAATTCCATAGGCAAATCAGGTGTAGCATATAAGGTTCTATTAACAGAATCATAAGGTTTAATTAAAGCAAGGAAACAGTGACCTGAAAACTCGGGTTCTAGTGCAGCTTGCTTGAACTCAGACTTGGTCAATATAAGACATTGATCCAAGTTGCATGAATCTTCACTTGATTGCGCTTCTTTGGCTTTTCCTTTAGACTTTGCCTTGAAAAGTGCCTCTTCCTTAGCAGTGTTTTCCCTTAACTTCTCTTGGTCTGCTCTTACAGCCCTTACTGGTAATGGCTTAAACAAGTAATCCTTCTGCCCATGCTTGAAGTATAGCACATTTGACTTCCCTCTATAGGTTCTTCTCCAGTGTTGAGCATGGCCACTCTCTTTTGTGTATGGCACTCATTGGCATAGTGACCTTCCTTTCCACACTTCCAACAAGTGACTTCCTTCTTGTCCTTTGGTTGGTTCTGCTCACGAGCTGGTGGTCTGTTTCTGTCATTCTGATTATAAGCCCTGAAATTCTGACCCAGTTCAAATCCTTTTGGCTTGTAGCCTTTGTCATCACGACCCTGTGGCTGCGGTGGCTTAGCTCTTTCATAGGGTCGGATTAACCATGGTTTGTTGGGGTTGTAGCTGCCAGATGCAGACACCCTGTGACTTCTCCTCTTTAGCTGAGCCTCAAACTTGCTAGCTTTTCTTACCAAGTCGGTGATGTTGATGTATCCTCGCATGTCCATTTCCTTAAAGATCTCGGGCCTCAATCCTTTGGCAAATCTTGTCAAAGTAATCAGTGGATCCTCATTGAATTGAGCCCGCATCATAAGCATCTCCATCTCTCGGTAGTACTCCTCAACCGTCCTGGATTCTTGCTTTAAGCTGATCACTTTCATATACATATCAGGCTTGTAGGTATGAGGGACGAACCTGCGTTCCATGATTTGTAATAAGTATTCCCAGTTGGTGACTTGTGGACGCCCTGCAGCATGGTTGTCCAGAGCAAATTTCTGCCACCATAACTGTGCATAATCCCTGAATTCTGTCACTGCTAGCTGAACTTTCTTCACATCAGAATAGTTGTGGTAGTTGTAGATCATCTCCACTGAGTGCTTCCAATCTAGAAACTCATTCGGATCACCGCTCCTTTGAAGGAAGGAATGGTAAACTTGATGCATTTCAGATTATCATCAACTCGTGGGTCTTCATCATCATCCTGATCAAACTCCAATCTATGCCTAGCAGCATTTGCAGCAGGTGGAGGTGGCGGAGGTAATCCCAGGTGAGGTGGTTCCACCGGTGGAGGCATGGCTAGAGGATCCTCGGTTCTGAATCCCGGTTGCCCCGTCGGAGTTGTCCTTGGTGTCGGAGGAGGTGGTGGCCTAGGCCCACTGATCCCTGAATGTCTGTTGAAGGTGCTGTAGTGCAGTTCCTGTTCAGCTATGGCTTCCTCAGCGGTAGCCATATCAGTCTGGGAAACTCCGCTAGTACCTCCTGGTATGATTCGGGGAGCAGTTGGGGTCACTGATGGCGCTGGAGGTGTAGTGTTCTGAGAGGAGGGTGTAGGAAAGAAAGCCTCTTCCAATCGCCTTTCGACTCGGTTCATCACCTCCCGCTGAATCACCTCGTTCTGGAACCGTACCCGACCTGCAATGTCATCAACAATCTCATCAACACGGGTATTCACTTCCTCAACACGTTTAGTTACAGCTGCTATATTAGTGGAATTGGAATCTAATTTCTTATCCATGGCTCTTAACATCTCCATGATAGCATTGCTGTTTCCTTCCATGTCTCCTGCCATCTCAAGGACAAAGTAGCTATAGATATAAAGAGTTAGAAAAGTAGTGCAGAAATATATAGAGTGCCTCACAGGTATGACTCACTGTGCTTCAACCTCGAGGTCACTTACCCTTGGTTCCAACACCAAAATCAGTACAAGCTTGCTCAACAGTAGTAATTTCAGATGCAAGGAGTGGAAGTGATGTACGCACAAATCACGAATGCAAGGTGAGATGTTCGACTCAATCAAAGAAAGCAATGACTTGTGTGTGATATGCAATGCAAAATGATATAGGTTTGCAAAACTGAATAGTGCAAGATGCGATCAAATAAGTCAATCCTCACCTTTGATCAAGTTCGAAAGAAGGGAAAAATCCTCACCAAAATATGAAGAGAGAGCTCATCAAATATTCCACTCAAAAGGTAATAGTCTCGTTACTCAAGTGACTTCAAGGGCTTGGTTTCACAAAGGTGCTAGTCCAATATCCACTTTATTGTAAAATACTCAAGTGGCTTCAAGGGCTAGGTTTTACAATTGTGCCAGTCCAATATTCACCTTATTGTAACTCACTCGGATATGGTATGGTATGTTTGGGAATAGTGTATGAGGTGTATATGGGAAGTATGGTGATGGAGGTACCCCAAATCAAGGGAAAAATAATTTTTACTCAAATCTGGATTGCCAGCAGAATTTCAATTCACGCTGTGTCCAGAAATGAGGCGTTTCTGCCCACCAAATGATAACAAAGCGTGGGAGGGGATTGATAGATGTAAATCTTATCGAAATAGGAAACTTTAGGCGCAAGAATGACTGTTATACGCGCCTTCACGCGCTCTCACGCGCTTGGTTTATGGTCCCCACTCAGTTTTGGACACTTCCCACCAAAATGGCCATAACACCCTCAATTCTTATCCAAACGGATTGATTCAAAAGCCAAATGAAAGCTAACTCGAAGATCTTTCTGTTCATATAAGAATCCCCAAATTTATGAAGATCTTCAAATTCAAATGAAGGCTCAAACACAGGTCACTTGCGGACTCACTGTGGCAGTATTTTTATTTTCGACTTTTCGGTACTCAAATGAACTCCGATCGATCCCAAACCAATTCCAAATGAAAGATAACACCCAAAAATGGCAGAAAACACTCACCCCAATATAGCAGGTCAGATTTAGAAAGGTCTCCCCCAACCACAGATTGACAAAATCGGAGGCAAACAAGGCACTAGTTCAACCAATCTTGCAAACCATGACCAAAATGCAATGGGTAATGATGCAAATCCACACAATGAGTGTCAAATAAGTGAAAACCAATTCAATAACAAGAAAATATGAAGATCAAAGAGCAAAAGTGCTAGAAATATGAGTTTTTGCTCAAGAACAATCAAAAACTTCAAATCATCATATCTCACTCGTTTCTTGGCCAAATTTGACAATCCACATATGCAAATCGATGGGCTCGACGCAAGGAACTCAAATATGTAATTTGATCGTAAAAATTTCAACGTTTCGGACACGTAACCCATTGCTACAGTAACTCCGAAAATGTATTTTTGGTATTTTTCGAATAAGGATGGATGAAAATGAATCCTATTGAATCAACAAGTTTGGCTCTGATACCAAATAATATTTTATGCCGTAGACCGATACTTGTTGAAGACAATATCCGGATTCGGAGGAGAAAAAAGAAGAACGAAAAGAAGAACAAATATGAAGATAGTGAAGCCTATAGATGAAGTTGAACCAAACTTACCAAGGGACTTGAACTAAATCAAGACAAGTGGTCTCCTTCGATTGCATCATCCATTAATTCCATTGAAACTAGCTTCCCGATTCAATGATGTGAAGTTCCAAAGGAAGATTTCACAAGAAGTTTGAGAGCACTTTGAAAGGAGCTCTCAAGGTGACTTTGTATTCAAGAAATACGATTTTCATTCAAATGCAAAGTAATTACAACTAGGGTTGGAGGGGCTATATATAGGCCTACCAACATTACAAGGGTTTAAACAACCCAACAAAGGAAATAAACAAGACTAGGAAAGTAAACAACCCTAATGGGCCTAACAAACCAATTAAGAAACTAAACAAAGCTAATGGGCTTAATTAATCCCATAAGGGATAGAGCCCAACAAGCTTATAAGCTAAATTACGGAAATGAGAAAACGGGGAGGTAGCCTCGCGACATTATTTTGATGAAATGGAGGAACGCCGCGAGAGCACAAAGCGAGGAAAGCCGAAAACCCAAGAGAAAGCCCAAAATCTTTGTGGCATGAATTCAGTATAGCGAGGGCGGAGTTCAGTATAGCGCGAGCGAAGTTCAGTACATCGCGAGGGGAGGTTCGGACAAAGCGAGGTAAGTTCCGGACAAAGCGGGCGAAGTTCCGGACAAAGCGAGCGAAGTCCTGGACAAAGCGAGCAAAGTCCTGGACAAAGCGAGCAAAGTCTTGGACAAGGATAGGGCAAGGCTGCTCCTCATAATTTTGGCTAAGTCTGGAATTTTGGGCTCTGAATCCGTTTTCTTCCTCCTTATGCTGATTTGCTTCCTTGTGCATCCGGAGGTCTTCCCTTAGCTCAGAACTCAACTCGAACTTGTCGGGGCCATGGGGATGGTTCCCGGGCTTTCTTCCGGTTGGAATTCAAGCAGCAGCTTCAGTCCCGCTCTGCTTCCCTTTGTCTTCTCCAGCTCCCTTTCATCAGCTTCTTCACAGAAATACTTGGAGATTGCATCTGTGAATTTCTTGATCCGCTGCTTGGACATGGGTCCTTCCGGGAATGTTGGTATCATCAGTCCGGTGGTTCTTTCGGCTACGCCAAGCATGCAAAACCTTATCAACTCCATTGGATGAGCGAAAGTGGAACTACTAAAGTCGCCAAGCAGGCAAGGGTACCAGTTACCATTGGGCCCTATTCAGAGGAAATCCTTTGTGACGTAGTTCCCATGACCGCATGCCACATCTTACTAGGCCGACCATGGATATATGATAAGAGGGCTATATACCGAGGCACAGAAAATGATCTCTCATTCCGAGATGGACAGAGCCGAATATTGATGAAGTCACTACCTCCAAAAACTGTGAAGATTGATCATCGCAACTTGATGGAAAGGATCCGGAAAGAAGAAGAAGAGTTCAAAAGGAAGCAAAAAGGTAAAGGGGTTGCAATTAATTCTGATAACGCTGATCAATCTCCTTTATTACTTGCAGGTTCAGAACGATGTTTAATACTCACCAAACAAGAGCTAGAAGCAGCCATCGAAGATGCGCCTACACCAGGTCACTGTTTTCTAGCATTTGTTAAACCTGTTGAGAAAAATTCTAAGAGCTCTCCTGCTACACTTAATGTGCCTGATAATTTTTGCAGGATGCTGGAAGATAACATGGATGTTTTTCCCGAGGAGCTGCCAGCAGGACTACCACCTTTGAGAGGTGTGGAGCATAAGATCGACTTCGTACCAGGAGCATCGATTCCAAATCGGCCTACATACCGCATGAACCCAGACGAGACGAAGGAGGTCCAGAAACAAGTTCAAGAATTGTTGGACAAAGGGTGGGTTCGGGAGAGTCTGTCTCCATGTGCAGTACATGTTCTACTGGTACCGAAGAAGAACGGAACGTGGAGGATGTGTGTCGACTGCAGAGCCGTCAATGCTATCACCATCAAATACTGTCATCCTATCCCACGATTAGATGACATGCTCGATGAGTTAGGTGGAGCGAGCATATTCACCAAGATAGACCTGAAAAGCGGCTATCATCAGATACGCATACAACCTGGAGACGAGTGGAAAACAGCATTCAAAACCAAGTTTGGGTTGTATGAGTGGCTTGTGATGCCTTTCGGTCTCACAAATGCACCATCTACGTTTATGAGATTAATGGACGAAACTCTAAGGGAGTTTATGGGAAAATTTGTCGTTGTGTATTTTGATGATATTCTTATCTATAGCCACAACGAATCTGAACATGTAAAACATGTTGTGCAGGTGATCATAAAGCTAAGGAAAGCTGAACTTTATGGAAATTTTGAAAAGTGCACATTCCATGTACCAGAAGTCACCTTCTTAGGATTTGTTGTCAGGAAGCACGGACTGAAAGTTGATGAATCCAAGATTATTGCAATCTCAGAATGGGCCCCGCCAACTAACGTTAATGAAGTAAGGAGATTTTTGGGTATGTGCGGATTCTTCCGATGGTTTGTGCCACAGTTCAGTGTGATCGTTGCGCCAATGACCTCTCTGCTGAAGAAAGGGCTACAATTCAAATGGGGACCCAAGGAGCAGAAGTCATTTAAGGAATTGAAGGATAAGCTCACGCATGCACCCGTGTTGGCATTGCCGAATTTTGACCTCCCATTCGAAATCGAATGTGATGCTTCAGGAACCGGCATGGGCGCAGTATCGCTTCAGGATGGCCGACCAATTGCCTATCACAGCGAAACGTTCGGAGGAGCTCGTCTGAACTACTCCACGTATGATAAAGAATTGTACGTTGTGGTACAAGCAATGAGGGTTTGGCAACATTATTTGCAAGGGCGTGAGTTCATAATCCACACAGATCACGAGACGTTGAAACACATCAGGGGGCAAGGACAGTTGAAAAATGCCAGACATGCCAGATGGAGTTCTTTCATTGAATCGTTTCCGTATGTGATCTGTTACAAGAAAGGCAAAGACAATGTGGTAGCAGATGCCCTCTCGAGCATATTAAATCTCGCTGCATTTGCTACTACACATCTGATAGGTTTCGAGCACATTGAGGAATTATATGCTCAAGATACTGATTTTGGAGACATATACAGGAAAACCGAGAAGATGGCCTTCAAGGAATTTACTCAATTAAATGGTAGTCTGTATTATGGGAACAAATTGTGCATACCAAG
Source organism: Hygrophila difformis (assembly GCA_030278955.1). Taxonomy (NCBI): domain Eukaryota; kingdom Viridiplantae; phylum Streptophyta; class Magnoliopsida; order Lamiales; family Acanthaceae; genus Hygrophila; species Hygrophila difformis. Next base: position 37,244,002 of record JAOANR010000006.1, on the reverse strand, counting down.
AGGGTCCATCAGAGAACTGTTGATTTCTGAAGCCCATTCGGGTGACATGATGGGACATTTTGGTAGAATTGCCACAATGAATGTTTTGTCTGAACGCTTCCACTGGCCAGGAATCGAGAAACAGGTCGCTGATTTTATCAGCAAGTGCATCACGTGTTTAAAGGCCAAGTCGACAGCAAAGCCACATGGACTGTACCAAGCATTGCCAGTACCGGAGGGACCTTGGATTGACTTATCCATGGATTTCGTCTTAGGACTACCTCGTACTGCTCGGGCGAAAGATTCTATTTTTGTGGTTGTTGACAGATTTTCGAAGATGGCACACTTCATTCCCTGTGCCAAAACAAATGATGCGCACCACGTTCCCAGATTGTTTTTCAAAGAGGTTGTTAGGTTGCACGGCATGCCAAGGACCATCGTGTCAGGCAGAGATGCTAAATTTGTCAATTATTTTTGGAAATCTCTGTGGGCAGAAATTGGGACAAAGTTGCTGTTCTCAACTGCATATCATCCCCAAACTGACGGACAGACTGAAGCAGTTAACCGTGTATTGGGTAACTTGCTTAGAATTATCACCGCCTCTAGCAGCAAGAGTTGGGATGAATGCCTTCCTTTCATTGAATTTGCTTACAATAGACACGTACACAGTGCCACACACATGTCACCATTTGAGATTGTGTATGGGTTTAATCCACTGACGCCACTTGATTTGCTGCCATTGCCCCGCAATGAGCATCTTAACATTAATGGCAGGAACAGGGCAAATGCAATCAAGGAGATGCATAAGGACGTGCGAGACATCCTGACTAAAGCAGCCGAGGGTTATGCCAAGTATAACAACCGTGGCCGCAAAGAGCTGATACGGAACCCTGGCGATTGGGTGTGGCTAAACTGGAAGAAGGAACGGTTTCCCGCCAGCCGACGCAACAAATTGTCTCCGAGAGGAGATGGGCCTTTTAAAGTTTTAGAGAGGATTAATAACAATGCTTATAAACTGCAATTATCTGATGAATATGGTCATATTAATCCTGTCTTTAATGTTGCAGATCTATCTCTGTTCGAGAGGGACGAGGAAGATCTTGATCGGTTGATGTCTCAACCTCCCCAAGGGGGTGGGGATGGCATGGGAGTCGGAACGAGGACACTGCTGATCCCAACATTTCCCGAGGGCCCGGTGTCAAAACAGCTGACAAAGAAGTTCATGAGCAGACTAGCGGAGCTGCTGAACCGGAGCTTTGAAGAAGAACTGCTAAAAGCCAAAGCCGGGAAAATGGGCCTCAAGATGTTGATCCAACACGACCCCAGCCAAGGCCAGTACGACGCTAACCCAGGCGACGACGCTATCCAAGGAGGCTACGACGCTATACCCTATAGCGTCGTACCCAGCTTTCAGACGACGGCCAGAAACCCACCTACGGCGCTAGAGTCTCCGACGACGCTATCCAACCACTACGGCGCTACCCACCTTTAGCGTCGTCCAAAGCCTGCGTCAACAGAAGTGGTCCAGACTACCTACGGCGCTATCCATGTGTAGCATCGTCAACCAGATTGCTGTCTTCATCACACAGAGCCACTACGATGCTATCCTTCCCCGCCGACGCCAACCAGTGTAGCGCCGTACCAGTCTAGCGTCGTAGCAGTATAGTCTGTTAGGGTTTGTTTTGTTTGTTTAATTCGTATTCTAGCTTGTTGGATCCTTTGTAATCCAGGATGCCTATATATAGGCCACCCCTAACAATGTTTCATTTCAACCTTTTGATGATATAAAACATATGTTGAGTGAGTGTTTTCTCTTTGGTTTCATCCGAGAGCTTCAAAGGGTTCATCCATGAGCTTCCACCATTGTTGGATTCTCCTTTCGAGCTTGGAGGTGTGCTCGATCGTATAGACGCCGTAACGGGAACGGGAGAGGGGTTAGGCGGTGCAATCGTGCATAGTCGAGCCCAATTCGGTGTCTCGAAACCGGTAGCCTTCGGTATCGTTTTTCCTTTTGTTCTTTGTTTTTGTTTGTTCGATCATATCCAACAATCGATCCATGGCACCTACCAGGTCACTGCTTCCTAGCTTTTGTTAAACCAGTCGAAGAAATTTCTAAGAACTCCCTTGCTACACTTAATGTGCCTGATAATTTCGCAGGATGCTCCAAGACAATATGGACGTTTTCCCGGAGGAACTCCCCGCAGGGTTACCACCTTTAAGAGGTGTAGAGCATCGAATTGACTTCGTACCAGGAGCGTCAGTTCCAAATAGGCCTGCATACCGTATGAACCCCGAAGAGACGAAAGAGGTCCAAAAGCAAGTCCAGGAACTGATGGACAAAGGCTGGGTCCGGGAGAGTCTATCCCCATGCGCAGTGCCAGTATTACTGGTACCAAAGAAAAATGGAACGTGGAGGATGTGCGTTGATTGTCGAGCTGTTAATGCAATTACCATCAAGTACCGCCATCTGGCGTGGGAGCCAAATCTACAGCATTAAGTATCCCATCAGGACCACACTCCAGGACCCGGGCAAGGAAATTCATGGACCGGATTGCAAGCCTTCTCAAGACTGAGGAATTCCAAGAAGAAATCAATAGAGAAGAAGGCCACAATCCGAAAGCATTGATCATGATCCAGCTCGATGAGACCGGAGGGATTCCAACCATGGAATCCCCAATTTTGAAGCAGTAAGCCATCACCGTCGCCGGAGAGTCACCGGAAGATGACCGGAGAAGCCATCGGAGCATCGGAGCATCGCCGGAAAGTCAAACGGAGCTCGCCGGAAAATTGGCCGGAAGTTGGCCATCGCCGGAGAGTCGCCGGAAGTCGACCGGAGAAGCCACCGGAGCACCGGAGCATCGCCGGAAGGTCAAACGGAGCTCGCCGGAAAATTGACCGAAAGTTTGCCGGAGGTCGGCCGGAGCCACCGTCGGTCGCCGGATAATTTTCGGACAAGTCGGAGATTGGTAGGATAATATATTTTGTAATAGTGTATAAAATAAGAGCATATGAAATTTGGCTAAGGTAATGAATAAGAGCATATGAAATTTGGCTAAGGCTTTGAATAAGAGCATGTGAAATTTGGCTAAGGCATTGAAGCCAATTCGGTCTAACCAATTCGGTCTAAACCGAATTGCCATAGACCGAATTGCCTCCATGCCTTAGAAAATTTTCCTAACTCTCTCAATTCGGTCTAGCCAATTCAGTCTAAACCGAATTGCCATAGACCGAATTGCCTCCATGCCTTAGAAAATTCTCTCTCTCTCAATTCGGTCTAGCCATTTCGGTCTAAACCGAATTGCCATAGACCGAATTACCTCGTAACCCACACTTGGTCCATTTTTTTATGTATTTTGCATTTCTTTTATTTTCTAAGGGGTTTGGCTTATATATATGTCCTCCCTTTCACTTGTAAGACATCTTTGCTTGAATGAATATTAATTATCTCTCTTCAGAGATCATTTGTGAGTTCTTAAACACTCTCACACACCCTTTGTATGTTTGTTTGGAAACATTCATCAACTTGGCTTGAGGCTACCATTGTTGATCATCAAACCGAGGCTTGAGTGGAATGATTGGGATGAGGTCAAGGTTTTGAACGCCTTGGTTGCTTCCCCCGACGATTCTTGTTGCGGTTTAGCTTCTCTATCCTTTGTTAATTTTCCATTTTCTTTGTTAATCCTTTTTAGCAAGTTAGTAACCAAGAGATCCATGGCATCCTAATTCATTTGGTATCAGAGCTTATCTTGGTTCTACTTGTTTTTTATCATCTCAAAAACCCAAAAATATATCTCCTTGTGTTTGTGTTTTTGTTCCTAAAAATTCAAGAAAACCCCAAAAATAGTTGCTGTCTCGTTTTCTAAAAATCTGGTATTTACTCGTTGGGAATTTTTGAAATCTGACTCCATATTCCTGTTCCTCTCGTTGAGTAGATGTGTTTACATATAAAGTTCATCAAAAACGGACTTCGGAATCAAAAGTTATGGCCGATTGAAGTTTTGGTGTTCTTGTTCACTTAAATCCGAAAATCTCCAAAATATTCAAGTTGTTCTTGTTATGCTTGCTGCCATCTTTTATTTTGGGCCATATTATTCTCCATTGTGTGTTTGTATTGCATGATATTGGAGTTTGATTCATTATTTGAGCAAACCGAACACAACAGTGGGGATTAATCGGGTTTGGGATTGTGAGAAAAGAAAAATATTGAGTGAGTTCTTGTTCATGTTCATCAAGTTCATGTTGGTTTTCTTAAGATTTGGATGAAGTTTTGAAGATCAAACAATCCATGCACAATTGAAGAACCCATTGGACAAAAAGTTGGTAGAAGTGGTGTGCTATTACCCGGACAAAACAAGATTGACATTTGACGCTTGATGTGGGTCAAAGAACAATCACTTGGGGTATTAATTACTTGATGTGAGCATTAATTGTTGTGGGCCACCCATCCAAAGAGAATAGAATCAGCAAAAAATTTCCTTGTAGCCTGCGCGAATTTATCAGTCCAAAAAGACAAAATCAGTGCAAAATTTATCAGTCCAAGTGCAATTTTCGGCCACTGATTTTTACCACCATATTTTATATATTTTTGAGTGTTAATACAATAAAGTGGATATTGGATTGGCACAACTGTTCCACTGAATTTAATTCACGAACACTGGGTTGAAGTTCCGTCTATTATAAAGACAGTGGAACTCCTCTCATTAAATTGTGAAACCAAGCCCTTGAAACCACTTGAGTATTAGGGGTATTATCCGAGTGTTTTAGTGAGGTTTTATTTTTCCACTTCTATACCGGGACAAAATACACTGTTGCTTGTGACGATTGCTCATATAAGGTGTTGAACTTAAATTGACTGCATTGCATCCCACATAATCATACCTTATTTTTGAATTGAATTGAGCAGTTACATTTGATCCGTGTATTGCGCGTCCGTATATTCAGGCCTCACCCTCCGCCACTCGAAATTAGTTTGTGATCACTGTGGACTGCAGATATACCAGGTTGTGAATTAACCCAGCGTTCAGCCATCGGGTTGTGAGCAAACTGAGTGATTTTACCGAGTGATCCAGATAAATTCCATCTTTTATTTTATTTTATTTTATAATATTATTACTATCTATAATATTTTCATCTTCTTTGCAGGTGCTATTTAATTTTTTTTCTTGTTAGTATTTTGAGATGGCAGGTTCAGGGCAACCTTCTAACAAGGATCTGATGGACATATTGCTGAGACTGACTGCTCGAATGGACAGTATGGATCAGAGAATGGAGGATTTGAATCATCGGGTTGATACTTTCAAGGACGACATGGTCATGCATGGAAACGCTGTTCAATCAGAAACCATGAGACGTCTTGAACTGAAAATACAGGAGGTGTTCGACAAACAGACACCACAAGCTACTCCACCTTCGACTTCTAGAACCCCTCAGAGCCATCACAGCGATCCTCAGGGGGTCCAGAACCACGAGATGGAGGAAGCCGAAGCCGAACTCGAGGCCCGACAACGGAATGAGGCGGACCCCACCTTCAATCATCATCAAGGACCCCGTCGAGTTGGCCGAAACAACCCTGTGCCTCAAACACCCGTGAATCCTCCACCACCGCGGATGCCTGCTCCACCCAGACCAGCAAGACCTCAGCATCATGAATCTGACTCAGATCCCGAGGAAGAAGTATTTTTCAGAAATCCCCGCCGGAACAACCGCAATGATGAGCCCGACCAGGACTTGAAAGGGATCAAGTTTGACATTCCCCCATTCAAGGGAACATCCAATCCGGATGAATTCCTTGAATGGAAGCACTCAATGGAGCTCATTTTCAACTGCCATAACTACGCAGATATCAAGAAGGTCAATGTGGTCATTTGTGCGTTCAAAGATTATGCGTTGGTATGGTGGCAGAAAGTGACTCATGACATTCATCGGAATGGCTATGACCCTATTCAGACTTGGGCCACACTGACACGGGCCATGGAGAACCGATTTATACCATCCCACTACCGACAAGACTTATATGATAAGCTTGCTTTTCTCGTTCAAGGGAACAGGCCGGTAGAGGAGTATTTCAAGGAAATGGAGACTCTCTTACTGAAAACTGGAGTAATTGAAGACGAGGGCATCACGAAGTCTAGATTTCTCAAAGGACTCCGAATTGAGATCCGAAAGGAGGCTAAGTTGCGACCATACGACACTTTGTCCGATTTGGTGGAGCTAGCCATGAAGCTTGAAACCGATGATCGACCTCGAGTGCAGAAATACCGACAGGATTCCGGATCAAGTTTGCAGAAACCTTGGGGTCAAAGGACGTTCATTCCAAGGGACGATAAGCCCAAGCCGAAAGTGCCAAGGATCATAGGATACATTCTTGAAACAAGAAAAATAAGAAGAAGCAAGGAGGTGAAGAAGAAGAAGATAATGAAGCTACCAACTCAAGCAATCAACAATGGAAGGCAAACAAGCCCCTATGTCTTGTCCTCACAACCTCATTAATTCAATTGTTGGTTGATAATCAACATGGTAGGCTTCAACACCAATGTTGATATAATTGTCCCAATGAACTTGGTTCATAAGGAGGAAGATGATCTTTTTGGAGATGCTTGCTAAAGAGCTAAGACTTACTTCATTCAAACAAAAAGATGGTTCTTACAAGTGATGGGGGAGGCATATATATAGTGCCAAAGCCCCTACGTACACATTACAAGTGAAGAAAATGAAAAGATAACAAAAATTGAGGGTTGTGTCGCTAGGCACAAATTTGTGTCATGACACGAAAGTTGTGTCATGACACGGAAGTTGTGTCATGACACAGGTTTCCGGACACGTCTCGGATTGTCCGCCTGGTGACCCTGGAGAAGTGTGTCGCTAGGCGCCTGGGGACACAGCTGTGACGGGTGCGATCATACCAGCACTAATGCACCGGATCCCATCAGAACTCCGAAGTTAAGCGTGCTTGGGCGAGAGTAGTACTAGGATGGGTGACCCCCTGGGAAGTCCTCGTGTTGCACCCCTTTTTTATTTTTATTTTTTTTTTTTGCTCCGGAGCCGTCTACGGTCTATGCATTGCCAAGCTTTTCTTTTAATTTGTCTGAGAACAGGACGGGTGTTTGGCCGCATGAAGCGACGTGCGCCGATGCCGCGGGCAGGTCCCGCTGCCGGGAAGAACAGCTTCATGATTAGAATATGTACGATTGGCGTGCGTACTGTGACGGGTGCGATCATACCAGCACTAATGCACCGGATCCCATCAGAACTCCGAAGTTAAGCGTGCTTGGGCGAGAGTAGTACTAGGATGGGTGACCCCCTGGCAAGTCCTCGTGTTGCACCCCTTTTTTATTTTTATTTTTTTTTTTTGCTCCGGAGCCGTCTACGGTCTATGCGTTGCCAAACTTTTCTTTTAATTTGTCTGAGAACGGGACGGGTGTTTGGCCGCAAGAAGCGACATGCGCCGAAGCCGCGGGCGGGTCCCGCTGCCGGGAAGAACAGCTTCATGATTAGAATATGTACGATTGGCATGCGTACTGTGACGGGTGCGATCATACCAGCACTAATGCACCGGATCCCATCAGAACTCCGAAGTTAAGCGTGCTTGGGCGAGAGTAGTACTAGGATGGGTGACCCCCTGGGAAGTCCTCGTGTTGCACCCCTTTTTTATTTTATTTTTTTTTTTTGCTCCGGAGCCGTCTACGGTCTATGCGTTGCCAAGCTTTTCTTTTAATTTGTCTGAGAACGGGACGGGTGTTTGGCCGCATGAAGCGACGTGCGCCGACGCCGCGGGCGGGTCCCGCTGCCGGGAAGAACAGCTTCATGATTAGAATATGTACGATTGGCGTGCGTACTGTGACGGGTGCGATCATACCAGCACTAATGCACCGGATCCCATCAGAACTCCGAAGTTAAGCGTGCTTGGGCGAGAGTAGTACTAGGATGGGTGACCCCCTGGGAAGTCCTCGTGTTGCACCCCTTTTTTATTTTTATTTTTTTTTTTGCTCCGGAGCCGTCTACGGTCTATGCGTTGCCAAGCTTTTCTTTTAATTTGCCTGAGAACGGGACGGGTGTTTGGCCGCATGAAGCGACGTGCGCCGACGCCGCGGGCGGGTCCCGCTGCCGGGAAGAACAGCTTCATGATTAGAATATGTACGATTGGCGTGCGTACTGTGACGGGTGCGATCATACCAGCACTAATGCACCGGATCCCATCAGAACTCCGAAGTTAAGCGTGCTTGGGCGAGAGTAGTACTAGGATGGGTGACCCCCTGGGAAGTCCTCGTGTTGCACCCCTTTTTTATTTTTATTTTTTTTTTTGCTCCGGAGCCGTCTACGGTCTATGCGTTGCCAAGCTTTTCTTTTAATTTGCCTGAGAACGGGACGGGTGTTTGGCCGCATGAAGCGACGTGCGCCGACGCCGCGGGCGGGTCCCGCTGCCGGGAAGAACAGCTTCATGATTAGAATATGTACGATTGGCGTGCGTACTGTGACGGGTGCGATCATACCAGCACTAATGCACCGGATCCCATCAGAACTCCGAAGTTAAGCGTGCTTGGGCGAGAGTAGTACTAGGATGGGTGACCCCCTGGGAAGTCCTCGTGTTGCACCCCTTTTTTATTTTTATTTTTTTTTTTGCTCCGGAGCCGTCTACGGTCTATGCGTTGCCAAGCTTTTCTTTTAATTTGCCTGAGAACGGGACGGGTGTTTGGCCGCATGAAGCGACGTGCGCCGACGCCGCGGGCGGGTCCCGCTGCCGGGAAGAACAGCTTCATGATTAGAATATGTACGATTGGCGTGCGTACTGTGACGGGTGCGATCATACCAGCACTAATGCACCGGATCCCATCAGAACTCCGAAGTTAAGCGTGCTTGGGCGAGAGTAGTACTAGGATGGGTGACCCCCTGGGAAGTCCTCGTGTTGCACCCCTTTTTTATTTTTATTTTTTTTTTTTGCTCCGGAGCCGTCTACGGTCTATGCGTTGCCAAGCTTTTCTTTTAATTTGCCTGAGAACGGGACGGGTGTTTGGCCGCATGAAGCGACGTGCGCCGACGCCGCGGGCGGGTCCCGCTGCCGGGAAGAACAGCTTCATGATTAGAATATGTACGATTGGCGTGCGTACTGTGACGGGTGCGATCATACCAGCACTAATGCACCGGATCCCATCAGAACTCCGAAGTTAAGCGTGCTTGGGCGAGAGTAGTACTAGGATGGGTGACCCCCTGGGAAGTCCTCGTGTTGCACCCCTTTTTTATTTTTATTTTTTTTTTTTGCTCCGGAGCCGTCTACGGTCTATGCGTTGCCAAGCTTTTCTTTTAATTTGCCTGAGAACGGGACGGGTGTTTGGCCGCATGAAGCGACGTGCGCCGACGCCGCGGGCGGGTCCCGCTGCCGGGAAGAACAGCTTCATGATTAGAATATGTACGATTGGCGTGCGTACTGTGACGGGTGCGATCATACCAGCACTAATGCACCGGATCCCATCAGAACTCCGAAGTTAAGCGTGCTTGGGCGAGAGTAGTACTAGGATGGGTGACCCCCTGGGAAGTCCTCGTGTTGCACCCCTTTTTTATTTTTATTTTTTTTTTTTGCTCCGGAGCCGTCTACGGTCTATGCGTTGCCAAGCTTTTCTTTTAATTTGCCTGAGAACGGGACGGGTGTTTGGCCGCATGAAGCGACGTGCGCCGACGCCGCGGGCGGGTCCCGCTGCCGGGAAGAACAGCTTCATGATTAGAATATGTACGATTGGCGTGCGTACTGTGACGGGTGCGATCATACCAGCACTAATGCACCGGATCCCATCAGAACTCCGAAGTTAAGCGTGCTTGGGCGAGAGTAGTACTAGGATGGGTGACCCCCTGGGAAGTCCTCGTGTTGCACCCCTTTTTTATTTTTATTTTTTTTTTTTGCTCCGGAGCCGTCTACGGTCTATGCGTTGCCAAGCTTTTCTTTTAATTTGCCTGAGAACGGGACGGGTGTTTGGCCGCATGAAGCGACGTGCGCCGACGCCGCGGGCGGGTCCCGCTGCCGGGAAGAACAGCTTCATGATTAGAATATGTACGATTGGCGTGCGTACTGTGACGGGTGCGATCATACCAGCACTAATGCACCGGATCCCATCAGAACTCCGAAGTTAAGCGTGCTTGGGCGAGAGTAGTACTAGGATGGGTGACCCCCTGGGAAGTCCTCGTGTTGCACCCCTTTTTTATTTTATTTTTTTTTTTTTGCTCCGGAGCCGTCTACGGTCTATGCGTTGCCAAGCTTTTCTTTTAATTTGCCTGAGAACGGGACGGGTGTTTGGCCGCATGAAGCGACGTGCGCCGACGCCGCGGGCGGGTCCCGCTGCCGGGAAGAACAGCTTCATGATTAGAATATGTACGATTGGCGTGCGTACTGTGACGGGTGCGATCATACCAGCACTAATGCACCGGATCCCATCAGAACTCCGAAGTTAAGCGTGCTTGGGCGAGAGTAGTACTAGGATGGGTGACCCCCTGGGAAGTCCTCGTGTTGCACCCCTTTTTTATTTTTATTTTTTTTTTTTGCTCCGGAGCCGTCTACGGTCTATGCGTTGCCAAGCTTTTCTTTTAATTTGCCTGAGAACGGGACGGGTGTTTGGCCGCATGAAGCGACGTGCGCCGACGCCGCGGGCGGGTCCCGCTGCCGGGAAGAACAGCTTCATGATTAGAATATGTACGATTGGCGTGCGTACTGTGACGGGTGCGATCATACCAGCACTAATGCACCGGATCCCATCAGAACTCCGAAGTTAAGCGTGCTTGGGCGAGAGTAGTACTAGGATGGGTGACCCCCTGGGAAGTCCTCGTGTTGCACCCCTTTTTTATTTTTATTTTTTTTTTTTGCTCCGGAGCCGTCTACGGTCTATGCGTTGCCAAGCTTTTCTTTTAATTTGCCTGAGAACGGGACGGGTGTTTGGCCGCATGAAGCGACGTGCGCCGACGCCGCGGGCGGGTCCCGCTGCCGGGAAGAACAGCTTCATGATTAGAATATGTACGATTGGCGTGCGTACTGTGACGGGTGCGATCATACCAGCACTAATGCACCGGATCCCATCAGAACTCCGAAGTTAAGCGTGCTTGGGCGAGAGTAGTACTAGGATGGGTGACCCCCTGGGAAGTCCTCGTGTTGCACCCCTTTTTTATTTTATTTTTTTTTTTTTGCTCCGGAGCCGTCTACGGTCTATGCGTTGCCAAGCTTTTCTTTTAATTTGCCTGAGAACGGGACGGGTGTTTGGCCGCATGAAGCGACGTGCGCCGACGCCGCGGGCGGGTCCCGCTGCCGGGAAGAACAGCTTCATGATTAGAATATGTACGATTGGCGTGCGTACTGTGACGGGTGCGATCATACCAGCACTAATGCACCGGATCCCATCAGAACTCCGAAGTTAAGCGTGCTTGGGCGAGAGTAGTACTAGGATGGGTGACCCCCTGGGAAGTCCTCGTGTTGCACCCCTTTTTTATTTTTATTTTTTTTTTTTTGCTCCGGAGCCGTCTACGGTCTATGCGTTGCCAAGCTTTTCTTTTAATTTGCCTGAGAACGGGACGGGTGTTTGGCCGCATGAAGCGACGTGCGCCGACGCCGCGGGCGGGTCCCGCTGCCGGGAAGAACAGCTTCATGATTAGAATATGTACGATTGGCGTGCGTACTGTGACGGGTGCGATCATACCAGCACTAATGCACCGGATCCCATCAGAACTCCGAAGTTAAGCGTGCTTGGGCGAGAGTAGTACTAGGATGGGTGACCCCCTGGGAAGTCCTCGTGTTGCACCCCTTTTTTATTTTATTTTTTTTTTTTTGCTCCGGAGCCGTCTACGGTCTATGCGTTGCCAAGCTTTTCTTTTAATTTGCCTGAGAACGGGACGGGTGTTTGGCCGCATGAAGCGACGTGCGCCGACGCCGCGGGCGGGTCCCGCTGCCGGGAAGAACAGCTTCATGATTAGAATATGTACGATTGGCGTGCGTACTGTGACGGGTGCGATCATACCAGCACTAATGCACCGGATCCCATCAGAACTCCGAAGTTAAGCGTGCTTGGGCGAGAGTAGTACTAGGATGGGTGACCCCCTGGGAAGTCCTCGTGTTGCACCCCTTTTTTATTTTATTTTTTTTTTTTTGCTCCGGAGCCGTCTACGGTCTATGCGTTGCCAAGCTTTTCTTTTAATTTGCCTGAGAACGGGACGGGTGTTTGGCCGCATGAAGCGACGTGCGCCGACGCCGCGGGCGGGTCCCGCTGCCGGGAAGAACAGCTTCATGATTAGAATATGTACGATTGGCGTGCGTACTGTGACGGGTGCGATCATACCAGCACTAATGCACCGGATCCCATCAGAACTCCGAAGTTAAGCGTGCTTGGGCGAGAGTAGTACTAGGATGGGTGACCCCCTGGGAAGTCCTCGTGTTGCACCCCTTTTTTATTTTATTTTTTTTTTTTGCTCCGGAGCCGTCTACGGTCTATGCGTTGCCAAGCTTTTCTTTTAATTTGCCTGAGAACGGGACGGGTGTTTGGCCGCATGAAGCGACGTGCGCCGACGCCGCGGGCGGGTCCCGCTGCCGGGAAGAACAGCTTCATGATTAGAATATGTACGATTGGCGTGCGTACTGTGACGGGTGCGATCATACCAGCACTAATGCACCGGATCCCATCAGAACTCCGAAGTTAAGCGTGCTTGGGCGAGAGTAGTACTAGGATGGGTGACCCCCTGGGAAGTCCTCGTGTTGCACCCCTTTTTTATTTTATTTTTTTTTTTTTGCTCCGGAGCCGTCTACGGTCTATGCGTTGCCAAGCTTTTCTTTTAATTTGCCTGAGAACGGGACGGGTGTTTGGCCGCATGAAGCGACGTGCGCCGACGCCGCGGGCGGGTCCCGCTGCCGGGAAGAACAGCTTCATGATTAGAATATGTACGATTGGCGTGCGTACTGTGACGGGTGCGATCATACCAGCACTAATGCACCGGATCCCATCAGAACTCCGAAGTTAAGCGTGCTTGGGCGAGAGTAGTACTAGGATGGGTGACCCCCTGGGAAGTCCTCGTGTTGCACCCCTTTTTTATTTTATTTTTTTTTTTTTGCTCCGGAGCCGTCTACGGTCTATGCGTTGCCAAGCTTTTCTTTTAATTTGCCTGAGAACGGGACGGGTGTTTGGCCGCATGAAGCGACGTGCGCCGACGCCGCGGGCGGGTCCCGCTGCCGGGAAGAACAGCTTCATGATTAGAATATGTACGATTGGCGTGCGTACTGTGACGGGTGCGATCATACCAGCACTAATGCACCGGATCCCATCAGAACTCCGAAGTTAAGCGTGCTTGGGCGAGAGTAGTACTAGGATGGGTGACCCCCTGGGAAGTCCTCGTGTTGCACCCCTTTTTTATTTTATTTTTTTTTTTTTGCTCCGGAGCCGTCTACGGTCTATGCGTTGCCAAGCTTTTCTTTTAATTTGCCTGAGAACGGGACGGGTGTTTGGCCGCATGAAGCGACGTGCGCCGACGCCGCGGGCGGGTCCCGCTGCCGGGAAGAACAGCTTCATGATTAGAATATGTACGATTGGCGTGCGTACTGTGACGGGTGCGATCATACCAGCACTAATGCACCGGATCCCATCAGAACTCCGAAGTTAAGCGTGCTTGGGCGAGAGTAGTACTAGGATGGGTGACCCCCTGGGAAGTCCTCGTGTTGCACCCCTTTTTTATTTTTATTTTTTTTTTTTTGCTCCGGAGCCGTCTACGGTCTATGCGTTGCCAAGCTTTTCTTTTAATTTGCCTGAGAACGGGACGGGTGTTTGGCCGCATGAAGCGACGTGCGCCGACGCCGCGGGCGGGTCCCGCTGCCGGGAAGAACAGCTTCATGATTAGAATATGTACGATTGGCGTGCGTACTGTGACGGGTGCGATCATACCAGCACTAATGCACCGGATCCCATCAGAACTCCGAAGTTAAGCGTGCTTGGGCGAGAGTAGTACTAGGATGGGTGACCCCCTGGGAAGTCCTCGTGTTGCACCCCTTTTTTATTTTATTTTTTTTTTTTTGCTCCGGAGCCGTCTACGGTCTATGCGTTGCCAAGCTTTTCTTTTAATTTGCCTGAGAACGGGACGGGTGTTTGGCCGCATGAAGCGACGTGCGCCGACGCCGCGGGCGGGTCCCGCTGCCGGGAAGAACAGCTTCATGATTAGAATATGTACGATTGGCGTGCGTACTGTGACGGGTGCGATCATACCAGCACTAATGCACCGGATCCCATCAGAACTCCGAAGTTAAGCGTGCTTGGGCGAGAGTAGTACTAGGATGGGTGACCCCCTGGGAAGTCCTCGTGTTGCACCCCTTTTTTATTTTTATTTTTTTTTTTTTGCTCCGGAGCCGTCTACGGTCTATGCGTTGCCAAGCTTTTCTTTTAATTTGCCTGAGAACGGGACGGGTGTTTGGCCGCATGAAGCGACGTGCGCCGACGCCGCGGGCGGGTCCCGCTGCCGGGAAGAACAGCTTCATGATTAGAATATGTACGATTGGCGTGCGTACTGTGACGGGTGCGATCATACCAGCACTAATGCACCGGATCCCATCAGAACTCCGAAGTTAAGCGTGCTTGGGCGAGAGTAGTACTAGGATGGGTGACCCCCTGGGAAGTCCTCGTGTTGCACCCCTTTTTTATTTTATTTTTTTTTTTTGCTCCGGAGCCGTCTACGGTCTATGCGTTGCCAAGCTTTTCTTTTAATTTGCCTGAGAACGGGACGGGTGTTTGGCCGCATGAAGCGACGTGCGCCGACGCCGCGGGCGGGTCCCGCTGCCGGGAAGAACAGCTTCATGATTAGAATATGTACGATTGGCGTGCGTACTGTGACGGGTGCGATCATACCAGCACTAATGCACCGGATCCCATCAGAACTCCGAAGTTAAGCGTGCTTGGGCGAGAGTAGTACTAGGATGGGTGACCCCCTGGGAAGTCCTCGTGTTGCACCCCTTTTTTATTTTTATTTTTTTTTTTTGCTCCGGAGCCGTCTACGGTCTATGCGTTGCCAAGCTTTTCTTTTAATTTGCCTGAGAACGGGACGGGTGTTTGGCCGCATGAAGCGACGTGCGCCGACGCCGCGGGCGGGTCCCGCTGCCGGGAAGAACAGCTTCATGATTAGAATATGTACGATTGGCGTGCGTACTGTGACGGGTGCGATCATACCAGCACTAATGCACCGGATCCCATCAGAACTCCGAAGTTAAGCGTGCTTGGGCGAGAGTAGTACTAGGATGGGTGACCCCCTGGGAAGTCCTCGTGTTGCACCCCTTTTTTATTTTATTTTTTTTTTTTTGCTCCGGAGCCGTCTACGGTCTATGCGTTGCCAAGCTTTTCTTTTAATTTGCCTGAGAACGGGACGGGTGTTTGGCCGCATGAAGCGACGTGCGCCGACGCCGCGGGCGGGTCCCGCTGCCGGGAAGAACAGCTTCATGATTAGAATATGTACGATTGGCGTGCGTACTGTGACGGGTGCGATCATACCAGCACTAATGCACCGGATCCCATCAGAACTCCGAAGTTAAGCGTGCTTGGGCGAGAGTAGTACTAGGATGGGTGACCCCCTGGGAAGTCCTCGTGTTGCACCCCTTTTTTATTTTATTTTTTTTTTTTTGCTCCGGAGCCGTCTACGGTCTATGCGTTGCCAAGCTTTTCTTTTAATTTGCCTGAGAACGGGACGGGTGTTTGGCCGCATGAAGCGACGTGCGCCGACGCCGCGGGCGGGTCCCGCTGCCGGGAAGAACAGCTTCATGATTAGAATATGTACGATTGGCGTGCGTACTGTGACGGGTGCGATCATACCAGCACTAATGCACCGGATCCCATCAGAACTCCGAAGTTAAGCGTGCTTGGGCGAGAGTAGTACTAGGATGGGTGACCCCCTGGGAAGTCCTCGTGTTGCACCCCTTTTTTATTTTTATTTTTTTTTTTTGCTCCGGAGCCGTCTACGGTCTATGCGTTGCCAAGCTTTTCTTTTAATTTGCCTGAGAACGGGACGGGTGTTTGGCCGCATGAAGCGACGTGCGCCGACGCCGCGGGCGGGTCCCGCTGCCGGGAAGAACAGCTTCATGATTAGAATATGTACGATTGGCGTGCGTACTGTGACGGGTGCGATCATACCAGCACTAATGCACCGGATCCCATCAGAACTCCGAAGTTAAGCGTGCTTGGGCGAGAGTAGTACTAGGATGGGTGACCCCCTGGGAAGTCCTCGTGTTGCACCCCTTTTTTATTTTTATTTTTTTTTTTTGCTCCGGAGCCGTCTACGGTCTATGCGTTGCCAAGCTTTTCTTTTAATTTGCCTGAGAACGGGACGGGTGTTTGGCCGCATGAAGCGACGTGCGCCGACGCCGCGGGCGGGTCCCGCTGCCGGGAAGAACAGCTTCATGATTAGAATATGTACGATTGGCGTGCGTACTGTGACGGGTGCGATCATACCAGCACTAATGCACCGGATCCCATCAGAACTCCGAAGTTAAGCGTGCTTGGGCGAGAGTAGTACTAGGATGGGTGACCCCCTGGGAAGTCCTCGTGTTGCACCCCTTTTTTATTTTATTTTTTTTTTTTTGCTCCGGAGCCGTCTACGGTCTATGCGTTGCCAAGCTTTTCTTTTAATTTGCCTGAGAACGGGACGGGTGTTTGGCCGCATGAAGCGACGTGCGCCGACGCCGCGGGCGGGTCCCGCTGCCGGGAAGAACAGCTTCATGATTAGAATATGTACGATTGGCGTGCGTACTGTGACGGGTGCGATCATACCAGCACTAATGCACCGGATCCCATCAGAACTCCGAAGTTAAGCGTGCTTGGGCGAGAGTAGTACTAGGATGGGTGACCCCCTGGGAAGTCCTCGTGTTGCACCCCTTTTTTATTTTTATTTTTTTTTTTTGCTCCGGAGCCGTCTACGGTCTATGCGTTGCCAAGCTTTTCTTTTAATTTGCCTGAGAACGGGACGGGTGTTTGGCCGCATGAAGCGACGTGCGCCGACGCCGCGGGCGGGTCCCGCTGCCGGGAAGAACAGCTTCATGATTAGAATATGTACGATTGGCGTGCGTACTGTGACGGGTGCGATCATACCAGCACTAATGCACCGGATCCCATCAGAACTCCGAAGTTAAGCGTGCTTGGGCGAGAGTAGTACTAGGATGGGTGACCCCCTGGGAAGTCCTCGTGTTGCACCCCTTTTTTATTTTTATTTTTTTTTTTTTGCTCCGGAGCCGTCTACGGTCTATGCGTTGCCAAGCTTTTCTTTTAATTTGCCTGAGAACGGGACGGGTGTTTGGCCGCATGAAGCGACGTGCGCCGACGCCGCGGGCGGGTCCCGCTGCCGGGAAGAACAGCTTCATGATTAGAATATGTACGATTGGCGTGCGTACTGTGACGGGTGCGATCATACCAGCACTAATGCACCGGATCCCATCAGAACTCCGAAGTTAAGCGTGCTTGGGCGAGAGTAGTACTAGGATGGGTGACCCCCTGGGAAGTCCTCGTGTTGCACCCCTTTTTTATTTTTATTTTTTTTTTTTGCTCCGGAGCCGTCTACGGTCTATGCGTTGCCAAGCTTTTCTTTTAATTTGCCTGAGAACGGGACGGGTGTTTGGCCGCATGAAGCGACGTGCGCCGACGCCGCGGGCGGGTCCCGCTGCCGGGAAGAACAGCTTCATGATTAGAATATGTACGATTGGCGTGCGTACTGTGACGGGTGCGATCATACCAGCACTAATGCACCGGATCCCATCAGAACTCCGAAGTTAAGCGTGCTTGGGCGAGAGTAGTACTAGGATGGGTGACCCCCTGGGAAGTCCTCGTGTTGCACCCCTTTTTTATTTTTATTTTTTTTTTTTTGCTCCGGAGCCGTC
Source organism: Hygrophila difformis (assembly GCA_030278955.1). Taxonomy (NCBI): domain Eukaryota; kingdom Viridiplantae; phylum Streptophyta; class Magnoliopsida; order Lamiales; family Acanthaceae; genus Hygrophila; species Hygrophila difformis. The sequence goes on along the minus strand of JAOANR010000006.1, from coordinate 37,226,166 downwards.
TACGGTCTATGCGTTGCCAAGCTTTTCTTTTAATTTGCCTGAGAACGGGACGGGTGTTTGGCCGCATGAAGCGACGTGCGCCGACGCCGCGGGCGGGTCCCGCTGCCGGGAAGAACAGCTTCATGATTAGAATATGTACGATTGGCGTGCGTACTGTGACGGGTGCGATCATACCAGCACTAATGCACCGGATCCCATCAGAACTCCGAAGTTAAGCGTGCTTGGGCGAGAGTAGTACTAGGATGGGTGACCCCCTGGGAAGTCCTCGTGTTGCACCCCTTTTTTATTTTATTTTTTTTTTTTTGCTCCGGAGCCGTCTACGGTCTATGCGTTGCCAAGCTTTTCTTTTAATTTGCCTGAGAACGGGACGGGTGTTTGGCCGCATGAAGCGACGTGCGCCGACGCCGCGGGCGGGTCCCGCTGCCGGGAAGAACAGCTTCATGATTAGAATATGTACGATTGGCGTGCGTACTGTGACGGGTGCGATCATACCAGCACTAATGCACCGGATCCCATCAGAACTCCGAAGTTAAGCGTGCTTGGGCGAGAGTAGTACTAGGATGGGTGACCCCCTGGGAAGTCCTCGTGTTGCACCCCTTTTTTATTTTTATTTTTTTTTTTTGCTCCGGAGCCGTCTACGGTCTATGCGTTGCCAAGCTTTTCTTTTAATTTGCCTGAGAACGGGACGGGTGTTTGGCCGCATGAAGCGACGTGCGCCGACGCCGCGGGCGGGTCCCGCTGCCGGGAAGAACAGCTTCATGATTAGAATATGTACGATTGGCGTGCGTACTGTGACGGGTGCGATCATACCAGCACTAATGCACCGGATCCCATCAGAACTCCGAAGTTAAGCGTGCTTGGGCGAGAGTAGTACTAGGATGGGTGACCCCCTGGGAAGTCCTCGTGTTGCACCCCTTTTTTATTTTATTTTTTTTTTTTGCTCCGGAGCCGTCTACGGTCTATGCGTTGCCAAGCTTTTCTTTTAATTTGCCTGAGAACGGGACGGGTGTTTGGCCGCATGAAGCGACGTGCGCCGACGCCGCGGGCGGGTCCCGCTGCCGGGAAGAACAGCTTCATGATTAGAATATGTACGATTGGCGTGCGTACTGTGACGGGTGCGATCATACCAGCACTAATGCACCGGATCCCATCAGAACTCCGAAGTTAAGCGTGCTTGGGCGAGAGTAGTACTAGGATGGGTGACCCCCTGGGAAGTCCTCGTGTTGCACCCCTTTTTTATTTTTATTTTTTTTTTTTGCTCCGGAGCCGTCTACGGTCTATGCGTTGCCAAGCTTTTCTTTTAATTTGCCTGAGAACGGGACGGGTGTTTGGCCGCATGAAGCGACGTGCGCCGACGCCGCGGGCGGGTCCCGCTGCCGGGAAGAACAGCTTCATGATTAGAATATGTACGATTGGCGTGCGTACTGTGACGGGTGCGATCATACCAGCACTAATGCACCGGATCCCATCAGAACTCCGAAGTTAAGCGTGCTTGGGCGAGAGTAGTACTAGGATGGGTGACCCCCTGGGAAGTCCTCGTGTTGCACCCCTTTTTTATTTTATTTTTTTTTTTTTGCTCCGGAGCCGTCTACGGTCTATGCGTTGCCAAGCTTTTCTTTTAATTTGCCTGAGAACGGGACGGGTGTTTGGCCGCATGAAGCGACGTGCGCCGACGCCGCGGGCGGGTCCCGCTGCCGGGAAGAACAGCTTCATGATTAGAATATGTACGATTGGCGTGCGTACTGTGACGGGTGCGATCATACCAGCACTAATGCACCGGATCCCATCAGAACTCCGAAGTTAAGCGTGCTTGGGCGAGAGTAGTACTAGGATGGGTGACCCCCTGGGAAGTCCTCGTGTTGCACCCCTTTTTTATTTTTATTTTTTTTTTTTTGCTCCGGAGCCGTCTACGGTCTATGCGTTGCCAAGCTTTTCTTTTAATTTGCCTGAGAACGGGACGGGTGTTTGGCCGCATGAAGCGACGTGCGCCGACGCCGCGGGCGGGTCCCGCTGCCGGGAAGAACAGCTTCATGATTAGAATATGTACGATTGGCGTGCGTACTGTGACGGGTGCGATCATACCAGCACTAATGCACCGGATCCCATCAGAACTCCGAAGTTAAGCGTGCTTGGGCGAGAGTAGTACTAGGATGGGTGACCCCCTGGGAAGTCCTCGTGTTGCACCCCTTTTTTATTTTATTTTTTTTTTTTTGCTCCGGAGCCGTCTACGGTCTATGCGTTGCCAAGCTTTTCTTTTAATTTGCCTGAGAACGGGACGGGTGTTTGGCCGCATGAAGCGACGTGCGCCGACGCCGCGGGCGGGTCCCGCTGCCGGGAAGAACAGCTTCATGATTAGAATATGTACGATTGGCGTGCGTACTGTGACGGGTGCGATCATACCAGCACTAATGCACCGGATCCCATCAGAACTCCGAAGTTAAGCGTGCTTGGGCGAGAGTAGTACTAGGATGGGTGACCCCCTGGGAAGTCCTCGTGTTGCACCCCTTTTTTATTTTTATTTTTTTTTTTTTGCTCCGGAGCCGTCTACGGTCTATGCGTTGCCAAGCTTTTCTTTTAATTTGCCTGAGAACGGGACGGGTGTTTGGCCGCATGAAGCGACGTGCGCCGACGCCGCGGGCGGGTCCCGCTGCCGGGAAGAACAGCTTCATGATTAGAATATGTACGATTGGCGTGCGTACTGTGACGGGTGCGATCATACCAGCACTAATGCACCGGATCCCATCAGAACTCCGAAGTTAAGCGTGCTTGGGCGAGAGTAGTACTAGGATGGGTGACCCCCTGGGAAGTCCTCGTGTTGCACCCCTTTTTTATTTTTATTTTTTTTTTTTTGCTCCGGAGCCGTCTACGGTCTATGCGTTGCCAAGCTTTTCTTTTAATTTGCCTGAGAACGGGACGGGTGTTTGGCCGCATGAAGCGACGTGCGCCGACGCCGCGGGCGGGTCCCGCTGCCGGGAAGAACAGCTTCATGATTAGAATATGTACGATTGGCGTGCGTACTGTGACGGGTGCGATCATACCAGCACTAATGCACCGGATCCCATCAGAACTCCGAAGTTAAGCGTGCTTGGGCGAGAGTAGTACTAGGATGGGTGACCCCCTGGGAAGTCCTCGTGTTGCACCCCTTTTTTATTTTTATTTTTTTTTTTTTGCTCCGGAGCCGTCTACGGTCTATGCGTTGCCAAGCTTTTCTTTTAATTTGCCTGAGAACGGGACGGGTGTTTGGCCGCATGAAGCGACGTGCGCCGACGCCGCGGGCGGGTCCCGCTGCCGGGAAGAACAGCTTCATGATTAGAATATGTACGATTGGCGTGCGTACTGTGACGGGTGCGATCATACCAGCACTAATGCACCGGATCCCATCAGAACTCCGAAGTTAAGCGTGCTTGGGCGAGAGTAGTACTAGGATGGGTGACCCCCTGGGAAGTCCTCGTGTTGCACCCCTTTTTTATTTTATTTTTTTTTTTTTGCTCCGGAGCCGTCTACGGTCTATGCGTTGCCAAGCTTTTCTTTTAATTTGCCTGAGAACGGGACGGGTGTTTGGCCGCATGAAGCGACGTGCGCCGACGCCGCGGGCGGGTCCCGCTGCCGGGAAGAACAGCTTCATGATTAGAATATGTACGATTGGCGTGCGTACTGTGACGGGTGCGATCATACCAGCACTAATGCACCGGATCCCATCAGAACTCCGAAGTTAAGCGTGCTTGGGCGAGAGTAGTACTAGGATGGGTGACCCCCTGGGAAGTCCTCGTGTTGCACCCCTTTTTTATTTTTATTTTTTTTTTTTGCTCCGGAGCCGTCTACGGTCTATGCGTTGCCAAGCTTTTCTTTTAATTTGCCTGAGAACGGGACGGGTGTTTGGCCGCATGAAGCGACGTGCGCCGACGCCGCGGGCGGGTCCCGCTGCCGGGAAGAACAGCTTCATGATTAGAATATGTACGATTGGCGTGCGTACTGTGACGGGTGCGATCATACCAGCACTAATGCACCGGATCCCATCAGAACTCCGAAGTTAAGCGTGCTTGGGCGAGAGTAGTACTAGGATGGGTGACCCCCTGGGAAGTCCTCGTGTTGCACCCCTTTTTTATTTTTATTTTTTTTTTTTGCTCCGGAGCCGTCTACGGTCTATGCGTTGCCAAGCTTTTCTTTTAATTTGCCTGAGAACGGGACGGGTGTTTGGCCGCATGAAGCGACGTGCGCCGACGCCGCGGGCGGGTCCCGCTGCCGGGAAGAACAGCTTCATGATTAGAATATGTACGATTGGCGTGCGTACTGTGACGGGTGCGATCATACCAGCACTAATGCACCGGATCCCATCAGAACTCCGAAGTTAAGCGTGCTTGGGCGAGAGTAGTACTAGGATGGGTGACCCCCTGGGAAGTCCTCGTGTTGCACCCCTTTTTTATTTTATTTTTTTTTTTTTGCTCCGGAGCCGTCTACGGTCTATGCGTTGCCAAGCTTTTCTTTTAATTTGCCTGAGAACGGGACGGGTGTTTGGCCGCATGAAGCGACGTGCGCCGACGCCGCGGGCGGGTCCCGCTGCCGGGAAGAACAGCTTCATGATTAGAATATGTACGATTGGCGTGCGTACTGTGACGGGTGCGATCATACCAGCACTAATGCACCGGATCCCATCAGAACTCCGAAGTTAAGCGTGCTTGGGCGAGAGTAGTACTAGGATGGGTGACCCCCTGGGAAGTCCTCGTGTTGCACCCCTTTTTTATTTTATTTTTTTTTTTTTGCTCCGGAGCCGTCTACGGTCTATGCGTTGCCAAGCTTTTCTTTTAATTTGCCTGAGAACGGGACGGGTGTTTGGCCGCATGAAGCGACGTGCGCCGACGCCGCGGGCGGGTCCCGCTGCCGGGAAGAACAGCTTCATGATTAGAATATGTACGATTGGCGTGCGTACTGTGACGGGTGCGATCATACCAGCACTAATGCACCGGATCCCATCAGAACTCCGAAGTTAAGCGTGCTTGGGCGAGAGTAGTACTAGGATGGGTGACCCCCTGGGAAGTCCTCGTGTTGCACCCCTTTTTTATTTTATTTTTTTTTTTTGCTCCGGAGCCGTCTACGGTCTATGCGTTGCCAAGCTTTTCTTTTAATTTGCCTGAGAACGGGACGGGTGTTTGGCCGCATGAAGCGACGTGCGCCGACGCCGCGGGCGGGTCCCGCTGCCGGGAAGAACAGCTTCATGATTAGAATATGTACGATTGGCGTGCGTACTGTGACGGGTGCGATCATACCAGCACTAATGCACCGGATCCCATCAGAACTCCGAAGTTAAGCGTGCTTGGGCGAGAGTAGTACTAGGATGGGTGACCCCCTGGGAAGTCCTCGTGTTGCACCCCTTTTTTATTTTATTTTTTTTTTTTTGCTCCGGAGCCGTCTACGGTCTATGCGTTGCCAAGCTTTTCTTTTAATTTGCCTGAGAACGGGACGGGTGTTTGGCCGCATGAAGCGACGTGCGCCGACGCCGCGGGCGGGTCCCGCTGCCGGGAAGAACAGCTTCATGATTAGAATATGTACGATTGGCGTGCGTACTGTGACGGGTGCGATCATACCAGCACTAATGCACCGGATCCCATCAGAACTCCGAAGTTAAGCGTGCTTGGGCGAGAGTAGTACTAGGATGGGTGACCCCCTGGGAAGTCCTCGTGTTGCACCCCTTTTTTATTTTTATTTTTTTTTTTTGCTCCGGAGCCGTCTACGGTCTATGCGTTGCCAAGCTTTTCTTTTAATTTGCCTGAGAACGGGACGGGTGTTTGGCCGCATGAAGCGACGTGCGCCGACGCCGCGGGCGGGTCCCGCTGCCGGGAAGAACAGCTTCATGATTAGAATATGTACGATTGGCGTGCGTACTGTGACGGGTGCGATCATACCAGCACTAATGCACCGGATCCCATCAGAACTCCGAAGTTAAGCGTGCTTGGGCGAGAGTAGTACTAGGATGGGTGACCCCCTGGGAAGTCCTCGTGTTGCACCCCTTTTTTATTTTATTTTTTTTTTTTTGCTCCGGAGCCGTCTACGGTCTATGCGTTGCCAAGCTTTTCTTTTAATTTGCCTGAGAACGGGACGGGTGTTTGGCCGCATGATTTATAAGCGACGTGCGCCGACG